>JAPFBL010000254.1:4220000-4610000 GCA_026182355.1 Hermatobates lingyangjiaoensis
TCCTTAATAGTGTATGGAAGCTTGGTTGTTTTTAAGGCATGCCCACAACTTATATTGCAAGTTTCATTTATTTTACTATGTCAATCCAATGTGCATATTTAAACTGGATTGACATATGTCAACCATTTTTGCTATTCACAGAGAGTTCAAAAATCAGTATAGTTTTTGTATTTGTTTGAATAAAAATAACCCCCCCTAACTATTTTTTAACAATGTACTGATATGGAAAAATTCGTAAATGACTGCATCTTGATTTACGTCAACTTTTGTTCCAAATTACATTTTACGCTTAATGAATGGTAAACAAAATTAAAGTTAATAATTTTTGTGTAATAATACAATGAAATATTATGTTTCAAAGAAATACAAAGAAACCAGTTAAACTATTTTATAGTATATACTATCGTGGAATATAACTGACTTTTATTATAAAAAAAAGGCATTTGACATAAGGGAGGTTTGCTTTTAAGAATCCTAAGATTAGAGGGTCGACTGTTTTTCTGAAAACAACTGACCCGAAAGGAAAGCAGGACTTATCTCTGATCGAGCTGTCTGCTTCAGCTAGGCCTGCGATCGGGTACCATCTAACACACTTCTACTAGTAAAAACCAGTCTTCCGATTGACTGGAGCTCTTTTATTTTATTTATCAAGTGTGTGACAGAGGTGTTGTTGCTGATTTCCGACGCCCTCGCTTGCATGATGTTACCTTGAGTGGGATTCCGAGAGCGCAAAGCGTGGTTGTAAGTTATTGTCACCCACTTCAGTCATATCCGGCCACATGATCCAGTGATTTTACTGCAGCAGGCCTACACCTCTGCTCAGTCATATTTGCTAGTACGAAGCCTTTATTGAACCTGCTTCATCGTACGCGTTTGATACGTCATTTTTGAGGTTCGAAGAGGGACGACGAATAACAAACTCACACAATACAAATCTTGGGCCCTAACCAACTTTTGAACATTCAGAACCTTAGCATAAATAGTTATTAAGGTAAACTGGACTATTCCCCTCTAGTTCCCCTTCTTTCTTTTATCTGGATCAGACCTGTATGTTTTGCTTTGTACTTTCATTGAAAAAAGAAAAAGTCAACTGTTCTTATAGAAATCATAGCTTTCTCACTGTATTCATCTGAGCATGTAGCCAAACTGCCGAAATGCTCTATCACCGGGCAATATCGATTTTGGATGTCGTGCAAACGGTTTTCATCTTTGAAAATGAAAAACTTAGGCTCACAAACTAGACTTAAACCTGCAGTATTTCCTACTAAAGGGAACTTCACAATCACGTTAAGCCAGCAACAAAAGCCTTTGGTAATAATTCATTATCATATTGTAACTAATATGTTGTTATTAAATAATGTTAAATTAAATGAACGATATATTTATGAGATTATTATGTAAAGTGAATGACTTTGACGAAATACGAAGATGATTGATACTAATTAATAAAGTAAACTTTAACACTATTTATGCTGCTTGAACCATTGCAATAAAGAGTATAAGAATATTATATCTATCATACACGCAAAGTTGTAGTTTAATCACCCTGTTAAACTGGATTCATGCAAACGTAGTTATTTGGTCATTTTCACTAAGGTTAGTAATATTAGTATTAATTTTAATATAAGTCATACCTCATATAATCACTGGACAGCTCGACCGGTTTTGATGGGAACAAGAAGGATCCGAAACCGGTCGAGCTCTCCAGTGATTATACGAGATATGACAGTTTTTACTAATATTAATATTCATAGATTCATGTAGTTTGGACCTTCACATGAACATTGTGCGTAAGAATCTTTGGAGAATCACCAATTTAATCTATCAGTTCAAAATTTATCTTTTATCATAAAAGATAAGTTACTATCATAACAAAAATATCAGGAATATATTTTTGCAATAGTCATGAAAGTATATGACACATCTTTGTTTGTATTATTTGTTCACTATTCCTTTTTTTACTGAAATGGCAATATACTCACAGTCCGTACAGATAGCGATGATTGCGTGATGATATGAACATTTTATTTGCATCTTTGTAAAACTTGGTAAAACATGCTGTCTAAGAATTCTTAAAAACATTCAAAACGCATACGACATGATGTCAGCAACTATGAAAATTACCACATTCAATAAACTATGATAATTTATCTAAATAGTTAATAATATTATATTATATAATCATGTATATTATTATTACGGCTAATTAGTGCATAGAGTTTAATTAGAGTTGCACATATCCAAGTGCCTGCAGGTATATGTATAAATAATTTTCTTAAGTGTCCTTCATGGATGTATTGCCGTTAGAATAATATTTAATAGGGAAGACAAAAGTAAGAACATCCACGTAATCTGCTTTATATGCTAACAATTATGACAATATAGTCGATTATTTAAAGAAAAATATTTAAAATTTAAATTACAAATAACTATTTATAATTCTCATTTTAAAGCTTAGATGATATCCCAGGTAATTCGTTTGAGAAAAAGAAAGTTAAAAAATATTATTGTTGACCCAATAAAAGTTTTTAGAAATCCAAAAGAATTACTGTTTATGCAGCACAAACATATACGATTCAATTCAGAAGGAGAAATTATAGAATATGTATTCTAAACCATGTACAGTTTAAAATAATTATCAACTGGCAATAAAATATTTATACCACAAATCGAAATCAGCCTCAGTAGCAAAACTTTCGTCTTGTGGCGAAAGTCAGTTTTTGTTCATTAATTCGTATCCTGGAGCTACGCGAAACAACTTTTTATTGATCGTAAATATGACAAAAATTATATCCTTAAACGGGTTGTCATGGATTTATTGCGTGGTTAGCTAGGTAAAAGTGAGCAAAAGTAGAACATCCAGTCTTAATATTCTTCATGTATGCCACGTAATATTGTCGTTGTTTGCTATTTAAGAATGATTATTTACATGTTTCTTTGAATATATAAAACTTTAGTTGACAAGTATATTTGACAAAATGTAGAGAAGCGAGCGTTTCCTTCTTCCTTCTGGATTACTTATTGTATAACAAACAGTAAATTCCCAATTCAGAGGAGAAAATCTATAGAATCAGTGTATTAAAATGCGAGTTTAAGGTTTCAACTGGCGGAATTTTAAAAGATTCGACTTGGACTCAATTAATTTCAACCTTCCAACTTTAACTCCAACGTTAAGTTAGTTCATTCCAATTGTTAGATCCCTAACTTTTACTGATATCTGACTTTGATTAATAGGTCCACCTAATCCTCAATCCTCTGCCTATTTCCAAATAACATTCTGCAGCCAAAAAAATACCTATTTTTTTTAAGTAATGAAGTATTTAAGGGAGTAAAAAATAATTTGATACTCAGTTTTAAAAACTGATAATTACTTTTTAATAATATCTTAATTACATGTAGAATATTCAGAAAATTCGGAAAGTTTTTGTGTAATGTTCAGATTTTAAAGGTTACGAACCATTGGGAGACGTGTATAAGTGTACAATACAGCAGCCTCAAGGTTCCAGTGTTAAGAGGCCCGTCATAAGATTGCCATTAGTGTAATGAGATTCGAACAACACTACTCACCTATAGTTAGAAATATTTTGAAATTATGACACCTGCACTGAATGACAAACAGTTAATGTTTTCTAGGCTCTAAAGCATTGTTTAAGGACACATACTGAAGTTCCTCTTTTATAAACGTACTACTGATGCCACCTTCATATGAAAAGATCTCATTCTTCACGAACAATACAACTGGTTTAGTAATAAACCTGATGTCAACCCTTTCCCTTAAAAGCCTTGAATAACACATATTTTAATTCCTGCTGTTTTGCCAATCCATTTCCTCACGATTGCTACTGTAACAAAAAACCGCTCATTCATGAGTGCATTCGACTATTCAAAATAAATAAGTTAAATTTAAGCAAAACTAACAGGACTCTTTATCTTGCTAAAGGGTTTAGAAAAACCCTGCGTTCTCTTTAACTAATTGATACTTTTGTTTGTATTTTCTTTTGCAGAAGTACACATTTTTTAACAGAAAAACTAAGTATTACATTACAAATTATTTTACAAAGAAAAATAGTATGTGATTTTAACAACAACTGTCGTCTGAATGAACACGTGACAGTATCACGTGTTTATTCAGACTACAGTTGTTGTTAAAATATTATTAAATTATTAGAATTTTTAAATTAAAATAAATTAATTTATTTAATAGTTTAATTTAATTTAATAAATTAAAATTTATTAAAATTTTATTAAAATATATTATATATATATATATATATATATATATATATATATATATACGAGTTCGAGATTAACAAAGAGCAGCACACAAAGTAGGGAAACACACTTACAGACTCAAATTTTCGGGTAATCCGTCTTCAGGAGAAAAGAGAATGGGAGACCAAGCACGTTGTAGGCGCAACGGCAAGTAACCCGTTATATATATATATATATATATATATATATATATATATATATTCACAAAAAGAAGGAACATCAACCTTTTTTTGTTATTTTATTATCTGTGTTCTTTTTGTGAATCTTGTTAATTTGGTTGGTGGAATTTCATTGCTGTATATGTATAATGAAGATTATGTAAATTTTTATTTATTTAAATTTAATATTTGCATATTAAAACGTAATCTAGTATGTTGATAGTCTTTCAAAGTTAAGAAAAAATTTTAAATCGTCAACGAAAGTTTAAATAATTGCAAAAAAAAAAGAAGATATTTTTAATGTATGAACTATGAAGGAAGTTGAAATATGATTAATTTTAAAATTAATAAAAAGGGTGAAAAAAATAAATACCTTTGATATAAAGTAAAAAAGGAATTGAGAGAGGAAACGCATAATTATCTGTAATAAATTTTGCGTTAGGCCTGCTGTTTCATAATCGCATTCCAGTCGTAATCCAGCTATAGTAAAAGCCATTAGATGTGTAGATATCACAGTCACCATTTTATTCCTTTTAATGTGATGGAAGTACGAATTGAGTTCACGAATTTATTACGACCAGCTGTATTTTATTTCTTGTATATTTGACCAACTTCAACTTAAATTACTTCTATTTTTGTAAATTTCTTTCCTTATATAACCTTTAACTTCCTTATGCTTCGATATATGTGATTATGAAATAATGAACTCTAGAATAAACTTAAGACCTCTAATTTTGAGATTAAGCATATGTTATGTACTTATTTCTAATATAAATGTATTGTTTTCTTGACCACAATTACTAATAAATACATTACTTCTTCTCATTTTTGAACTTTTCTGATGAATGTGATGTAGACAAGATAAATGTCCATTGTTTTTGGGTTTCTAATTCTAAGGATGTCTTAAAATAAAGACGAAATTGGTAAAAAGGTAACTTCAAATAATTAACCCTGACCGTAATTCCGAGAAGAATAAACGTAAATTATTTCTAATCAAATCTGTGTTTGTACTTGGGTAGAACTTGAGTGCGTGGAAAAGAGGCCACAAGTCACACAGTTTAAGGTTCATTTCAGTTAAAATTAAAATGCTGGAAATTACATTTTAAAAACAAATAATAAGAATTAGAGAACTAGTAGGTCTAATTACTTACAAAACTGAAAGGGTAATTGTTTTTTTGAACACGTGCATTTAGGGGACAAACTGACATGATGAATATTTATGACTAGCTTCGTTGATTATGACGGATTACATTAAATTTTGGGATTATCATGAAACAAAGTGCAACATTAACTGAACCAAACATTAGATTTTTTCAATTATCTTAAAGACGAGTTTTGCAATAAGAGTAGAAAATGTTTCACTTATTACTTATTTTTAAAATTTGAGTTAAGTTTGATTTGTAAGTTCCCAGAATAGAGATCATACATTTTGACTGATCACAATGAAGTTATATCCAAAATAGGATTATTTCAGAGGACAAAAGTAAACACTTTTTTTGTTGACAGAAAAAGACCACTTTTGGTTTTAGGAAGGTTTTTATTTATGCTAACTAAATAGGTGACCAAAGTTAATAAAAATTTGTGAATAAAAGTTACCAGAAATTTATATGCAACAAAATAATATTGAATAACTGTGATTACTGCAGAAGATAATAATTATAGTTCTACGAAAACTCAGTTTGGTTTAGTGGATAACTTGTTGTACATGTTGGATTTGTTTGATAACGTCGACTGTTAAAGTTCTATTGATTGTAACATGAGAACTTTGTGGTTCTTAGACATCCTCACAAAGGACAACACACCTCTCAAAAAAAGCAAATCGATGAAGTCAGTTCTAAAAATGTTGCGCTTTCAAAATTAAAATCTTTAAGGCTTAAGAGAAACTCTACGATGCTTAGTACTTGTACAAGGAGCTCATGACGCAAGCCTTTCAACTAACTAAATCTCACTAATATATAGATAATTAATTCGTTATATAGACGAAATATGAAATTAATTACAATAATCTAATGCTGAAATAATTATTGTTATTGCTCCTGTTATGGTGATTAGTTTAAATGACTACTAGTTAGTATTTTGTTCACTTTGGTTGAAAGATGGGTGAATGCAAAATTTTTTAAAATAAATCTAGTTCAAGGGTCCTCATACCTTTATGCAGAAGAAAAAAAATGATTAATCCTTAAGTATACTAAACTATATCTCTCAGGGATCTCTTTAAAGACTAAACTAGAAAGTTTATAATACAGATGAATTAGTTAAGGCTGTTATAGAAATGATTTCTTGTATTTCATTATTTGGTAACACATAGAGTCTTAACCCCAAATCTACAGATTGGTTCTACATATTTACTATTACTGGTCTCATATAACCAATGGCTTCATATGCATTAGTTCTGGTATGCAATGATAAATTAAAATGTACCCAAATTTTCCTTAACAAATGAGGAAGGCATGCATGTCTAAGGAAAATAGAAACATTCACGACCTGCTCTATCTGCAGCAGTTTTTCTATTTGTAGGGTTTTCTTCCCTAGATATTTTCATCAAGCAAGAGGCAATTTTAAGTTTATTGAGAATGGTACGAAAAAAATTGCTGCATGGGAGATGACATTTTCAATAGATAAAAGGTAGTTGTTAAAGCAACAGAGATTGTTTTAGATCAATGATCTGAAGGTTGTTATAGCTGCTAAAATGAAATGGACAATTAAAACGAATAAGATCATTAAATTCATTATTTATGAGTTTGATACTATTTTACTAGTTAGTTGCATATTACGTATGCACGATAGCTCCGTTAAATTAAAACCAAAACTGAATTGATTATCGACCAATTTCATGTAATTTACAAACAGTTAAGTTCAGAACGGTGTATTCCAGATGTTTAATTACATAATTATGTTTTTTCAAAGCCATGTGTAGTTTTGTAATATAATAACAGATGTATAGTACTGTGGAGTGCTGCTCGGTGGGCTCTGTCTGTCGCTGACACATGCAACCCTTCCAGAGTATCCACATGAATTGTTGCCAACTTCAGTCAGAATATGCCAACAGAACCAACGTACAGTTAAATAGCTCTTGTGAGCGTAAGCAAGTATTAATTAGTGCGTTTTAAAGTCAATATACCATTGAAACTAGAAAAGATAGCTTGCGACTGACCTTTCACCATCTTTTGTTTGAACATTTCAAAAAGTCTTACGTAAAAATAATCTTGCAGTATCATTACCTCTGATCAGAAGCTTGTATATTTTATAAATATGTGTTGCCACAAAGTTCCTGACCTGCTTATATAGGCAGTATGGTACTCCTGAGCAGTGATGTCAATATTAAACAGCCAGAAATCTATCATGTTACTTTCATTTTACTAGTGCAATGGTAGTAAACACTGTTTTTAACATAATCATGCTTGTAGCTTATCTTCATGCAAACACTCTGTATTTCAAGATAAATGTAATAAATATTATGCAAAATCTTTAAAAAAAACTCTTTTTAGAGATTAAACAATTAATTAGATGAATATTATTTCAAGGGGTAACTGTTTAAAAAAAAACGGAAAAACTTCGCATAAGCAAGAAGCAAAAATTAAAACAAAATGCACATAATATAAATAATTTTGATCTAAATTAGTTTAATATGAAGAAATCTGATAATAAAGTAGTAATAAATTTGAAAGTTTTTGAAAAGCATATAAAGGAAATTATTAGGTTGCACAGTACTTAAGTGAACACATGACTGAGTAATTATTCAATCCTCTTGCTTGACACGCTTGATCTGTTTTTAAATAACCATTGATTGGATTCACCAATGAGAATGGCAGGTGGCCTCATGAAGACGAACGTGTTTTACGTCTCATCGGGCCAGTAGGAGCAGATCTGAACATGATTAGTCAATAATAGAGGTATTGTAAGAAGAACTTTCGTCTTTCACGCAATGAAAGGGCCACCCTGAAGTTGGGTTGTAATTTCTGAAGTACCTATACGAGGCTTGGATTCAATAAGGAAGTCATTAAGTCTGAGATAAAAGAATTGGCGATCCTATAATAAAGCCTTGTCCCTGTCATCAATTGAGATTCATTGGAAAGTTTGTGTATAATCATTTCTTACAAAGCCACTTGATTTTATTCCTTACACATATTGGATTACAGAAACAGCACACCTTTTCTAACTTGGATATGAATGTAGAAAGTGATACCCTCGAAAACAATCTATCTCTACTAAGGTGCAGCTGTCAGCCCGGAGGGCACTCAAACGGCACTGGTATAATTAATGGATCCATGGGAACAGGTTTGGCGAGGATTTGGATCAATCGTGTTTTGCCGGGCGTGCCATAACAACGCTGTTCAGGCCGACAACAGTCCCCGAGTAACCCAGTTAAGTGGGGCCCAGGACTGAGGCCTCAATCACTCTTTGCTGCTAGCGGACCGCTTCCACCTTAAGGTACCTACCAGCTTTATCCAACCAATGAGACACAAAAGTAATCCTTACTGCAGGTCTATTTACACTGTACGATAACACAGACTTTAAACGATATAATTGTCTTATATACAAGGTCACCATTTAATCATGTCAAGGCTACAGATAGAGGTATGTCGTCCCCTAGAAAACAAAATAAACCATAAGACCACATTCTTTGAAATAGTTTGCAACATTAAAAACACCCTTGCTGAAAGCACGTAATTGCTCTTAAACGCCTTTAGTTCACATTATTCCCCAACACAAAGACCTTGAATAATGTATGTTTTGTGGAATTGGTATGTTTGTAGGAATCACGCATTCTTTTTCACCTATCTTAGTCGATAGGTGACGTAATTGTCAAATCAGATTGTCTGTATATTTTAATAAACTCAAACAGCTCAAGCATTCATTATTCATTCATAGTTACTTATATATTAACTAATATTCTAGTTTATAGTTTATATCAACTAATATTCTTTAAATATTCGCATAATTTATTTATCTATTTATAGTGTTTATTATTAGACTGTTAAATTATATACTATACCGCAGAAAAAAAAATTGATTCCAGTTGTCGAACAAAATTTTCAATATATTTAGTCCCCAAGAATACTAAACTACAAATCAGTATAGATTACAGTGTTTAAAGACAGTTAAAGAAGAAAATATCTCTGCATTAATGTGAGGAATATACGATTAATAAAGGCAAAGATGATCTAATCGCGTATGTCTTCCCTTCAGCTACAATTCCCAATTAGCGACCATAAATAACTTGGTAAGTTCTTACGACCCCAGTCCCATTAGTGGCAGACTGTTAAAACGAGCAGGGAATTCCAATCAACCCTTCACGGCGGGGGGCAATATGTAAGCCATTGGTGCGCTTGTGCTCGTCATTATCACTACCCCCTCCCCTTTACCCTACTTTCGTTACAACCAAAAACTTAACAGTCCTCTACTCTTTTTAATATTTCATTACTGATTGTCAGAATTATAATAGTATGTTAAAATAATTAAAAATTATAAAAGTGATTATTATATGTGATGCTTAATGATTATTATAGGTGATTATCTGGTTAACTCCTATCAAACTCATGAATAATCAACTTAATTATATATTTTAATGAAACTGTATTCATGAGGCTGCCAGTTTCATATTAATCCAATAATTTCAGCAATCAAAGCAAGTAGTTTAGGAGAAAAGAATGTTTCTGAAATCATATTTTGGCCAAAAAAGTAACTTTTCCTTTTTTAAGTATTATAAAAAAAAACGTTTAAAAATTATAAAAAATTATAAAACTATGCGAGTTGACATATAACAAACCAATTTGGAGTTTTTTTTCTTACACTCAACTTTAATAAAAAGTAAATTTTTTTTGTTATTTTTGATTACTTCGACTATAATTTCATGTATTTAGCAGTCATTTTGTTGCAAAATTTGTCCTTTAGCTGTTTGACTTTTGTAGCAGATCATCGGGTGGACACCCATAGGTGGCACTCTATAACTATGAAAAGTAAACAAATAATCGAATTCATTAACAAACAATAGAGTTATAGTTTTATTTTAATATGGCTATCGCGTAATATCAAACTCTCTGGTTAACTCCTATCAAACTCATGAATAATCAATTTAATTATATGTTTTAACATGAGACTGTCAGTTTCATATTAATCTAAAAATTTCATCACTCAAGACTAGGTAGTTTAGGAGAAATAGTGTTTTTAGAATCATGTTTTGACGAAAAAAGTAACTTTTCCTTTTAAAGTATTATCAAAAAAAAAAAGATAGTGCGCAGCTACACTATAGCACCTATTTTCTGGTGAATATGAATTTGATCCATAAAACAGTATGACTCATAGCGCGCTCAAAATGACAATATGAATGGAACGATGAGTAATTGGACCAATAGATTGTTATAAGGAAGCATTAGTAGACTAAGTGATTGACTAATTATCAAGATAAGTTAGCCTGTTTTGGTTGTACCAGCAATAAAGTAGGACACATTGATGTTTTCTTCATGAAGGTATCTAGAAACATCACAAGACGAACTGTATCCCTGAATAAGGAAGTAAAGAACAGATGAGCTGTGCTCAGGGTTGGTCCTGTGTAGAGATGGGTTTCCTCAACCTGTGTTAAAGAAAGCTCTATGCTTTGTAATGAATACGAGTGAAGAGATTTCTCAAATAAATGCTTTTTACTAGAAATTATCAGGGTCCACGATGATAAAGATTAAGAATAAGTGGGCAAGACAAGAAGAAGGAAAGTAAGAAAACAAGCAAGAAAGACAACTCTTTCCAGTACTGAATGTCCAGTACTGAATATGTGGACGACTGTCTCAAAATATTATATCTGACATGCTACAAAGAGCCTTTGATTCAAAAGTCCCTACCCGCGGATGTTATTCGGGAGACGACATCCGTTCTAACTCGACAGCAAAAGACTTCTTAGTTTCTGTTATGGGAGAACTACCACGCATGGGGGAGAGCTCCCCTCCACCAAGACAGTGTCAAGGGGTGTCAAAGAAAATATATTTTAGGCAACTCTGGGGTCATTCACGAATTACGACCTTAGAAATCCTTGAAGTGTGTAAATCAACTTTTACCCATAGTTATAGTAATATTACTGTTATAATTATATTATAATTATAGTTATAGTTATAGTACTATTATAATACAGCAATATGTTTAGAGTTTTAATTGATTTTAAACTCTATTTTACTATTTCAATAGTAAAATACTATACTATCTACTCTATTTTAATTGATTTTAGTAATTAAAAAACATTTTTTACTATAACCTCAATTTACTGATAACATTTGCATGTAATATTATGACCATAAAGTTTAAGAATTGTCTTTCATAATTGATAATTTTGTAGGAACTACAGTAATTTCATATTCTTCTGCCTATTCTATGTTACACTATTGCAATAATGTATTGAAAAATTGATCTCCAAAGCTTTATGCTTAGTTTATCTCCTGCCTGTTTTTTCTATTTTCATAATGATAGCGTTTCCTGTTTTTTCATATTGTCACATTCTCTTATTATGTATTTTGCAATACAAGAACTGTTTGTGTTAACATTGATTTACTTGTACATATCTTTTATTAACTCTTACAGAGAGTTAGTTCTGAATCTGAATTTCTTTTCCACACGAACAGTGATTCAGTTTGATTCAACCTTATTCTTCAGTTTGATTTTTTTCCTCATTGTTTAGATTGTAGTGTTAATAATACGATTAAAGCATTATTATTTAACTTTTTCTTATTTGTAGGTCTAGGATGAAACAGTGCAACTAATAGGTGAAATTACCATAAAATACCTTCTAAATGCTCAAAATTTGACGAACAAATAAACACTTATGTTTACAATATACGTTTTTAATTTTATTAATTATACTATAATGTTAGTCTTTCTAGTATATCTTAAAATAAATAACGGTATATTACAATTGTTTCTCTTTAAAAGAATAACAGTTACAAAAAAATATATATACAGCTAATAATAATTTTTGCTTAATGTTGATTTGTATTTATTATTTATTTATTATTTTTATTATTTGAGGGTGACTATAGCACTGCATCTTAAAAAAAAACTATTTTACATCCCCTCTTCTGTACTAAAATACCCCAGCAGTTAGCTTCAACGCCTCTAAGAAGCTCAGCACTTTTGCTGGTTCCAGCGGTAAAAGTTTTTCTATGGTGTGTGAGTGTCCCGAAGCATCTGCCTCTCTATCAGCAGGTGTAACGGTGTTTCTTCCTCTTTACAGAATCTGCAAAAACCATCATTGATAATGTCCATTCAGGCTCCCTATGTTTCGGGAGAAAGTACTTCCTTTCTCCTTCTTCGGGATGGTCTTCTTTGGGTCCTCAGGTGCACTTGTGGGAGGTTCCCACTAGTTAGCGCTTTTGGACCCTCTGCGCTTCCGGATGGTGGTCTCCAGACTTCCTTCTCCTTACAAGGGAAAATCCCTGAAGCTCTATCGGTGGTATTTTGTCCGCTCCGGCAGAGCACCGCATACCGGAGTAAGGCTATTTACTCAAAGGGGTCGCCTGGTGCCCTTTAGGCTCCGTTCATAATACAGAAACCCCTGTATCATCCATCCTTCGGTACGGATCGCATAACACCTTAGATTGGGACTGGGATAAAAGGAGGGGATTTGGGGATTAGGAAGGATGGGAAACGAAGGTGGTCAGGACCAGCCCCTGATCACCTTCTCCTCCTCTTTCGTTTGACCCTGCATATAGCAGGTTAACAGGGTAGGCTCGTGAAGGCCGAAAGTCAGAGTTGAGTGTTAGAGGCTATTAGAGGCGCTTAATCACTCCATTACTACCCCTTGTATTTATTAAAATCAATAAATAATTTTGAACTGTAAGAAAATGTTAAAAATGATTATTAAGTGAATTATTCTAGCAAACCTAAAAAGTTTAATTTTATAATTCGTCCATGTATTCTTCGTTTCAATTATTACAAAGATATATTACAAATTTAATAACGATTGAGGATGTATTTATTATGTGAGGACAGATTTAAAAATTGTTGGTTTACCAAAAGTAAAACATTATGAATGGATACATATGATTGTAACTTTATGATGTATATAGCATAGGTCAATCACTTACATTGCAACTCTGACCAAAACAAAGAAAGTTGTCAGCAAGTTGGTGTAAACCAAGAAACAAATCATGAGTTGAAACACTGCTGCAGGTTTCTATAATGCAGGGGTTGTCAATGGGGTGAAATTCACCCCCTGGGATGAATTTTGGGTCTTCAGAGGGTAAATTAAGACCACAGTAAGTATTAAAGAGTGAAAAAAGCAATTATAGGTTTTAACCTTTTAATTATAAATAAAAAAATGATATTTTAATTATATTAATACTCCATATATCAGTCAACATTTTTTCAATTAACATTTAATTTAATTAATTACTCTATTATAATCAGACCATGCATATTTGTAAATATATATTTAAATTAAAATACTTTTTAAAGCAGGAAAAATAGTTTTTAGTGATATTTATTATTTCTAGAATGCACTTTTTGAAAAAAAAAATATCTTGTAATGAAGAATTGTGGAGGGGGGTGGGATGACATTGTGACAAATGGTGCGGGGGGTGCATGGGCCAAGGAAGGCTGAAGTTTGCCCCAGCTGTAATGTTTGTTTTAAAGAGGCCAGTCTGCAGAAAATGACAACCCAAGTATTCCCGATAGCTTTTTAAATATTATATATTTGTGATAGTTTTTATCAGTTACTAGTATATTTTGAAATTATTACAGGATTTTTCATTAATCATAACGTGGGCTGTGGTTTTATTAATTTTAATGTATATAAATTAATGACTTGAATGACTTTAATGATTTTGATTAATAATGAATGACATATTTTTACGGATATAATATTAGTTGTTCATTTGATTTATATATATATATATATATATATATATATATATATATATATATATTTAGGCGTACTAAAGAATTGAGATGTTTATATTTAAATTTATTTTACTAAAAGTTTATGAGAAATGTCTAACTACGCTTGAGTTGGTTTAAAACACAACTTGATGTGTCTGGAAACTTCTCAATTTCATGAAATTGGCGATGATAACATGACAGCTAATGTCACTTTGGTAGGAGAAAATGGATAACTCCGGAACAGATAGGGTGAGGCAGCAGGGTGGGGGTAGGCGGGGGGATTTTAGAAGTTAAACACCCCCCCGACCATGACCCACTGGTCTCCACCAAGATGCTCTCTCACTCAGTCTGACATCCAGCGTACACAAATAAACTTACTTTTACAACTGCATTATACTAATTGTTATGCATATATAATTACCTGAGCTGCTAACTGAAAAAGTAAGACCAACTAAAAAAATCTTAAATAATTAAACCAGGAGATTAATACTCTATAACAGTGAAATTATTTATCTACTACAGTCTCTGATATTTTTTTAAACCTGCTTCCATTAAAGACTGCCGGCAAGCTCCTTCTTTTCTTCGCCCACGCTTGCTCAATGCAATATTCTAATACATTATATATATAAAAAAATAGTCATAAATTAGATAAAAATTAAACTCCTCCTTTTTTCTGACGTATAGTTTTTTTCTTTTAAAAATGAATATTTTTAAATAAATTGCGATAAAATTATAATTTTAAATAGTCGCAGTGTTTGACTTGTGAAACTCAATACTTGAATAATAAAGGCTAACAGATATTTTAGTCCCTCAATAGACTTTATCACTAGCTATATATACCAGCGATTCATTTAGATGTCTTCTTTTAAATTTAGCAATTTTGAAACATCCGAAAATCCTTGCCCAGTTAATAACTGTTTCCTCTGTTATATCACTAACATTTGACCAGTACTGCCCTAAAATCCTTTCTTACTGGCAACCTTGAATGTGATTTAAAACGATTGCCACTAAGGAAAAAATGTTGAGTAATGATATACTAAGGTTTGGGAGGCAATAGGGAAAAGGTTAGAGAGAGTATTTTAAGAGGTTATACAAGTAGTGATATCTAAATCCAAGTTTCTGTGAATAATCCAAGTCTCATCATCACATGGATGGCTTAAAAATATAACTTGTCATAACGGTTTTTGAGGAACTAAAACTTTTGTTTACCTTTATTTTTCCAATATAATTCTCTTTTTTGACAATAATAACAAATAATATATATATAAAACTCACATTTTATATAATCACTTACTGTGTAACCTAATACCCATCAAAATGGTAATACTAAAATATTATTAACAGATAAAAGTGCTGTTATAACTATCATAATGAAAAAATGTGTAAAAAATGTATTTTAGTTGAATTAAAAGCCATATTATTATAAAAACGTTGATCTTATATCGAATGTTTTCTTCATTTGTTGTCGCTTTTTGAATTTCTCTATTGTCAAGAGAAAAATTGATTATTATTTTATGTCATTCTGAAGTAAAAAATATCTATTGTACAAAATAAGGATCCGTTTTCTTTTTAAGATGGATTTTCTGCAAAACCGGTCGAGCTAAGATAAGACGATGTGTTTTTCAGATAATATTACTGTTATATAGCATTATTGGTGGTACCTATAAAAATGATAAATTACAAATTTATCACACATAGCCAACAATAAAATAAATATATTGAATAACTTTAAGAAAGCTTAGTTTTTTTTGAATATTATTAATAAAATCAAATGCAGTTTTCCGTTACACTGGCCTATTTGAATACAAATAAAATATATCTTCTTTAAAGCTCCATATAAAAAGGAAAACATTTTAAAGAATACAGTTTATTTGTTATTTAAACAATATATAAACAATTTAGCTACCATAATACGTTTCTGGTATTTAATAATTTAATTTGTTTTGAAATAACTTTCTGATTAAAAAATAATTGTTTTCTTCAAACACCAAAGTCACTTGTAACAGTTTTATTGCCCACTACTACAAAAAAAAAAAAAAGAAAATGGAATGGCCCACACTCAACTTTACTATAAGTAAATGTAATAAACTCATTAACAAGTAACTGTGTTTGTTATTATCTTAATTGGGGCTATAGAGTAGACGTATGGTAGAGGTTTTACCCAATGAGACTTGAAATAGTTTATTTCGTCTACTTATGACTGTGGTTATTTAGAGTACCTACTCAGTCATCCTATTCCATAAGCCTTCAGTGGTCACAGCTTTGGCTGAAGTAAGTCCAACATTTACATTAATTATTCTTGCATTTGATTGTTGTAATCCACTATATAGTTCCTGAATGAATATATAAATATACTAGTGAAAATTGAATAGGGTAAAGAGCATATTACAAAAAGCATCTTCATAGCCATCCATGTGGCAGTCTAGAGTGACTCATTTAATAATTATACAGTGTTCTATTTGATTAATGAGAAATTTGTCATTTTATAATTGTGAGAGGGGTGAAAATCTGTTTCAACACATTGTAATAAACAGTACAGGTATTATTATTTAGTTTTACCCAAAAGCTTTATAGTGTTATCATAACCATGACTATTTGTTTGCCAAATACATTCCTGCCCACATACACTCAGAAAAAAAGAGGAAAGAATAGTTTAAGAACTGTGTAAACTGTTTTATACAGTTTAAGAATAAAACTGTAAATACTTAGGTACTTTCCAATCAATTTGATCTTGACTACTATATTTTAATAAAGTTAAACTTATATTAAAGTTAATACATTGTATTCTAAACAAATTATCTATAGATCAAATAATTTCTGGAAGCAATATGAAAAAATTTTTATACCTTGAAATTAAATTATAGCCATTATTATTAATTTTTTTTTACTGTTAAAATATGAAATTTATTTTAAGTGAATGGTGCTATCAGATTATAAAAATTTTGAATATAAAAAAGTATATTCAAAGTTCCTTCCTGCACTAAACACTTTACTAAAACTTTACTAAACCTTTCTTACTTTAGTGCACTGGGATTGAATTATTGCAAGAAAGAAAAACTCAGAAATATCATTTGCTTTAGAATAAAACAGCAGAAGATTGTTTTATACGATCTCTACTTTAAATACTATGAGACATATATTTGCTCTCATAATAAATTAAGACGTAATTGTAAAAGTGTAGTGGGGGTAGCTTTCCCAGTAGAATGAATGTAAGCGAACTTTGGACCCTATAGTTAGATGCAAGTCTTAACACGTCAGTCACATTCGCGCTTCGCCAGACAGAACAGATCAAAATTACGTCTCATCATACTAAGGTATACCTTATATTTTATAAATCATGTTGTATGATATTATTTTTCATAATTTTCTTTGTATATACTTTCACATGCATTATATACAACATTTTATGCACAATACCTGAATTAAAAGTTAAATGGAAGTTATTCTACTTCTTTTCGATCAACCAATATCAAACAAAGTCTTAGTTCATGTAAATTTTTAGTTTTTAGAGTTAGAATTTAAAAGTTAATTTATAATAATTTCTTTGCAATACTTAAATAAAATTGATTACAATGAAATTAAGAATGCATAATTAAATTTCTTAGTCCAGTTGTTTTATATAATTTTACTAAACAATTTCAATGAACCGGTTTATCTTCTCTAAGTATTTTATGCTACTTTTCAACTACTCACGAATTAGAGATTTTCTTTTATCAATTATTTGAAACATTGTGCAAATGGTTTTTGACATTTATTTCGAGTAAATTAGGTGCTCTTCAACTCGTTGCTCTTAGATGATCAACAAATTCTTAAAATCAGTATACAAAATATAAGATAATTATCTAATTAATAGAATACAATCCATTTTTTAAAAAATAATTTTCTAGTTGAATGCTTGATTTCAGGGTTCTTCCTTTAACCTTTGAATAATAAACTTGTGTGCGTGCCACCATCTTTGATTCCCATCTTCCTCTCTTGTTCTCACTCCCTCTTCATCCCTGTCATACACTTCTCCCCACTCTACGCTATGTCGCACTCTCTCTTTCTTCTCTTTCTCACTATATCTCGCTGTCCTCTCACACTTCACCCCTGACCTATGTAACAATGTGTCAATTGTATTGGTTTTTTTTTGTTTTGTTTTCCTGATTTTCTCTAAAGTAGAGATCTATTATTTACCTTTTATGAAATGTCAATTCATAAAAGAAATACATATATATTTTTCATATTTTGAAATATTGATCTGGAATATTTCTTACATTCAGTGACAATAAATCAGAAGCTCACATTGTAAAGTTCTTATTGACAGGGTCATTAAGTTATATTGAGTAAGTGCGGACGAAAGAAGCAATGAGCTTACCTTCCAGTCTATTTATAGATAAAGTTTAAAAAAAGACATTAGCTCTATAAATAAATGATTTAAAAATAAATATTATTTGTTAAATAACGAGGTAAGATTATTTGTATCCGTTGGTTGTTAGAGTGAGTGAGACTACTGTGTATGGTCTGGGGTATAGCGGCTACGTCCATCTGGTTTATCATCGATTCTCTATACGCGCTTCTCTTCTGTCAACGTTTGAATCAACTAGATCTTCTGTTGTTTGTAATTCTGCTTTCACAGAATAACTAGGCTCTAAACTGTAATTAGTTTGTTTTTTTTTTTTAGATACCATTTAAGTTTTGTATTTTCAGTTCACAGAAAATTTGTCACAGCTTATCACATTAATTGTTAGTATATTATATCAGAATCCTCTATATATTATAGTTTATATCCAATTCTTGGAGAAAGATTGGAATGTGCAAGTATTATGTCAGGATGAGAGGTTACTCTTCTTATGAGGGGAAAGTTGGACTATAAACTGGACAGGGATAGCCATCATGAAACTCTCGTAGATTTTACCAACCGCAGAAGTTTACTCGAGTGCCCAGAGAGTAAATGGAGTGTCGGCCTTCTATTAACAGGGAGCGCAAATCCCATTTGGTTTCCTACCAGTTCCGGTCAGGTAGATTTGTTGAGGCATTATATGTAATAAATAGCCTTGAAAATAATCCGTTCTTCCAACTCCAATTATCCTGATTTTTCCTTTTTTAACCCGCGTATTGTTACAGAAAACGCGCTCTAAGTGAATATTAACAACAACTAGATAGCCTGTGGTATTTTACAAAGTACACCTTTGTAAAGTACACCGCTTTACAAAGTACACCTGACATCCATTTAGCTGGTAATATTGTTCATTACAGCGGGGGCACCCGCTTTCACAATGTCATAAATATCTACAACATTAGAAGTTATAATAGTTTAAATTTAGTCAACTTACTTCGTGTAAGTCAGTTCGCCGGTTTGAACAAAGCTATTTATAGGCCGGCCAACGTTGTTGTTATCATGCAATTATGCTTTAATTGGTGATATATGTTGTGAGGAAGAGGCAAAAACGGATAGCTCTAACTAGTGGGTGACTGACTGACTGTAAACCCTAACTTACTTATTTTAGTGAGTAAGTAGTAAGCATAGCTTCTGCTTACCATTTTTCTAATATTTTTAGCAAAATGTCAGTGTTCCATATTTTAAAAATAAAAACATTGTCTGAAACCATAACACCTATTTTCGTCCATATGATGCCAAATGAATGTATTCAACTTATTTTCTCCTAAAGTACTGTTTTGGGATGTAATGTCATTATGTTCCATCAGACAGTGTGATTTGTATTCTGTAGAAAATCTTTTCGAATCCATCAAATGTCAAGAAAGATATACTATTGCAAAACTTTACCCTAAAGAATAAATTAATGAAACTTTTTTTAGTTCATTTATTTATTTATTAATTAATTTATTTAAGTACACTTGACCACACCGGAGGTCAGGTGCAGGTTAAGTAAAGTGTTTACTTAGGATTGGATATTACAGGTTGGACTCTTGGGCATGATCTTAGGTTTTTCATGTGTCAGATGAAAAATGTTGTGCCCACCGTTCTCGGAGAGAGAGTGGAGTGTCGCTCAGGTGCCTGTAATGTGTTAGGTACTTGTAAAACACCTCTACCATAATAAACTTCTGTGCGATAAAGTTCAGAGCTCCTCATGTAGATTCAACCCGCCAGTTCATCTATAAGAAAAATATACGCAACATAATTAGTAAGTCACACTTTCCCCAACTAGAACAGCAATAAAGAGTGACTGTAAACAACTACACTAATGTAATGTAGTGTTGATTATGTTAAAATGAAGGAAAAATATTGGGTGCTAGTCTATAATCCAAGAAATAGGAAAACAATGTTTATAGAAGTACTGGTTTTACCACTTGAATCGAATACCTTTCAGACCTCAGTTTTGCCGGAATACGAAATTTCCGGACTAAACAAGTTCTCAAGTAAACACCTAAAATTCCTGTATTAGATGGTAAGCCTTCATTGGCTTGGATGCATCATGAAAATATCTTCTTGTATCTTAATATTAATTAATTAATCATCTAATATTCGTTTTTTCAACGGTGCTCCTCCAAGTTCACCTATTTCTTTGAGGGGTAGGGAACCAGGACATACGAGTACGTTGTAAAGTTTATGATTTGGTTCATAATATCAAACATATCAATAAACCGATGGTCCAATTTAAAAAGAAATGTAAAAATATTAATAACTGGATATTTTAAGATGATGTAAATAGGGGATGTTTTAGTTTAAAATGAATATAAATTTCTTTACAATAACAAAGAAAGATCTAAGTTTAGATGGTGGTGAAGACGACAGGATGTAGAGACAGGACTGAGCAAGTTTTTAAGCATCAATAAGGAGGAGTAGCCACGTGCGTGGGACGAGTGCTGTTGCCTAGGCGACTCTGCCAGCTTCCCCGCTCCGGAAGCGACACAAAGCACCCTCCACACAGACGCTTTCACTACAAAGACTCCCACCCTTCCAGTATAAAAATTATCCAACCACCTTTCAACAAAACCCACCTACATTACTTTTTCTTAAATATTTTTCTTAATGGCCCTATAAGAAGGAGACTTTATTCAAAATCTTTTTTTTTTTTTTGTGAAATTCCTCCAACAGTCTCGAAACACTTATAATTCCTTTTAACCTAGCCTTTGAACTGAGTGGTAATGGTCAAGAAAGTGGAGTGTAAAAGACTCCACTTGGGCATTATGGCTAGCAGCGAAATTATGATTTTTAAGTATCATTTGTTCTGAAACACTGTACCAATGAATTTAGTGTTTAAAAACCTGAACAGTATGCCATATAATGCCAGACATACAAATCTGGTTAACAGAAACGACTAAGGGTAGGCGAGCTCACACCTTCAATGCTGACAACCCAGAGGCCTTACCGACAAAGTCGTCGAGACATCCAGCATCGTCTGGCCATTCCTGTCTAATAAGTCTTGTCAAAAGACAGTTTTTGTCTGCACATTTACCTATTATTTTACCAACAACAGTTCGAGGGCAGGTATTCTTCTTTAAGTTCAAAGATGGATCAAAAGGACCTTTTATCTGTTTAATCCTTTACATCTATCACAACGACCAGTGTAACGTGAAAAAAAAATTTTCAAGCTTATGATTCATGGTTTATAATGAATAATAACTACGCTCCATTTATGTGTAGCGACCTAAATTTTTTCAGGCTAAGTAAATACTTCTGAGGAACTGACTGGACAACTTCTGAACTAAATAATATGTTACAATGTTACAAAAACTATTTTATTTTCAATTTTGATCTACGGATTGCTTTTTAAGCAACGTTTCGAAACTTATAAAAAGTGTTTGTAAGAGTATACGTAACTAATGAAACTTATAAAAAGAGATACGTAAGAGTGTTGTCTATAATGTCGACTATGACTTATTAAGTTGCTTCTTGGAGATTGATGAAAGTCCCCTTGTGTAGATCACTGTTAATGAACAGAAACGTTATAGCGTTTTATCAAACCGCAGGATGACAAAGTTGAAAAATTCATATACCTGTTGATAACAAAATGATGAAAAACTCTCACTCATGAGAGTAACATTTGATCTTCTAAACACCTGTCCAGCTCTTTTTATATTTCCAACTCTCTGACTTGTAGACTTTACGTGCTTGTGCTATCCAATGTGTGGTTCATTTCATGATGCAGCCACCATTAATTATGGGTGAACCACGCTACTGGTAACCCAATGTCACGTAGTGTCACCAATCCTAGAGTCAATGTAGCTTAACCCCCATCATCAAGTATAATAGAATCCTGATATATAATATGATTTGGAACTTTATAATCATTGCCTTCTCCTTAGTCATTGTCACCATTGAATACAAACAGCATCACGGTAAGGAAGTTAAGTGTTATACACGGCTGATCCCTAGAATGTGATCACTGCACTTATCTCCAGTTGGTGACAGATTCGACATTTACCACCCTCACTCCTATTCTACTTGAATATTTCTTGTGCATAAATATTACCAACGACTATGATTGTCAACCCTAGTCTACATTCAAAGTACCAAGTTTTGTCTGATTCAATACTATTTAAGAATATACCTAATATAAAATGTTTACGGAATAACTTTCAACGTGAAAGATTAATACATGTATATTCCTTTCCGTCTGGTATAGAAACATATTCAGCACAAAGAAAAATTTAAACTTACAGCTCCTCTAACCATATCACAATGGCTTCTACTGCTTTGTAAAATAATAACTTTTATTTGACCAAGTAAACGAGTATCCTAAAAGTTGTCGGGCTCCTGAGAAGGAATACTATGAAAGTAAAGTTTTTGTCTTTGTCTTGTTTTTGTCACAAACTCGAGTAATGGATTCAAAATCTTTGACCCTTCATTTCATTATTGTTTGACTTTGTATGATTGATATGAGAACATTAATCATTGATACACCTGATGGAAAATAACAAAAACTAGTAATGTGCCAATTGTTTATTTTCTTACGGAATATTTTTAAGTAGATTATTGAATAGTATTTAGTTATTATATATTAGTAACTTTACTTTGTGCATAATAAATTAAAACTTAAAAATTAAAAATAATAGTTTAAAAAAAATTGTTTATTTTTCCTAGAACTGAACTTAACCAAAAAGCACTAGGATCTTAATAGAGCATCGGTGATCTACGGCGACAAGGTAATCGTTAAAAATCCCTATTCTAAATACAGTTGAGGTAGGCGAAGTATAGGACTCACAATGTAGAATGTTCGTTTTGTGGTATCAAGAAGGGTCATGTTCGGCCTATGTGTGTTCTCTTGTTGGACTGCCACTGCAACCAAACCTACTCGAGATCGTGTTAATTGGTGACTTTTAGGATACTCGTTTGCATAATTAGATAAATTTAATTATTTTTCGAAGCAATAGGAGGCATTGTGATATAGTTAGAAAAACTGTAAGTTTAAATTTTTCTTTGTGCTGAATATGTTTCCATGCTAGACGGAAAGAAATAAATAGGTCCTTATTTTTCAGGTTTAATGTTACTTCGTAAGGATTCTATTACATTCGTAATATATTTGTAGCGATTGAACACCTATTAAATATTAAACTCATATTACAAATACAATACCTTCTGAACGTCAATACATCGTTCTTTTGTAAAATCTTCCAACAGTTATTCAATGAATTTACAAAAAAAAGAAACAAAACACTTCCATCTTTTTTTAATTAATACGGTTTTCTAAAAAGTTATTACTTGATTATGAATGAAAGGAAATGAACTTTGATAAATTTATTAGGTATAAAGTCCAATGAAATTCTCAACTCTAGACGGATATTTTATTGTATAATTTTATATATTGGATATTAGTAATCAATTTTACGAGATATTTTATTCATAATTGAATTGTTTTATTTATACAGATATACATAAAAAACTACAACCCGTGTATTTCTGTTAATACCTTTGTTGATTGTATACACTTTACTTTTTTTGGCTTGCAGAATGACAAAAGAAGCTATTTTTGGAGAAACTATTTCACTTCGTAATCATTTCATATTTTTAACGTTGTTCTATGTATTATGTGGATGCCAGGTTGATGCATAAATAATTTTATAGAGCGCAGATTTTAAGAACATTTCTGGAAATGATTTGTTATTAATTATTTATTAGACTCTCTTGACTTTGCTTGCCTTTGGTTGAGAGCTTCAAGACGCTGCGGTGGCTGCTTCGGTATTTCAGAATTGTTTCCAAGCGACTATGGAGAATTTAGTTGAATCAACTCCTAGGAAGAACGCGACATAAGCACTGCTCTGTCGTTTAGCACATACTTTACATGCTTTCAAACTTCGATGACTCGTGCTTCACAGTCTGCAGACTTAATATACAGGCGACTTCTTAAAAATAAATATTCTTTCGACGGAAACTAAACTCAGTTTCAAATTCTATATGAATCACGACGCGAACAAAGCTTCACTGACACCATTGACAGTAGCTTCAAAGTAGTTGTACGGGTGTGTACTTCAAAATGTTCCGTTGTAATAAAAATATATAAAAAAAACTATAAGTACATTGCACTTCTACTGAGATTATTGTTTTATTCTGTTAACATCTCAATATTGCTCATGTTATTTAAGTCAACTGTATTAGGGTTTAAACACCCATGAATACCAATAAACACAAATTTGAACAATGTTTAGACTAACCTATTCTTTTATCAATAAATTCCAGAGGTTGCTTAATCATCAAGAGCATATTATTTTGTATTCTTCTGAACATATACCTTGTTTTCAGTCATCAATCAGCCCAGCTGGTGGTGAAGTTAATAATTTTCCACCAATGGAATTGATTCAGAATAACACAAAGTAGCATTCACTTAGCTCTTGAAAGACTGCATTTGTTACCAGCCGAGCTATCAAGCCAACATACAATGAAATCAGGCGTATTTTTCTAATCATCTTATATTAATATTTACTAGCTCATCATTTTATATTGTCTTTCTACTTTCGTTGAAACATTTAGATTTCCTTTAGAATTCCGATGTTACTAAATAAAATCTCATTTGGTATTTCATTATTTTGATTCTAAATTGAACTTTTGAAAAACATAACAAAATAACCAACTGCAAAAATTTAAGAACTGAAAGGAAGTAATTACTTGTAACTGAAGCAGACATGAAAATATACTTATTTTAAATAAATAATATAATATATATTTATAAAAAACAGTGGAAGAAGAAGCATTTTATATTATTTATTCTTATGCTGAAAATGATAAAGAAATAAACTACCGAATTGTAGAAAATAATTTAATCAAAAAAGATGCAAGCCTCATAAGACCAGAGTAGATTTATCATCATTTAAAGAAACTTGGGAGGCTTACTACCCATAAGGGAAACTGAATGATCAGAGTTCATGTGGAGTTTTGGCCATAAACAGCCTTATAATATCAGATTTCGCAATAAAATGTTACAATACATTTGTCAAACGGTCAATGCTGGTGTGCGAAATTTACGTTTATATTTCCAACAAAAGAAAATATTGTTGTAAACAAAAGAGTGCACTTTCATATTAATATTTCTTTTCTTCAAGTTTTACCATTGTTTTAATTTTTGTATTTACTTAATAGTACTTTTTTTTAAGCTACTTTATCGTAATAAGATATTATTTTGATTAAATATTATAATTCTTTTATTTTTCATTAATTATAGAACGAGTTTTATGAAATATGGTACATTTTGTTCCTTATTTGTTCCTTATACAGCTTTACAAGCTTTCTAATATTTTTATCCATGTTATTATAAAAATTTTACATTGGGACACAAAGTGGAGTTTTTTTTTTATAATTTAATGGTACAATTATCAAAATTCGATATTAGTAGACCAGTGGTTTTCATATAATGTATATGAAAGTATTCAAATATTGTTTTTTAACGTAGTGGCCTTGGTTTACGACAGACATTACTGGAGGGGAAGCTTAGCTACCTGAAGCATATTCCTTCTCTCTGGGAGCTGACCAGCGTGGCCATAGCAACCTTGCATAATATATACGCTGCATCTGCCAACCTGGCAAATGGTATACCTTTGCACAAAACGAACTAATACACATTATAACAGATTGATAATAATGGTATAGAAGTCTAATGCCTAAATAGTTTAAGTTTTAAAACTTAACATTCATTTTAATAGTCGAGTATTAATGGTAAAATATAATTTCCGATTTATTTGAACATAATTATCATCAAAAGTAAGTCATCAAAACAAGCCATCCAAAAAAAGGTATATTATCATAATAGTGATAATGCAATCCAAAAGATTCTGCATTTTTTACTTTTTTTTTAATTTATATTAGTTAGTGTGAATAGTTTTCCTTTTTTAAATTAATTTTTTATTTATTTTTCGATTATTCACATTTAAATTTATAGTGTTCCTCATTATTTTTTTATATAATATTGTTTTAATTAAAAATATATGTTTAATAAAATAATTATTTAGATCTTTATCGACTTTAATGAGTTTATCCAATCTGACAGATGGATACAGGGAAAAGTTAATGTATGTGTTCATTAGTGTTGGTTTTATTTCCTCTTTAACTAATCTAAAATTTATTAAATTTTTAACCAGGATTACTGCCACATGGGCATTATTATGTTTAACTACTATAATGAACCAGAAGAGTGGAATATACTAGGTAGGATAACATACTTCTCTTGTAAGAGAATATTGTCTAAACACAATAGGGCAACATTGAAAATCATGGGCTCTGTCTATGAAAAAAGGTTGATTTTAATTACAGCTTTATTACATCGAAGTATTTCATCTGGGTTAACATTTCGTTAAAGAATTAAAACAGAAAATAATGTTCCTTGTGACCAAAAAAATTGGTTTTGCAAATTACTCTTTTTGTCTGTTAATTTCTCTCTCTCGTGCACTCTCTCTCTCTCTCTCTCTCTCTCTCTCTCTCTCTCTCTCTCTTCTCATTCTCTCTCTCTCTCTCTCTCACACTTTCTCTCTTAGTTTAAGTAATTCGGATCAAGTTTACAATATTATATACTATAATGGTTATTTACTATCTTTTACTGCATCTTTTCAGCAGATTTTTAAAGACTACTTTAAAATGATCTCTGTTAAAGAACAATTTTTTTAACTTTTAGCTGAAAGGAAAACTTTTCTTGGATTCAGTCAAAGAAATATTAATTTTCAACTAAAAGACAAGAACAACAGAAACTTAATCAAAATGTTGTAGAAAATCTTTAAGAAATCAAAAAAAAATACATCAAAATGTGTAAATAAATAAATTAATAATAAGTACCCTTTAAAGAAGGTGATAGCAGCGCTTCTAGTGACAAGTTCTGCAAGCTTTATTCACATGTAGGTTTTGAATGTGACCAAAGCATTAACATTGCTTTTTTCTAATTTATCTGATATATTTTCTTTCTTTCAATTTAATTTTATTGATAATTAACACTAATTTTTAGAAATTATTCTTCTCTGATTTCATGTGTATAACATTATGTGTATGGATGACCTTTTAACTATTAATATGATTTATAATTATTATTTGATATGATGATTCTAAAAAAAATTTCTTTTTACTTGAACCTTAGCTTAGATATTCGACAATAAAGAAATAGGAAACAATTATACTAATATTTAAGCATGAATTTGTAAACTCATATAAAACCACAGACGTGAAGATATCGTAAAAATGTATATAACCCTCTGGGAAGAACGTGTGTATTCAATTTTTTTTAAAGTCCATGATTGTAAATTTATAGTTTTTGACAACAATTGAAGAAAAAAGTGTTTACAAAGTGTAATATTCTCTTACACATATGTAAGCGTACATTATATATTTTAAAGAAGTCTCCATTCAGTCCATTAAATTACTTGTGTTTAGAAGCAGTCAAAGGTGCCGCATAGTGTTATATAACTACTGTTTTTTGGGATATAGTTGGAGCATGATGATGTCTTTGCGATATGTTCTTCAGCCGTCAGGAACAGTTACTCTTCTCCCAGTGCAAGGGAGTGCCTTCTATTCTGATTTTGTCAAGCATCATTACCTCGGAGCACGTCATCTTGAGACGTTCAAGCCGACATTTCCATTTCACTCCCTAGCCCAATCTCCTCCAAAACCTATCAAAAATCCCACTCATGTCATATATAAATTGCATTTTATAATGGAATTCAAACCACAAAATGAAATCATTATTCATTGAATAATGCATTACACATATATTTCATACTTTTTTTAACAATGAAGGAAAGCATTTTTCACACCTTTTAAATTATCGTTCACATAATTATAACTATCAAATTGAAGAAAATATTTTGAGTGCTTTATTCAAAAAAAAATTTAAATGATAAAAGAATATAATATGCTAAGCTTAAGAACTTTTTAATGTCCTAAAATTTTACTATATACGTTGGGCTTTTCTCTATGTTTATACGAACTTTTTTGCGTTATTTTTCTAGCAAGAAAGTTACATTTAGTTTTCTAAGTGTATGCAATAGTACTCTTTAAAAGCAAAAAAATAATATATATTTCTACTGGTTTGAGGTCCCGTTGGTCAATTTTTGATGTTTTTTTTTTATGATGTCTATATATGCCTGGGTGCATGGGTTTTGTATTTCCAAAATGTTGCAAGCACGCTATATTTGATAGATCAGAATTATATTATACGAGTATATAATATAGTACCTATAGTATAAATGACATCTACAGTTTTTCGGAAATATTGCCTTATGGTATATATTGCCCAAAATATGTTCTTAAATATTTTTTCCCCAACTCAATTTTTAGAAAGTTTCAGTTTTGTAATTAATAATAAATCATGTGTACTAAATAATATTGTATATATTTTCATTATGAATTATTTTTTCCAATAAGCAAAAGGTTGGTTTTGCTTAGAATGTAAATGCCTTGGCTTCTGATTTAATGCTACAAAGCGCACTCATGCTACTAATCTGGTTAACAAGGGGTAATGAAGTTGGACAAGAAATAGTTCTATAGGAAAATGACGTGCGTAGCATTGTTACACCATTTCTGTAACTGAAAGGCTCACTATGGTATATTTAATGAATTGACAGAATATTTCTTTCGTTTAACTACTAACACACGACTACTGAAATTATGACCATGGCTAATTAAAACATAAAATACTTCCAAAAATGATTACTTGTAGTTAGTACTATAAAAAACTTCAAGCATTTTATTAAAACTATAATGCTGTGAACAGACAAAATTAAACTCCGAACAATCCGTTTCATTATATTTGTAATTTTTTCTCGTACTCAAGCCTAATAAATTTCTTAATCCTTACATTTTGTTTTAAAAAAATCTTGTTTTTTAATAAAATTATGATGTTTTATAAACTAATTGTTTGGGACTGTGAATAGTAGATAATACTCAAAATTATTAAGTTAAATACGATATGGACGTACAAATTTATATACATTTGCAAACATTCTTTGGAATAAGGCCATTAAGCCATGCTTCGCTTTATCACATTTACTCAAGTAATAGTTATACACATATATATGTATGATCAAACCACAAATTGTTGGGTTTTTGACTCCGACTAAGACCGCTTGTTACGGTTGAAAGATTTTAGTCTTTTTTTTTTCATTTCATATTGTGGTTTGATCATTGATTGTTATTTCACGTGTTTATGTGAAATTTTGTTATATATGTGTATGTGTATAATATATATTTAAAATATTCTAATATAAATGGGTTGATATATATCCATAATATATGTTACATGTTTAGACCAAATCAAATCGAAGGTTTTCATTTCTTAAATTTTCGTTTCAATTTTTCATGCAGTTAGTATGCATATTTATGGGATCATGAAAAAGAAGTGATTTCTGTAGAATCAGTTCTCTATGAGGAGCCCTGAACCCAGTTTGATTATGTTGCCTGTTGTGGGTGCAAGTAAAGTGAATATATTTAAACATAATACAGTTTGAGAAATCCTGATAACATCTCATAGATATATTAGAACATTGGAAAATGTCATTTTCTCTGTGTCAAAATTAGTAGTAATATCAAATCTCTCTTTTCGTCACTTTAAATATGGTATTCAAGTTTGTCTTCATATGATTTCAAATGACTAGATATTCAAAAATATAGATTGTTGTTATGAGAAAAATTGTACTTAAAAGTAGAATTATAAAGTTCTAACTGCATGAACTTGTCAGATTGTTTTGTATAATCATAACGTTCTTTTTCTACTTGAAAAAATGGATATAGTCATATTCTAGTAAATTATGTGATTTAATTAGTTTAAGTAGACGTTTACTATAGTGTTTTATAATTTTCTACACGCTATCAAGATTTAAATTAATCAATTAATTGAAGTAAGTGTTAATAAGTTGGATAATTCTTTTGTTTAAGCGGTGTCTTAGATCACTCCTGTACAGTAAGCAATATGTTGCTTAAGTTATCATTAAAAAATCGATTTCTAAATTTCGAAACATTTACACGTGTTGTTTTAGAGTCAATTTTTGGAGTTTCATAAAGACTGGATGATATTGGTGTACTTCGGTATGTATTCAAAACGATTTGCACACGCTGCGGGCCACACCGATTGATGGATGAAATCTATATTTTACTGAAATTGCCACTAGAGTACATGTGCTCGATAGTTTATGAGCCAAGAGAGGTCACATTTATGGCCAATATTTGATTTTTTACAGCATTTTTTTTTAAACCAACTGAGAAAAAACTTCATATTTTTTTCATGACCAGAAATGCTATTTTCTTGTTAAAATGTACAAAAAGTTGACCTAGGATTATTGATTGGGAAAGCTTGTGACACAATACTGGTCCCACTGATAAAATTATTTCCCGAAATAGCTGCTTATAGGTGGACAAGCTGTGTAGGTACTTTTTCTTGAAATTACATCGACGAAAACAGATATTATAGTATACTTTATGGGTTCATAAAATATTTATTTCACTTAACTGCTAACTAACCATGACATGTTGTATAAAAACCTACCTACAATTACTATGTATAAAAAAATACATAGTTCCAAAAATGTATAAAAAAGTACGAAAAAATTCTTATAGCTACAAAAAATATAACTCCAAAACTCTAAACTCAACTTAAAATAATAATAATGTACTATCCTTATCAGATTTGTTTGCTGGGACTTATAAATATTTTATCAGATTTGAGTAAAACTGAATTACTTAAAGGTTTGATAAAAATATATGAAGATTTGTTTTAATAAATGAAATCAATAATTATATATTTGGGAAAATAATTATGGGTTCCTATGTGGATATAAAAAGAAAATATGGATGTTATATGAGTCTATGAAAAAGGTTTTAAATAAAAACCGAAACGTTAGCAATGGGAGTTCAATTTGAAACTCTCAGGATTAAAGGTCTTTAATTTTATCATTCATTGTTATTTCACGTGTTTATTGTTTAATCTAGTTATTATATATATATATATAACATACGATGCGCATAGATTTTTTTAATTCAGGGTGAAAAGTTTAGAAACTGTTCTCTATTCGCGATAAAAAATTTTAAGGACTTCTGTTTGTATTCATAATAATATTAAACAAAAGTCAGTAACATATCCACATAAATATTTAGTTATAATGAAACGGATTTTAGAAAAAAACCGTTTTAATATTCCATTTTTAATAGAATTTTAAAATTCCTTTTTCTTTGCCATTCTCTCTGTTTTTTGTAAATTTAGTAAGTGTCCATAAAATTGAAAACATCAGCGAATTATATACAAAGAGCATAATGCGACATAATACTACTGTTTACGTTGATTTCATCCTTTTAGAAAGCATATGGCAGATATCAATAGGCTTCAAACTTTGGAAAATAAATATAGTGCCGGCTGAAAAGAGATATTAAAAGAAGCAAGTTACCAACACTTTGTTTTCTTCCCTTAGTTACTGTGATGATGAGGGAGGGTAAACTCTACTGCCTGGCATCCTCCACAACAACTGACATGACTGAGGAAGAAATCTACTCACCGAAAACCCATTGTTTGTAAAAACAACATTCAGTATAGGCTTCTTAATTCTTTCCCAAAGATAAGCGAATACAACATTGCAATGTAATGTACAATTCCTCAAATTCCTATAAACTTTAATGAAAGTTTTCAAAATTAATGGCTTGTAAGTAAGAATAAAATCAGAATTGAAATCTTTCAAGCAGAAGAGGGAACAAATATTTTCGAGTTATTCGCCTGATAAACATTTGGCATTTATATATCTGGTGGCCAATGCTGCAGGTATTTCTTCATTTCTTCTGGAGGCATTCCTTTTTCAGAATGCTCTGGTTTCTTTTAGCTTGTCAGACAATAAACCTAAAGCAATAAGAGCACTTTTATCTGTTGTTACACATTGTCTGACTCTAAAACAAGAACTGAACTATACAGACCGAATGTTTAAATTCATTGATTTTAAACATGTTTATTCATTTGACCCCTCTAAGACTATTGATAACTATTAATTACTATGTCAATTAACTAAATTGACACTGCACAAACAAATGTTCCTAAAAAGTGACTTTCTTTGCTTGTTTGGTTTCATTAAAGTTTCACAATGAGAAGCCTCACGAGTCGTAAGTGGAGGCATTAATCCACTGATGACGAACACAAACATGAAAGGGAATGTGTTTCGAAAGGCTTCGTGATTATACAGGCTTTCGCAACGAAATACAGGTGGGCATGATGTGAATACGTGAACCAAATTGTCATTAGTTTGGTTAATGCAATAGTTTTGTAAAATATAATAGTAAGCGTAGTTTGCATAGATTCAATTCAAAAGCTGTCCTGTCAGTTACTCTTCGGTATATACCCATGTTAAGGTAATGAATAATAAAAGTTGCATTATATTATTTATTTATTACTTTTGTTATTTGTTTATTTCCAAAAGTTTCATGGTGGTAATGTTAGTTACATAAACTGCCACTTTATATAGTCAGTAAACCCTTCCACTTCTTTGCACTGTAATATTCTCCTTTTCTCCTGAAGAATGCGTCAAACCAAAATGTCGAGAACAGTAGGCTTATGTTTTCTGTTTGCATCTCACAAATTAATTCAATTCTATATATATTACTGTAAATAGGTTGCTGATTTTTCTTAAGACTGTTTTGTTAAAGTGAACCACTGTCATGGGGTTGACTTTTATTCATTCATGATCTTTTGACTAAGAGATTCCATGTTACGAACTAAGTTCTAATACGAACCTTATGCCATAGGTTAATCCACATGAGTTGACCAAGTGCATTATTTGTAAATGTAAAGTTTTAAGACTTTTCGTTTTGTATTCTAAGCTTCTTTTATCTTTATAAAACATGCCACTTGACCAACTCATATTTCGAACAAACAAGAAAATTTATGCGCAACACTGCATCTACATCAGAATATTGTCAATTCTGTTACTGCAGTTAACTATATATATATATATATATATATAAAGATTTCACATAAACACATGAAATAACAATCAATGAACAAACCACAATATGAAAATGGGAAAAAAAACTAAGATCTTTCAACCGTAACAAGCAACTCAGTTGGGTTTTTTACTCTGTCGAAGACCACTTGTTAAGGTTAAAAGATCTTAGTCTTGTTTTCCCATTTTCATATTGTGATTTGATCATATATATATATATATATTAGATATATAACGGTTGGGTCTCCAACTGTCTCTGAACCAGTGAGCTTAGTTTCCCTCTCATACTCTCCTGAAGACGGTTCAATCCAAAAATTAGAGACTGTAAGTGTGTGATTTTAATTTCTCTATGTTTCTTTCTGTACATTGAACTAATTTTTTGAGCTCTTTATATACAGATATATATATATATATATATATATAGTACCTCTTCTTCTTCCCTTCTTCTCCCTGACGATGAACTTCAGTTCGAAATATTGACCCAGTAAGTTTTCTCGCTTCTTCGATTTGTTGTCTTTTTTCATTTATATATATTAGGACTGTCTTTTGATATTTCATGCTTTTTAATGGACGTTCATAGGAATGGAAAGGTAAGTAAGAGAACATTAAATCCAATATATTAAAATATATATATATATATATATAGTTCAATATAAACAAAGAAACATAGAGAAATCAAAAGAACACACAGTCTCTAATTTTCGGTTTGAACCGTCTTCAGGAGAGATAAGAGAGGGAAACCAAGCGCACTGGTTCGGAGACGGTTGGAGACCAACAGTGTTGCTGCATGCGCGCCCGTTCACAGAAAATAAGGTAGACAGGAATCAATTTATAATTACATTAAATTAATGGAATATGAAAACAATAAATAAATAAAAGAAAAAATTGAAAAAAAATAAGGGAAATTGATACATATTAACGAACAGGTCTCCAACCGTCTCTGAACCAGTGCGCTTGGTTTCCCTCTCTTATCTCTCCTGAAGACGGTTCAAACCAAAAATTAGAGACTATAAGTGTGTTCTTTTGATTTCTCTATGTTACTTTGTTTATATTGAACTATATTTGTCCGTTTTGGATCGTATTTCCAACGAAAAAAAGTTTATATATATATATACACTTTAACACATAGAAAAGAACACAGAAAGACACTACAGAACTCACTTCGATATTTCGACATCCGTCGTCATCGGGAAGAAGTGCGAAGTACTCGCGTTGAGAAGCAAACTGCTACTGGCCACCAGAGTAACTTGTGGAACCACCGCAAGCTGCTCCGCAGCGGAGGAGAGGAAAAATAGAAATCCCTCCAATATTTATTTAGAAAACAAGATAAAAAATATATAAAAAAATATACAAAATACGAAATAATAATAATAAAAAATAAATAATAATAATAAAATAATAATAATAATAATAATAATAATAAAATAAAAAATAATTAACGGTACAGGTTGAGACCAGGAGGAGAACGAGCCCCAAGGAGGCATATGAATGCCTCTTCGGAAGCTCTAAGGGTGACATGGGAATTAGACTCGGGGATTTGTTTGAGGATTTGTACCCTGAAACAATCATTGAAAGGGAGGTCATGGGAATTAGCATGGATAGCTATGGGTAGGTCTCTGCGCTGACCAACGGACGCCCTGTGATTGTTCATACGCAGGCTCAGCTTGGTTGAAGCCAAGCCAACGTAAAAAGCATCACATCGAGTACACTCCAAACGGTAAACGCAGTTACAGGAAGTGCAAGATGTATCAGAAGGAACAGGATAGGAGTTGTTACTGAGAGGGGAAGTAAAGTAAGGACTGGAGTTAATGGAGTTTATATATATATATATATATATATATATATATATATATATGTCTTTCCCACCCCTCCGTGGGAATGTCTTTCCCACCCCTCCGTGGGAAAGACATTCCCACGGTCTGTCTTTTAACGACTGCTTCAGTGTGCAGATTCTGCGTCAGATTCCCCCTGGTGATAATACCGTGACCCTTAGAGCCTCTGAGGAGGCTCACATCTGGTTGCTCGGGGCGCGCAGTGCACCTGGACTTAACCTTGAAAGATAATATTTTTTTTTTTGTACTTTTTTCCAGTATTCTTTATTCTTTAGTACTTATTTCTTTTTTCCTCTTTCGTATATTTTGTGTATATCTATTTTGTCTTCTTCACTTACTACTAGTTTGTTTTATCCTATTTTATTTTTCTAAATTCTTATTCTTAACTAGTTTCCCATACTTACCCTGTTATTCAGTCTCTATCTTTTATTTACTAAAACAACCAATGCAAGTTTTTTGTATTGTATTTATTTTTATTTATTCATTTTTTCTTCTTTTCACTATCATTATTTTTGTTTCTTATAGTTTGTTTTTATCTTATATTGTTTATAATTTTTCACCTATTTATAGTTTTACCCAACTAGTACTGCTTATCTGAGTTTCTGTTTATATCTTCTCCTAATTTTATACTTTAAGAGCGGGTACGGTTGACAGCGCTGGCGGTTGCCGGGTTGGTTACTTGCCGTTGCGCCTACAACGTGCTTGGTCTCCCATTCTCTTTTCTCCTGAAGACGGATTACCCGAAAATTTGAGTCTGTAAGTGTTTTTCCCTACTTTGTGTGTTGCTCTTTGTTAATCTCGAACTCGTATATATATATATATATATATATATATATATATATATATAACAAAATTTCACAATAAACACGTGAAATAATAATCAGTGTTCAAACGACAATAAAAAATGAGAAAAAAGGCTAAGCTCTTTCAACCGTAACAAGCGGTCTTTGTCAGAATCAAATCCCAACAGATTTATATGGATATGTATATACATAAATATTGATAAAAGTATAGATCGTGAAATAGAAACAAAATAAAAGTTTCTCAGATCTATGTTAACTCTGGAAATGTTGTATATTAAAAGGACCAGTCATCTGCTAATTATAAAGTGACATTTCAACTTTTAATTGTATTTATTCGGGTGTGTTAAGTTAAACATTGTTGATCCATTGTTGAGCAAAGCTCTTTTAGCGACTTTTTGGTTGCCTGGTGAAATTTGGTTGGATTGATTATTTTTTCAACAGTGTCACGTGTTCCTTCAAACCAGACAGTTGTTGTTGTTGAAATCGACAGACTATTTTTATTTGTAAAATAATTTCGAATGTAATTCTTAGTTTATCTGTTTCGAAATTTCATAATATGGTATAGAAATTTCTTATTTTAACCATTTGTGTTTTTTATGTGTGTTTGATTTTTGAATTTTTGAATTATCTCTTATATTTCCTCTGTTTTGTAGGCCTAAAAAAAGTTTTAAATAAAAACCGAAACGTTGGCAATGGGAGTTTAATTTGAACCTGATAAACTTAAATTGTGTTTAAGTGTATCTATATAAATAATCAATGACCAAACCACAATATGAAATGAAAAAAAAAAAGACTAAGTTCTTTCAATTGAAACAAGCGGTCTTCGTCAGAGTCAAAAAACCAACATATACATAATATATATATATATATATATATATATATGTACACAATTAAATAGGTACGAAACTCACTGTTAAGTAAAATAGTGATAATTAATTGTGCCACGTTTAATGCCCTAAAGTTCAATCAAAAGCGAGGGAAATAACTGATGTTTGTAATAACTCGAGGGACTTTGTGCTATGATTTGTGAAAATCAATATTCTTTTTGAAAAAAAAATGTAGATTTTTCTCCTCTACATAAAAATAACTATGTAAGTGTATGAAAGGAATCGAATCCATTTTATTTCTTATAAATAGTCTTAAAATTAGGACGTACTACTTCTCATAAATTCAACAAAGATGATAATAATAGATATGCAGGTAATTTCTGAATGAAACATCTTTAAATTGAAACATGTGCTAGAGACGTTATCAGTGCTTCCTCTCCGATGCAGGGGAGTGCTTTTCAAATCATTATCTCTGCTTCCGTTCGATTTTATTCTTTTGACAGCGTTTATACCCCTTCTTCTGTTATTTATTTCTTATTGATAATAGACTATCTTCCCATTGGATAAAAAATTACAGATGATACTATTATATTATTTTATTCAAATATTGCTAAAGATATGAAAGAAAAGGCTAAGTTAATCCCAAGTTAATCCTCTGTCAAGAAATGAGGCGCTGTTGCCATGGCGAAGAATAGCAGTGTAGGGGCTTTTGAGATGCAGTCATCACATTCACCTGACCAGGATCTATCACACCCCTACATTCATTAATAGCAGCGGTTGTCAGGCAAGTATTTAAGAGGCCTGAAGTAATCTTATGTCTTAGATGAAGGATCAGAAGCATCGATGGTCTAAGTTTATGTTTGCAGAAAGAAAAGTGGTGCAGCAATAAAACAAAGACTTGCATAGTCTTATTTAATTAAGTTTAAAAAGCGTTTCATGAAAAGTTATGGACTAAGCTACGCTCAACTTTTCTATATATATAAACACGATATCAACTCAATTCGTGGGTAAACAACTATATTTTATGTAGTTATACTGTATAAGTAATATAAAACTCTCTGTTAAAGTACTATTAACATGTAATAATCAATTTAATGGGTTCATTTTGGTTTAATATGGTTATATCTATTTTTAATATCAGAACAAACTTGAAAGTCATGATCTAGAACAATCTAATGTATTATTATTATTAATAAAGTGTAGGCCAATGTCTTATTAAACACCAACACATAGCGACCATCTTTTGCTTCACTTTGCTGTTTTCAAAATGCTGACTAGATTATAAGTTCGTCATTAAACATTATGATTTTTCTTGTTGATTTGCCAAATCTTATGATTTGCCAAAAATTTTTAACCTCTTATAAAATGTTTAACCACCCAAAAATAATCTCCACAATATGAGTAAAGTAACATCTTTTTGAGAAACAGCTGTTAAAGATCCCAATATCAATTGTGGCATATCGTATACTTGAACTAATTATCTTTGCGTTAGACTGTTGTAATCAATTCTATATTTCCTAGACTAATACATCATGAAGACGTCTTTCCAAAAGCTTCTTCTATATTCATTAAGCAGTCCAGAGTAATTTTATTTAGTTTTCTTTGTTTTTTTTTCTATTTGGTAACCAACATTTTTGGAGCCGATAGTGTTGATTTACTATCAACACTATATTCTATAGATACCTTGTCCCATATAAAGATGCTTATTTACCATATAACATGAAAACGTGATTTCATGTTACTATAAAAAGAACTATATAACTCTTCTAGTATAATAAGCTCATCAAATATTTATATAAAGAAAAATTTTAAGTTTTCTTAATCATGGGAGATGTGACTTAAGTTATTGTTTCTTCTGGAAGTGTAAATTATTAGGTATAAATAAATATCAAACTATATACTGTATATTAAATATTAAATCCTAAAACTTCAAGAATAAATGTGAAAAAAATGTGAATGAATTAAAAGAGGAGCCTTAGCAGCTCGCTTAAGTGGTTAGATAAGTTAAGGCAAGTCATTACTCTACGTGAAGCCTGATATTGATCACTGAAGAGTACCGTCGTTTTGCATGATCGTACACACCTCGCATGACAGCTTAATATTACTACATTTATAAACATAAAATCATTGTTTATCATGTCTTTATAATTGAGCAACAAATTTATTTATAACCTCCGCCACAAACAAAATATGTTTTACAAATTTTAACCCATTTTGTAACTTACATGTTTTTATGAGATCACATTATCAAATACAACATGCTCAGTTAAACAACAAACACTTTTTTTTATTTTGTTTGTTGAATGGAAAAGATATGAAATCAATATTTAATAATAAAGTAAGTTGAGAGCAGAGTGGGAGAGATTGGGCGGTGATAGGGGTGAAATGGTTTTGAAGGAATACGGGTGACGAAGAGTTCTGCTCAGAGGGAGCTATTGACGGTGTAGCCAGTGTCTGGCGCGTCGCTGGGCAACAGCCGTCTCCTGCCTCATCCGCCGAATACCTCCCGTCTTCCAGTCACCTCGGCGACCTTCAATCAATACCCTTTAATTCTTCAATACCTAATGCCACCGGTACTCCTACATATTGCCAGTGGGCTGTGTTTTTAATCCAATCTCGTTGAATTGATTGCATGTCACATTCATTCCGACATTGCTTTAATTGCCTCCTGCCATACCAATTTCTTTCCAAGATACTCAAAACTCCCATCTCTACTTCATTCAACATATATTTTTTTTTAGGTCATAGATCCTAATTACCTTTATTGCAGGTAGAAATAAATATGACATATACACATTTCATGAATTTAGTATGACTTTTTATAGCTCATTTCATGAACTGAGCACGCAATACCATTACTCATGAGAATTAGAGCTATGTTTTTCTTAAAAATTATTTTAAAAAATATACTAGAATCCTAGTTTTTAAGAAAATGGCTAAGGTTTACTGAAATTTGTGCGTAATAGACAATTCCATTTTAAAACGAAACGTGAACGGGAATGTCTGTACATTTATTTTTGTTATTATTAAATTTTATTACAGCATGTTCCACATTGTATTACGTGTATTAATTACTCATTTTATACAATAATTCTTATTTTTGCATTCTAATAATGCAACTTTGTTTTCTACAATTTTTATTCTATCACTTATAACGTATATTAAAGAGTTTTATGCAAAAGCATTTGCTAGCTTCTCTTTGACTTTTTTGCATATTATCACTAAAGTAAAATACTAAAAAACCTGACTATTATAATTTGGCATCCGCCATCATTAGGAAAAGCAGAGGCATGTCCAAGCAGTGAACAGACTTAGGACTGTTGAAGCACAACGTGCTTGAAACATTACTGGCTCGAGATGAAAAGAAAAAGAAAAATGCACAAATGAGGAAAGAGTTTCAAAGGGAAATACTTGGATTTAATAAGTAAAAATAAAACACAAATAAAAAAAATTTAAAGGTTAGAAAGTAACAAAAAGAATAAATACAACAAATTATTCATCAACGTCAGACACTAAGAAAATAATTCTGCCAAAAGGAACGGATAAGTGGCTACTCTGAAGTTTTTATTATAACAAGGGTGTAAGAGTTGAGGATTTGTTGATGAACTTGGACACAGAAGTGGCGGAAAGCAAGTCCATAGTGCGAGAGACGAAGAGAAGCTTACTGTAATTAGTATAGTAATTCTAACCAAATGAACTAATTCACATTTTATTTTCAAGAGTTTATTTATATTAACATGTTTGTTATTCGATTGCATAGCTATTTTGTAACTTACAACCTATGAGAAGTTTTATCAAATCATAAGACACTAGAGTATAAACATTTTTAGATCTGTAGAAGATGTAAATAATTTTGGGACAAAATCAGACAGGTAGAAATGCTTTGAATGCAACTGATGTATCTATTAACTGTTTTCCTATAACACATTGATCGATTAGGATGTAAGTTGGATTTCTAGTTTTTCATATTAGTAGGATGTTTGAATACTGTTTATGACCATCAAATAATTCGGTTCGACAGGCCGTCAAGACATCGCTATTCATTGATGGTTAAAGGAAACCAGATCATTACCACCATGAATAAATAGTTGGTTTTAGTATTTTTATCTGTATTTTTTTTTTATACATTTATGAATTGTTAGCTGAGGTTTTGATAGTTGAGTCTTTTAAGAACTTTTGGATCTTTATTTAATAGTAAGTTTATTTCAGTATTGTTTAAAATTGAGGTAATTATATTAGCTTATTGAGAACTATAATACTACTTAACAGCGAGACTGAAACATGTTACTGATATTATAAATGATTTTATCACAGGATAGAAGGCTGTTCAGTCAACATTCACATTGTAATCATACACCTGTCCTACAGTCAAATATTTACACGTACTCCAAGAACAATATTGTTTATACTACACTACAACCATGAAATACCTTGACAGCCGTGTAACGTCAACACTCTGTCCTAAAATGGAAAGAACAGAACAAGTCAAAACACTAGAGATTTTTACTTCTCTGATTTAATATACAGTTACAATCAATATCTGAAAACTACCTCAAGGACACATTTATACTGAAGGAGGAATTATTATAGAACTCAACAGAATGATTCAACTCTCAGGATATAGAAGCCATTTACTCCAATATCCTTCACTTCTATATATTAAATAAATTTATTCAGACTCCAAAATCCCAAAATGCAATGAACCTTTACATGTCTTCTGTAAAACTTTCTTTCCAATCCTAGCTCTAAGTGTTAAGCAGTTTTTCCGCATCTATCTCGGAAATCTCTGCTTTCAAGGCGGCGTGGTAAGTGGCCAACAGGAGGTCATGCTGTGTTCTTCGCCTATTCATATATGCTTTTAAAAAGTGTTTTCTTTTCAAATTTGTATGCAGAGGTATAAGATAGTGACTTCCTTGTTCATTACATCTCTATTATACTAACTCTATCTATTAATAAATATATTTGTTTAGTTTCCACCATTATTACGTATGCTTTTATGCAAAAATACTAAGGGACACCATTTTGAAATGTAGGGATTATCACAGTTTTCTGTTACAGGTGATAATATGCTACAAATTACTATAACATATAATGTGGCCGCAGTGGGAGCAGAAACATGGTTCTTAGATCAAACACATTTGCTTCACCTAATGGTCGAATAATTCTCAATGAAGCCTTCTCCTCATGTTACATGGACCGCTGTCATGAAGTCACATTCCCACCTTCTAATCCCGATATTATTCTCTCTCTGGTCTAACTAACTCATATCATACGTATCAAACATTAACTCTATTTCACTAAATTTTGTTTAATTGTTCCTATTCCATAACTTTTTTTACTGAGTTTCCACCCTTATCATATTAACTACGAATTAAAATTCACAAACCATAGAAATTTTAACGAAATGTAAATCAAATTATTAAAAATCATTTTAGCCTACTGAACAGCTTGTTAAATATTATAAAAAAAATTTTTTTACATAAAGTACCCTCCTTAAGTTTAATAGTGGCGTGGAGTTTGCTGTTTTGTCTTAGAGCTAAGAATAATATAGAAACTTAAATATAAAGTTATTTTATTTAGGTATTTTAGGTTTGGATATATCTTAAACACACACACACACACACACACACACACACACATATATATATATATATATATATATAATCACATATATATATATATATATATATATAATCACAGGTCATCCGTTGGCAAACGCAGTGACCTTCCCGTTGCTACTCATGCCAGTTCTCACGGACTCAGTTTTAATGACTGTTTCCGTGTACAGGTCCTGAGACAGATTGATCAGACTAATTCGAAAGTTACTCTGAGAGCTTCAGAAGAAGCACTTATTAGTCTTCTGGGCGGTAGATCGGCTCCTGGGCTTAACCTAAATCGTTGATTTTTTTTTTTAAAGTTGTTATCAGCTTTTAATTTTATTTTAGTTAAATGTTTTCATTTTTTAATTTTTATTTGGCTTTTATCTCTTTATGTTCCCTGTCTACCTTTCCTCCGAAAGTTGGCTACACTGTTTGAGTGCTTCAGTTCGAACTCCAAGTCAGTCGTTATCAGCCTTTGGAGCGATTCACTTCTTTTCCTGAAGACGAGGACATCGAAATATAGTAGTGAGTTCAGTGGTTTCCTTTCTATGTGTTCTTTTTTAAATTCTAGTTTATATATATATATACACAATTAAAAGAAACGGTCCAGCGGACTTTTTTAAAATAAAATAAATTCAAAACGAAGGAAACAGACAGAAAGACACAGACATAACTCACATCGATATTTCGACCATCGTCGTCATCAGGAGGTGCGAAGAGCGAAGAGTCCGCAGGAAGACAGGGCGGTACTCAGTACTGAGTACCGCCCTGTCTTCCTGCGGGACTCTTCGCTCTTCGCACTCCTGATGACGACGATGTCGAATATCGATGTGAGTTATGTCTGTGTCTTTCTGTCTGTTTCCTTCGTTTTGAATTTATTTTATTTTATATATATATATACAAAAGATAAACTAATTTGTGAAACCCACTTCATATGACTGGAGGATCTTAAGACGCATACTTAGATTGAAAACGTTCCCAATACTCTCTTTAGCGGATATTTCACACACAGGTAAATAAATATAAAAGAACACTAAAACATACTGGTCATTTGTTCATTTTTTCATTGTTTTACTTCATGATCTGAGTTAAGATACATCTATACATCTTCTTTTGCCTACATCTCAATATATTTATGATTATGATACAATTATGGGCTAAATAGTTTTTCTAACATAGTAATCTTAGAGAAATAAATAGTCTAATCTAAATAAAGGTGTATACCTTCTTATCGGGTTTTTTGAGACAGGGCTGAATACTGAGATGCTAATGAGTGTGCACTGGTAGATCGGAGGAGGGGGTATTATGAGAATTAGAAAGGTATCTAAATCCGGAAAGCTTGTATGTTCACATTAACGACACAAGGTGATAATGTACAAGTGAGTATTGTAAAGAAAGAAATATACCTATCAACTATCAACATTTGTACAATCAGTTGGAAACTGCGGGAGTTCGGTCGGTATTTGTTATACTAAACTACAAGCACCAAATAGCTTTACAGCCGTGTAACCTCAACACTTTTCTAAAATGGAAAGAACAGAACAAATCAAACACTAGAGATTTTTACTTCTCTGATTTAATACACTGTTACAATTAATATCTGAAAACTACCTCAAGGACACATTTATAGTGAAGTAGGAATTCAATTATGGAACTCAACAGAACGATTCAATTTACATTGTCATAAAGACAAAGCGAGAAATTATTACATAAAGATTTATTTATTTCATATGCTTCTAAATTAGTGTAATTCGTAATCAAAAATAAAGACAATTGCTACCAAGTCTCCTTTTCCGTCTGTACTCTTTAAAGTGTTCATAAAACATTTTTCTACCCTCTATCAAGGGATGTAAAAACGTTGACGGCTTCTATATGACAGTCTTTACCTTCTACTTGGTGTACACAGTAACGATAACAATATATTGAAGTAAAAGTTTTCTACCTTTTTTCACCTAAGAATGGCAATAAAGCTCAATATTTTTTTCTGTTTGTGATAACTCAGTTATGTGGGAATACAAAATTACTTATTTATGTTAGTTTTTTTTCTACTATGGGTTAGTATATTAAATTAATTGAGTATTTGGTCTTTTTTTATATTAAAATCTATGGTTGCTGTTTCCTTATTGCAGCTTTTATTTGGTAATGACACCGTAAATAACCGGTGAATCAAGGAGTGAAATTAACTTGTGTGGCACGAGATGAAAGGAAGTGCATGAATCACGGAATCAGTGTGTTCTGAAAATGTTATTGGTCAATGGGTTTTCCTGTCGTGATATTGTAAAATCTAGGTAGCCAATTGATTTATTTGCTTCACATTCCATTGTGAAATGCATAAATAGTGAGGCTTTTATAGTCCTTTCTTCTTTAAGAACTTGGTAGAGGATAACAACTGCCTTCTCATTTTACAAAACATCTCATCACTTTGAGATGAGATGTTGTCCCAAACACAAACTAAGAGGAGATATTTAAAGAGTAAATATAACGTGTAGGAAAAATGACATTTTAAATATGAAAATCAACGCTATTGAAACATGTTTTCTGATGTTTCCCTGTCTAACAATGTGTACTAAAACTACATGTTTCACTCTTGAACAAAACTTAATGCTAGCTTCCATGCCAAAGGATGGGAAGGCACTTATAACTTTTTTATACAAATGGATACTAATTTTTAATCTACTTCTTCAGTGATTCAATGAACATTTCAGGAGCACAGTCCAAGTAGATTTAATTTTATTTTAAACCTGAACGTTTAATAATAGATTTATGCTACAATTTTTTTTGAGATAACGTTTATCTGAGTGAATTAATATGCTATGATTTTCGAGTCCTCATTTGTTACTAGTCAAGTGGAGTGTTGTTCCATAGTTTCTAACGTGAGTCCCATTAAATATCCATGTTCTCTCACAGGTGCGTCAGCTTTATAGCCTGGATAAATAAACCTATTTCTCGTCATTGTAATACCTATAAGATTCATATATTTATACATTTTATTTATGTTAAGAATATAAATAATTATTCCCGCTGTTGAAATTTAATATAAAAACTATCACTCTATAAATTTGAGTTTGCACGGTATTGTCAATCGAAGTACACCGATTATAAAATCAGCCTGGTTGAGACAGATGACATCCATTATTTTCAAGTCTCCTCCACTGGCTGCCTAATAGTTTACTCGGCTGCTGAAGCTACCCCGAGGACCTGTCACAATGACACCCTGAGGCTGACAACTTAGCTCTCACCCTCTTAACTTCCCAAGCCGCTTTCTCCATTATCTCCTACAGCTTCACTCACAAGTAATCAGATTGTTTATTACAACTCCGTAATATTTATATTCATATTTTAAGATCACTTGACATACAATAAATAAAAATAACATGTAACAAACTATTTCATTCTTTATGTTAAATTTCAAGTGAATATAAAATTTATGTTATTAACTTCAAAAACTTTACATTACTGCAAATGAAGTATAAATTTATAAGGAAATTTAATTTCAAAACTTCGAAGAATTCACACGTTTTGAGGTCATTTGAGTTCATTTTTGGAGTTTTTTTAATTATGCCTGTATGTTTGTGAGTGAGTGGGTGTGTATAAAAAGTTTCTGAGCTCTATAGTTTACATCGTTTGGCAGACCATAATAATTTTAACACAACAATACCTTCTTATAAATGCATGATTTGTATGGGTTTTTATTCATTTATAATATTTACTATTAGTCTCAATCTGTAAAAAAATCAGACATAATATATTCTCAACTTTACTGTAAATAGACCTATTAACAGAAATAACAAACAATTTAATTGGTTGAATTATTTTAATCTGGTAAACATTCTGAAATGTATAATGAAAATAGATATAAATGTTTGTTTAAAACCACTGGCGAATGCTCTGAACATATATTTTTGTTGAATGCCCCTGAAACAAATATGAAAAGGTTTTAGCTTTAGCCATTGTATAAATTGCGGAGGTAGCAGCACAGGAAGACTGGGTCCCTTTACAAAGAACCTTCTTCCTTCCTACAATAATTGATGTAATTCTGTGCCATATATTAGTGCCTATTTTAAATATTAATTGTTCATAATAATACCTAGTTACACTACTTATTACTAAGCCGTACGCGCTGCTGGTTAATTGCTGTTTCCCGGCCGAGCAGAACTCATCCTGTTCTTTTTCTTCTCCTTCTCTTCATTACGACGAGGTCAAAATATTGAAGTAAGTTGTGTCTTGTTTCTACGCGTTCTTTTAATCTTATAATAAAATAATAATAGTTTTAATAATTGCAACAGTAATGTAAGTAATATAAGGTTTACAATAAAAATAATAAGAAGTTAATTAAATTAGTAAAATCGATGACAAATAATAACAATACTCTGCATCAATAGCAATCATTGTATAGCTAAAATAATAATAAAAATTGTAAAAAATTGAGACTTCTCTCGGTCATTTTCTATGAACATACACCAACTCTTAGATAATGGAGATCGGCTGCCACTGTTCATCCCCTGTTGTCTGGGCAGCTGTCCTAACCGCAGAGCAACCTAGAGAACATCCCCCTCCAAAACGGGCTAAGGCCATTAAACTAAGTCCACTTGAAGAAGCTTTGCTGTGAGTTCTTGGCTACTAATACTGTAACATTTATCAATGATATATTCCTTATGTTTCATAACATAGGTAGGAATAGTTTCATTCATTTTTTTTGCAGTTTCTGATATTACTTTTGGAATAATGTTCCTCATAGACTTGGATTGAATTATATTATATATTATTTCGTACTAGAAAGTAGTTCAATTAGAGAACAAAAAAAATTTAAAGATAAAACACAGCAATACTAAAGTTTGTGGTTTTTTTTTTATTACAGAGATTTATTTATTTTAAAGGGATATAATTATTTTATGTTACACGTAACAAACAGAAAAACAATTAGAATAAGAGAAAGAAAAACCACGTCTCCTCACGAAACATTTTACACAACATTGTGTGTTAAATCTTTTATATGCTTGATTTTATTCAAACACTGTGTGTTACAGATTACATCTGCCTTAGTAAGGAACTGTAGCCTGAAGGTGAACACTCAGCATTCGAAACGCGTCGTTACATAAAATCTTTTGCGGGAGGCTTGGTTATGCTCTGCCTTATCTAATAACACTGGTCAACACATTTTTTGGTGCCTAAGGTTTCTAAGCTGATCTAGATTAATTTAGGGGGTGCTGATTCCGAAAATCATACTTTTTTTCCACATCAGGTCAAGTTATTGAAAGGTTTGCTACTTCCTATCGGTTTTACCTTAAAATTAGGCGTATTTCCAGGTACATTCTAGCATCATAATTACAATTCTAGGTTGTTATAGTGATAGTCAAGTTAACATCACAAACTTAAAAGTCAAGGCCATTATTTTGCTTGCGCTGCAGATTTTTAGAGTAAAAATTAATCATGGCTACATCCTCTCCTAGGCGACGTTGCTTAAACAAACTAAATGAGTTTTGCTATATTTGCGTGGAATATGCGTTGAAATCCAAATGTATTGTATACGTATTGCAAATATTTTGGTGTGTTGAATGAATCTGTATCTTAAAGTTAAATAAAAATATTGTTTCTTCGATTTTCTGTCTTTATTGTAGCTATCGGCTTTGTACGTTGAGAGGAGGTATATAATAGCAGAAAAACTATATGTGATAGAGAAAAAGCGACAGCATTTCTGGCATCAGCGCCCTTAAATTAGGTAAAAACAAAGGTTTTTTTATCTTTTAGGTTAAAAGATCTTAGCTACCATGAAAATTTTTTTTTTTGTTAGCCAATGTAATGTGCCAATACCACACAAAAAATGCTAGCATTTTTCTCGTGAGAAAACCACTTTTAATAAAGTTTTCTCTGATGTAATTTGTTTATATTTTTTTCTGTTTTTATTGTTATTAATAGCCTTAGAATGCTATAAAAATAGGTATCCATAACATTTTCCACATTATTTATTTACTTTTAATGTATGTAATTTATTTAAGTGGGGTTTGTGAATTGTGTTTTCCCTGTAAGGTGCAGTGTTGGGGGGGGGGGGGGGGGGGGGGGGGTGTTTTGAACACATTAATATATTGAGAAAGACTCTCATAGACTATCATTAATGACACCCAAGCCGATTCATGTCCCGATTTGGTTTGATGGCACAGAAGAAAAGGGCGGAGATGGCATTCCCAGACGAAATTAGAACAAGAATAATAGCATTATAAATGACTCCCATCGTTAAAAATCTCATCTAGTACTTCAGAATTTTCTTCTTAATAACTTTGATTTTGGCTCTTAGCCTGGAAAGACTTAATTTAGTCCATAAAATTAGTCTAAACGCTTGACTGGCATAAGAAGTTTGAAGTGTTTTTACTTAAGCTAATGGGCAATAAAGGATTAGTCAAAGATTTATGCAATTGAAAAATACATAATCATAATTATATCTAAATATGTTTGTTTTTTTGTAAACTGCATGGATAGCATGTTCCAAGGCAAGTGTTTGCATAGGTTTAATCCAAATTTAAATCCAGTAGGACTTGAAATCACTAACTTTGGCAAAGGCAAATTACATCACACAATATTTCAATGAACTTTGTCGTTCGGCAGCTTTGGGAAAAAGAAGTGAAAACTTTATTATTCTCTTCCAGCATTATTACTGTCATGATACTTTACCACATTCAAAAAAAAACTTAACCAAGAAAGGTACAGCCAAGAAAAAATACATTGGAACACATACAAAGAAATAAGTTAATGGTAATTTCAACCTTCCTAAAAGATAATTGTTTGCAAAAAAAAAAATTAAGTCACATTTTTTGCTTGGCAGATTGAGTTCTTTGAAGAACTCTGACAGCAGAGATATGAGTCGGTCACTAGAAATAAATAAGAATAATTCTTAGTTTTAAAATTTCTACTGATAGCAAGTTACATTCTAGATCTTCTTAGTGTTGTAGATCAATAGTTAGGAACCTTTATTTGCGCCAAGAGCTAGTTATTTGCAAAACACTCCTATATCTCTTCAAACTTGCCTTTATGGTTTAGCAAAAATAAAACATGCATTTATAAAGGAAAAAATCTTTCTTTGTCTTTGTTCTTGTTCCATTATAAATACAGATGTATAATTAAGAGAAAAACATAAATGTTAATACAACATTCAGCTACGACTATTATGTATGCATCAAGAAGGAGACGTGATGAATGAAAGCATTCGTGTGATACTTCAGAATGAAACTCTCATTCTTCAGAAGGAAGCATCTCTCAGACTCTTGTTATCAAGATTTGATGATGGTTCACGGTTTAGTGGTTGGACCAATCATGCTGATGATAATCTAACAGTTCGAAAACATGAGAAAAAAAACTATGACTGATAAAAGGAGTAGTAAATCTTTACTGGGTGACAGGAGAGGCCCTCGAATGGCCCATCAGGTATTCGCTGAAGAAAACAAAGTGATGAATTATGTTTAGCATTCTGTAAGTTGCCTATTTCGTGACGGCCAAGGGCAGCTCCTTTAGCCTCCCGACCTAGCTCTATTAAACAGCAGAGAACGATTTTTTAACAACCAACTTAATCTTTGGGCTTGTGTGTATGTATTTCTTTTACACAAGCAAGTAGAGTGTCTCATAATTATCAACTAATTAAATACTTAATTACTTGAATCGTAAAATGTACAAACCAGTAATATATACTATATGAGTGCCAATTAATTTCATTATTTTATAAAGATATGGACATATTCAAGCAATATATTTTGCTTGTTTTTATCTTTGCTTATTTTTTTAGTATTGCACATGATTTATCTTTATAAATAATTTGTTTAGTGCATTTAAATTAATTTAATTTGTTTAAATTTTATATTTAATTAGTTTTGTGATGAAAACAAAATTAATTTGTTTGTTACCGACTAATATTTGATTTATTGATTTTAGTTCTATAATTATTAAATCAGAATGAAACATAAAAAAAGAAGCGATTCAAGCGATAATAAGATGCAGCATTGAAATTAATGATATTAAGTATTTTAGAGCGTTCAGTATGATTATTAAGAGCATTATGAAGAAATGGTAGATCCCCTAAATCATCCACTTTCAAGAGGGTCAAGACAATCTGGATACACTTCTCACTGTCAATCAGACTGGCTCAAGTGTAATGGCCCAGATAAACGGCTCTAGGGAGATTTAAAAATGTCCAAGCTTGTCAAAATTAACTTCGTTCAAGTGTAAGTTTTCAGTAGACTCTTGGAACGAAATTCTGTTGGAGTCATGATTTTGTAAACAAACTGATAACCTTAGTAAGTCAAGCTAACCAATGAATGCATATGAAAGTGTAAGTAGTTTATGTACGAATGCTAGTAGCGTTTATGTACGGGCTGTTTCTGCATCATAACTCTCATCAAATGATCCATTTACACAACAGTGAGAGTAATTATTGTCATCAAAAAGTGTGGATCTCAGAACTAAGCACATCATCACAACTGTCTAATCTAAGTATTAAGCAATCAGGTGTTGTCAGTAATATTTTGACACCAATTAGCGGCACTGAGTTGTACTTTTTTGTTATCAAATTGAACAAGTAATCAGTTAAAATATATCAAATTACCAATACATATGATTCGGAATACCTCTCAGACGCAATGGAATATCTCTGTTGACTTATTAGATAAGAGGAGTATGGGAAAAATGGGACCAAGAATATCTGTTAATGTGTCCTATACTTCAGTAAGTGTCTTTAACGAGAGATGTTCAATAGGTGTACTGCCAACTGATATTTTAGAACAAAGTACAGAATGCGCATGACTTTTCACTCTTTCCCTTCTTTGTTTTCAAAGGAAGGAAATGAAGGACTTTTGCAATGTTTTCCAAAAAGTACCTTGTGATAGGTCAAAATGTTGAATCTACTACCAAATTTAGCAGAACAGTTACTACTGAAAACTCATTATTAAACGAAGAGAAATATGTTTTCATCAAAATACAGCTGTAACAATAGCACTATGACAAGTGACTTTATAGTGTATGGTTCAATATTAATTTCTCAGAACTGTGAGGAGTTGGAAATAATGTTGGCATTAAGGAAGAGGGGCCCTTGTGTGTGTGCAAGAGGCATTACAAAGGGCCTTGAGGCCTCCGAAATCAAGAGGACGTGGCTAAGAAACCTATTCCCCTGCTATCGCTCTCACTCTTTTTCTCCACAGTATTATCCTACCTTACTTTTCAAAATCACAAGTACACAGAGAAGTCTCATTTTTCTATCATCTCCTTGTTATTAATGTTTTTCATTTGTTTACTAAAACAGACAATGGTAGTGCTATATATATTCTACAGACTTTCTGTAGTCTATCAGTAAAACCATTAGTATGTTCAGTGCTATGATTAAAATTGAAAATAAATTACATTAATGAATCAATAAAAAAAAAATCCGGAACTGTTTGTTTGATATCCCTCTACAAATGCTCGATTTGAGTCCAGTTGGAAAAGGAAAGATCTCATTTTCTTGTCAAATTGTTTGGATTGTCTTCTTCAAAAATAATCACAATAACTAGTTCATATATTATTGAACGTTGCATTAATTAAAAGATTTACCACTTTGAGATTTCTATCGATCACTTTACAACACTTTCAGGGTGTCCACTGCTAGTTAGCCAAATCACTATCGTTAATTACATATTAAACAACTCTCAATGACTTTTTAAAACATCTTTACATTTAAGTTTGTATAAATTACAAGTGATATAAAAAAATTGATTATAAAATATTTACAGTAAAATATTTAAAAATAAATGATTTTACTCAAAATTCCAAAGCGTAATGTCTATAAGAAAGTTAATTCTTTACATCTTTTAATGAAATCATTTTTCTCTTATGCATAAGGCTTATTATACATATAAGGTGCGGAGGTTTGAAAGGACCAGAGAAGTGTAAATATGGAGTCTGCCGTTTGCTTTGAGTGTGACATTCGCCAGTCAGTGACACAGTTGCTCGTAGCAAGGAGTTTTACATTAATCTTTGTTCACTTTAAGATATGATAACGTTTTATTATTTGCCAAATGATAAAACATTTCATTGGCCAAATTACGAAACACAACAGAATTCCTAACAGTTGTTGAAAACCATTATTTTCTTAAATCAACCATAAACCTTAAGTGCATGTATAACCTATTATATATTTTATTTCATCTCTTAAAATTCTAGTGTATAAATAAGTAACAGAACACACATACCAATATTATAAAGAAAAAAATTCAAATAATTCAAATTATTATTTGTTTAGTTCCCTAAGAGCATCTACTGTAACAAAATATATCACGAAATATTTCAATTTCTGGATATAATATTTTCTTTGGACTTAATTTTGAATTAATCTGTTTCTATGAATTTAGTATATTGTAATATAGTATGTCATTCTTCGAGCTTGTATTATAAATATAAATAACTATGAATATTTAAAAGATTAAAAATGAAAAAATGTTTTTATGAAAAATATGATACCTAACAGATTTTATCCAGTATTCTGAAACTGCTGAACGATCAAAAATAAATTTTGATAGAATACTTATTAATTTATTATTTATGTTATTTTAATTTATACTAATTTTATTATTGATAGTACTTTATAAAGTAATTTTTCTGAGAATGCGAAGGGGATATAACTGGCAATCAGCAAGTCCAGTTTCATTATAAACATCTAACTCTTAAGCTTCAATGTCTCTGATTAAAGATCTTGCTAATTAGATTCATTAAACAAATGACGTTTATTGAAATACTGAATATAGATTGATACAAACTATGTATGAACCAGGAAATAAAATAATGTCAAAGCAATTGTGATAATAGTGGCATTTGAATGATGCAGAATAAACTGTCTTAGAAACGAGATAAGAAAACCCAATTTATCAAACTATTCAAGGCCCAATCACAAAATCCACTTATCTAGAAAACTAATTGGCACGTCACTTGTTCGTCAGAGTAGGTTTTACTTCCATGTTTGTTGCATCAACTTTTCTCTTAATATTTGGTATATCCCAAAACTAACGCATTAATTAAAACGGTGAAACAAAAATAAAGTTACTTTTATGTTGAATCAAATGATTACGAATAGTTCATATTTCGACGATAGTTCGATGAAACGTAGGCAATGGGAATTTGATTTTTGAACCTAAAAAATTTGAAAGTATCCCGATTACATAACATACCTATATATATATATAAATATATGATCAAACCACAATATGAAATGGGAAAACAAGACTAAGATCTTTCAACCATAACAAGCGGTCTCGTCAGAGTCAAAAACCCAACTGACTTTGACGAAGACCGCTTGTTACGGTTGAAAGATCTTAGTCTTACTTTCCTATTTCTTATTTTGGTTTGATCATTGATTGTTATTTCACGTGTTTATGTGAAATCTTTATATATATATATACAAATAATAACATTCGTTGACAACTAATTGAGTTTGTTTTTATTGTAATGAGGGTTTCGTACAAACCTTATATCAAATGTTTTAAAATATTATCAAAATAATAATTGATCAGTTTAATGAGACGGTAGTTTATTACAGCTATTTCAATTACATAGTTAATAACAAACTTGAAATCATTAATATAGACGAATGTGTCTTGTTATATTGGGGTTCTCAGTCTCAAGGAACACGTAAGCCTTTCCTTTCCAATTTTGCTGCATTATTTCGTTATGAAAACAACGTTTGTAAGTTTTACTGAACGTCATAATCGTTCTTCCCAGAGGAGTGTCTTTTCTATAGGTTTCAGATAAGATTTTCGACAATGTTAACATCCAAAGTTATTTCACTCACTCACAATGAATGTGATCAAACCTTCCATAGCATCCTCCATTCAGAGTCTACATATTCCTATAACAATAATTCCAACTTGCATAATTTGTTTATAAAAGAACAATGTCGAGTGATATATTCTAAATATATTTCTTAGTTCTTGATTATAAATTTTGTTATTTTAATAAAAATTTATATGCAGTTCAAATAAGCTTTTGAGACTAAAATGAGAGCAAAGCTGACATGTGTGATGGAAAAAAGTTCTATCAGCAGAAGCTTTGTCAGCTACAATGCTTCTTACCGGTCCACTGTATCATTCCCCTGTCTTCTCTTATGTACCTCTTCACTACCTGTCACAGAGTGAACTTACCTCCACTTATTTATTAATTTCTGACCCATCAGTATACCAAACATGAACCATTTGCTTAAAATCTGGAAGGTTGCAATAAAGATGGTCATGTGTATCACTTTGATACAAATCAAGGCAATCGAAGAGAGCAATGCCCTTGCAAAATATTGTATTATGAGCACCGTGTCTGGCGACACATAAACAACGTATTTAAGTGCCGTTCTATTAAATGTTTGTAAAGTTTATCTCCCAAACACTGATTTCTATTTAGTACCAACCTCAATAATCAGAAAACTTCCTTTTTGTTGATAATCGATATCTAAAATCAAGTAGTTGTTTAGTATGTTTTCCATGTTAAAGATAGTTAAGTGATTGTTATCCTTTAACAGGCTTTTTAGGGCTAATAAACTTAATAATACTATATTTTAATTCGGTAGTAACTGCGTGCGTCACTCCCGAGTGTAACCGATGTTACCCGAGCAAGACCGATAGCAACACGAGATTGGTCGAGTGAGGCCAAAGTACCCATTAATTACCAATAGTGAATAAAATTGTTATTTAGAAGTATATTAAAAAAAATTGAAATTTCTAATGAGTTAATATGATATGTTAGAAGAATCACATTGCTAAATGTAGAATTTAACCCCCGACATGTATTTTCTGATGCATTCCATGGTGTGATGGATGGTTATGGAACAAAGTGTTTGACTAATCAATTGGTTGTTAACGAGTTTGGTATTCAGTTTCCTTATAAGAAAGTTGAATGTAGGCCACTAGAGATTTTTTATATGAGTTTTTATTCCTGTTCGAATTGAATATATTATACGTAAGGCAGTACATCCTCTCTCGGGATTGCTATTATATTAATAATTAAATACCAAATTAAGTTTAGCTAAAGTGAACACGACATTCACTCATTTTTATACAGTACAAAGTTTTCCGGGATAGCTAGTACTTTATAAATGCTAATATGGATACTTTTTCACGAATGTTAATAAGTCGCCTAACAGGTGCCTAACACAACATCGAGTTTAATCAACCAGTGATAGTAATTTTGTAGAACTACAATGTGTAGATTTGTGGTTAAGACCCCATATTCTATGAAAAAATGTCTTAAAACAGGACAGTCAGTTTGTGCCGTTATTCTAGTGCACAGAACTACTAGAAAGTAGCCTGAGCACGCTTTTCCAGTTTAGTCTTTCAACTAAAAAAATTCTAAGAGAATTTTCAAGAGATGTGGTATATCCAACACTTAATTAATTGTTCTTTGCATTCATTTGTTTTAATCCATTATAGAGTCCCCAGATTAATACATCTATATATTAGACCCCTAAGTAATGAATTCCAGGGCATGTTATCAAATTTCTTTTCAATGTCCATAAAGTAGTCCAGAGTGATTGAACCAAATATTTAAAACTTTTCTATTTTAACAAAAAAATTTTGGAACAAAAACTGTTGATTTTGATTCCTTCTTCTATGAATATGATAATTTACAAAAAAAAAATTGTTACAGATAGAACTGAATGGGTACTGTTTTTAAAATAATAGTACTTTTTAATATTTATGCTCGTGAATATTCGTTGTAAAATACCAAATAAAAAATATCAAATTCATTGAATCACCAAAAAATGAACACTATACTAGTGTCCATTTAATTAGTTTTCGAAAAGTAACTTTTTTATACTTCGATATTATCCAAAGTCAATTTATATATCATCAAAAACTAAACAACAATGTAATATGTATTTTTTGAGCATGATTTTTTCAAATATATCGGAAACGTTTGTGAATGATCAAAACAGTTGAAAATTCATTAAAGCACTGTCAAATCAGGTAAATGATAATTTTATTATGCTTGGTTTTCAGTTCTAGATTGATTAATTTGTCTACAAACGAAGCTTTGAATAACAGCCGGGATCGCTGATATCACCAGTTCTTTGGTATATCAAGCATAGTTAGGCTTGAGGTCATAAAAGACTGCACTAACAAACTAGTAGCAAAAGGCAAATTTATAGGAAAAAATGTCACCAATATATCTTTACATACTGCAAAAGCAGATAGGCTAGATGTTTTACACAAGTGAAGAGACGATTTATTTCTGAAAGCAAGAAGTATGCATATTATCCAATTCTAGATGTGAAAGTTGTACGAGGCAAAGATAACAATATTTTAATAGATTGATACACCCAGTCTACTGCTGCTGGTAGAATATTCAAGTATTGTTTCATGCTATCAATCAAAAATCAATTTTTTTCAAAATGTAGTTCAAAATTGATTGAAAGGTTGTCTAAGTTTTTTAAATAGCGTTAAGCAAAGTTAAAATTATTATTGCAGAAAGGCTGAACGTTTTTCATCAATAAATTTTAGAGAGGAGGTTCTAAATAAATGTTTAGGTATTTCAAATGTTTTTATGCTCAGGGCTAACCAGAGACATTTAAAAAGGGGTCTATACTTTCTCTAGCATTATATTATTACAGAAAAATGAAATTAAATTCTTTTTAATTTCAATTAAAGGTACTGAAAGAGTTAGCAAGCAATACTATTTATGTTATAAAATGTAAAATTGAATGTAACAAAGAGTACGATGAAGAGACAATTTGCTTTTCATAAAATAAGGGATGTGTCAAGCAGTCATTTAAATAAGAACAAAGTAATGAAACGACCCTTGTGTTTTATACATTAAACTAACATAATAGTTTTGATTTTGCGAAAACTATCATTGCAGAAAAGGAACAAAATATAGGTTGTAAATCAACCTGTAACATTTTCTATATTCAAAAAGAACAAAACATCAATTGATTCTAGAAATAACGTGTTAAGTAGGGTAATTTTAATTCCTGTTTGTCCAGTTCTATGAGTTTTTAGTAAATAATAATTTACTGTAACATATAATTGTTTGGACATTTGGGATATCTAGTGTTTGAAAGTTGCTTGGTAGGGTCATTTTGGTGCGTCGCTTGTGATTCTTGATATTTGTGGTTGTGTTATCAGTTTCCTAGAAGATTTTTTCCTATTAACATTATCACTCCCCAGTAATGTAACATTGTTAAGTTTCTGTTTTTTCTTGTTTAATGGTCTTACTGAGTGAAAGTTATTTTATTATATTAAATCACTAGTACTTGTATCATTCCACTCGTTGTACTGATCTATTTTTGTAATATTTATATTGTTCATTATGTGTGATGTTTTGGCTTCCTTCGTATTGCAGCCTTCCAAATAAGGAATCAATTAAAAACCGAAGCATCGGCATTTGATATTTCGGTTTGACCTAGAAGAACTGAGTGAGTTCCGATCCATTTCAGTGACAGATAAGCGTTGATAAGTGTGAATGTAGTTTTATAGTGTTTTAGTATCAATGTGAATTTGGGCTTGATGTTGGAGTGAAGGTCGGGTCGGCGAGAAAGCTGCGGCGAGAGGGCCGACTGGATGGGAGTGTCTGTCCTCTTTTAGGCGGTAGACGTGTGGGGTTGCCAAAAGTCCAGCCAGGTCGTTTGCCTCTAACTGGGAGGCCACCTCACCTGTCTCTCGCCTCCTCGCGTCTACTCATCTTCCCCATTACTCCTCACCCGCTGTATCACTAGGGAACAATATACCACAACAAAACATACTTTTAAATAGAACTTCATCAACACAATGAAACACTGTTACGTCAAAAGAAAGGTAATCCAATCCACTATATCTGAAATAATGATGAAGGGCCTTATTTACGTGATTTGATAAAAAAAAAAAGATTTGAGGAACAGCCGTACTTCTAAGATATTGAAGTTGTTGTACAATATACATACTATCATGGAACCTTCATAGGCCTTAAAAGTTGATATAACTTAATTGATCACCTTCGTACATCTAGAATTTTCACCAACACTTGGCAACAAACCCTCTCTGCACTCTGATGCAATTGCGCCTATAGATGTTCAATCGAACCTGTTTCCAAGCAGAATGCTTGTTCGCTATATCTTCTACTACATTGATGTATAACAGGTATACCGCTACATTGAATAAAGGGATTTTGTAGTTTTACTCTAACCTACACATTTTTAATGTAAATATAATGCACGCGCTGCCAATGCGTGCTAAGTCCCGCAGTGCACTACATTCTTCATCGAAAAGACGATTTAAAAATTAAAAAAATAAAACGACGAGGTTATTGTATAAAACCTCGTTTATATTGGTTTATATTGGAGTATAAAACAACTTATACAGAACTTAACAACTTATATTTAAACACGACAAACAAAAGACGACGATTTGTTAATTATAGATTTTGAAAAACAATATTTTGTTTACTAGTAATTTACTAGGAAAAAATGATATAATTTTTTAAAAATAAGTGCTGAACAGAGTGATGTTTGAAATAAAATTTTAGGCATCAAACCTAAAAAACTATTTGTTCCCTGTTGTAAATGGCACTAAATTGTAGTTCGTACACTTTTTTTCTGTTTAAAAGTTTTAGAATGAATTATTCGACATTAGCTAATCATTTGATTCTTTTGCAAAGGCATATATTACTTTCAACAGCAGGAACCTATGAAATATGAGCTGGGCTAGCCAGATGCTAACTACGTTGATAAAATATCAAAATTTATTTTCTATACATGTATTTTGGCGCATAACTGTAAACATCATTGCTGTTATCAACAATACTAGTCAAGCTGAAAACTCCATGTATTTCATCAATTTCACATTTATATGTCAGTCTATATATACGTAAGACGTATATATGAGGATGTACCTATGAAAGCGCAACCCCAGTTACCTAATAACATAGAGTTCCTAAAATTAAACAGATGTCGTAAAATAAGTTCATACTGACCTAAATTCTTTATTCCTCACCTGATAATTCTTTGTAAATTATATATATATATAGGGAAACATGAAATATTTAACAAAAAAAGCAAGCTGATTAAAAAAGTCACTTGATTCAAAGCGAAATGTCAGTGAATTCATTATTTAGGTCTAACAGAACAGTGAGTTCCGACTATCCAGGAGAACTCAGAGTCTTCATCCATATTCAGGAGTTTCTAATGGGTGTTGTATGCTAATACGACTGACTGTTATTCTCTTTAAAAAATAAAATCCTAACCAATTAGCATTTGTCTAAAATTAAAACAAAACGTGAAATGTACTCGCAACTTTGTAGTTTTTCTTTATAATTTAAGTTAAAAGCAAACAATAATAGTTTAATCGAAATACTGTTTTTATTTTTTATGAATATATAAAAAAAAATTATTGATAATACATTTTGCAAAAAAAAACATGAAATAATGAGTAGCAATTTCTGAAATTTTGCCCTGCATTAACTTATCCATAATCTATTTATTTAAGTTATCTCATCTAATCAGTAATAGCAAAATACAATTTTTGTTTCTCCTAACTGAGCATTATAGAAGACTCAACCTACAAAAGATGGACAAAAGAACGCGAATCAACAAAAAGTCGATAGTAAACTCTAGTCAAAAGAAAGTGCTAACAATGAATGGTGAAATTCAGGTGTCAACAAAAAATACCTGTTGATTGAGGCAGTTAGTATCATTGCCTTTTGATTACATCAACTGGCTACAAATGTATAACTGGCCATGTACCACTGCATATGAATATCTTCCACAAGCTTCGTTAGTCTATAGATCACAAAGAATGCCTAGAAGGAAGGCAATTAGAACCACTGAGGAGAAGAGAACTAAATGAAAACATCATGATGATTGAAAAAGAGAGGTGAACGGAATCATGCCAATGGAGCAAACATTCTTGAAAAATGAGTAACAATGTAATATAAAGAGCCGTAGAATACTGCAAAACTTTTTTTTGTATAATTTATGGGGTTGATGTACCAAGAAAGTACTCTGGCAAAATGATCAAACTATTTGAACAGAATGGGACAGGTCAGTGAGTGAAGCACGGTCAGACGAGAGATGAAATTTATGTTGTTAGGAATGAAAGGAAGAGGTGCCAGTATTTGTCATGCCTTGTAATACATTCTCACCATCAAGTACACTGATATTCTCAAATCGATACTTCTTGAAAATATTGTCTCAACCTTTCCCTAAGTGTGAGCTCAACGTGAGATAACTGGCCATGGTTCAGTCGTTAAAGAACTCATTGTCAAGTATATCTGAAAACGTCAACTTTACCAATAAAATTAGGTAAACATAAATTTTACGTATGCCAGTTAGTATTATTATCATTATCAATTATGTGATGATAACACTAAATAACAAAACAATACTATTGTTGTAGTACTATTTTCTAATAAAAATAAAAAGACACGTTGTTAAAAAACTGGGGTTGTAGAAAATATTACGTAACCATTCTTAAATCGTAAACCTTTTATAAATATTGAATACCCATTCTAAAGCACTTTTATTGTACTAGATGACATCAGCAGTAACCGGTTGAATAAGAAAAACAAACTGCCATTAATCTGTATTAGCTGTCATTATTAATCATCAAAATCGAAAGGATTTTAATAAGATGATTCCTTTAGTATGACATTCTTCTTTACTACATGCATTTTTTTTTATGCAATATGTAAATACATACCTTTCATATTTTTCAAAACTATTCTGTCTGTCTTCAAAACTATTCTATCTATACCTATTAAACTGATTTTTAACAATTATTAAATTCATAATTGGTCAACTAGAAAACAAAATCTTTTTAAATTCCTTAATTATGATGGAAGATTGAATTCGATTGATTCTTCTGAAAACACGTGATTTACCTATTCTGATTTCCCGTAAATAGTAAGCTTTTGATTCAACCATATAAGAGTGAATGTGTATCAAAATTTTGATGCACGTCTGCAACCAAACAGTATGTCCAGTCTTAATGATACTAAGTAGAAATGTAATCTTACAATGTTAAGAACCCGTGTTGTTCCTCGGTTATATAGAAGAATAGATAAAGTATTTCATCACAATTTATGTCATTTATAGATTTTCACATTTAATAATGCCTTAATATGAACACTAAAAGTTCCACTTTTTGATTTCTCCTTCAAATATTGATTTGATCGCTTCTAAGTCGTATAGGGACATCATAAGGTCTATACTTGCAAGTCTACCCAACTCTTACCTCAAGTTTGCTATGATCTGAGGTCTATTCCACCTATCTACCCAGTATTCAGCCTATCAGTCTCGCTCATGTCACTTAGATTAAAGACTGAGGGTTGTGTTAATGTTATGCTAGTTTATGAGGCTTTTGAGTACCAGTTGACAGATGTGACTAGAAATTCACTAAACAACAAGTTTTCAATTAGACTTCATTAACTGTTTACTTTTGTGCTCCACAAGAATGCCAATACACAGACTCTGTTTCTGTCTAATCTAATACTAACGTTTAAAGATAATTAAAAATGTTTATATTTTGCGGCAAATCAATTGACTACCTTATTTATTTAAATTGTTAGGTCAACTTTGATGAGATGTTGTTTTCCTGTATGCATCGTTTAATTAGGTAAATCCGAAACTGATACATAATTAACAAAAAGATTAAAGAACTAACGCTGTCAGTTATAAAATCATAACATTTATTTATTTTTAATTACAAGTATACATTTATATTTCACTGTAATTAAGTTTTAATGTAACCTTTGTACTTGATGTTACAGTTATGTATACATTGATGTTTAGAATTTTATTTTGTTTTCGTTTTTAATAACTCATATTTTTAACACTGTCTGCCTTGTAATAAAGGCGAGAGTGTTGTTTTTCATAAAGTATAAGGTTTTATGGCCAAACAGTTTCTTAGAATCTTGTAAAAGTTAAAGAATACAACCTTGTTCCCTCAGCAACCTTAATTTATGTATTATAATTTTTATAAGAGTAAAGCTTTAGTGGTTAGTTTTTGTTATATAGAGCTTTCAAGATAAATATGGGACTAAAACATAGTTCTTAGAAGCGTATTTCAGTAGTTTATAAACATTACCATTGTCCAAAAAGATGGCGATCTAAGACGTTTGATTAAATGAACTTTTGGACAGTAAAGCATATCATCTGTAACCATTAATTTATTATAATATAACTGTACCTAATAGACCTACCGATTTCAGCTTAAATGTAGGTTGATTGATATACAAAGGTTATCAGATATATAACACGTTGAAGGGCGATGTATTTTGTATTTTGAGTATTTTTCTGTAATCTTGAAATATCAACTTGAAACAATTGAAATAATTAAATGTTTTATGTGCAGGATACCCTGTTTGTTTTCCGAAGCCAGCTGATCTCCTTAGACAATATACGAGGTAAGGTCAATTTAAATAGTTATCACTTATCTTTCCGGATTTTCTGAAATGAGAACGATTTTCATTTCTCAAATGCAGTAAGTTACCCAAGGGCAGCTTGCTGCCTTCATACAGTCCTTTTCACCTAAATACCAGATCGACTGGTGAGGTCAGTTCATCTGGCACAACATTGAGGGAACAACATATGACCTGGACCTTTTGATATTCTTATTCGTATGTTATAACTACATGTTTAATATTAAAAGTAACCTTTATATACTGTTCAAATGAATTTGATAGTTCAAATCATTAAATAATTGAAGAAAGTAACGTTTTAGTATGACGGACAAAATCAAGGATTGCTCACTGAGACGTCAATCAAACTTGAGTTTTGGAGCACTTTTTGTCAAAGTGCTTCACAAGAGCGGGAGATGGTGAGCAGGATTTAGGGTATATGTCTGCGAAGAAACCATTTTACCATTAAAGAAAACTTTATTTTTTAAATGAAATATTTCAAATTGTAAATAAATAATAGATAAAAATTCATAAAACAATTCATTATTTTAAATAATTTATCAGATTATATTTTCTACGTTAAAATCCATATTTTATTAAGGTACCACATTATTAATGGCATATAGTGAATGATTGAACAGATGTAATTTCCAAGCATGCAGATGGCATATCAACAAACCGAGGTTAACTAATGAGTATTTGAAGGAATTCTCATTGATGGACAATAGGTGATTGTGAGATGGGAACCAGCTCCAAAACAACCATTTATTAAATTTTAAAAACTGAACACAATTTTGATGATTATTCTTAAACGAAATCAAATGAAATTATATTCCTCATATTGATATATCAAAGCACGTAAATTCTTAAATAAAAAGATTTCATATAAACACGTGAAATAACAATCAATGATGAAACCACAATATGAAATGGGAAAACAAGACTAAGATCTTCCACCGTAACAAGCGGTCTTCATCAGAGTCAAAAACCCAACTGAAACACTAGATGCAGAAAATATCTGGTGGGGGGTTAAGAAGAATTGGAGGGAAGAGTGGTATTTTAAAAGGGTTTAATTCTTAAATGTATGTACCTAGTCTACATAACTAGTATTTATCTTCATATAATTTAGAGTACTTATCTAATAACGATTTATTATTTTAGTAAAAATCACTGAAAAAGTTTAAGAAATTAAACTGTGCTATTTAGTGTTAAATGTAGGTGGAAGTAACATATAGTGAATAAAAATTGACATGTGACTTTACATCTTGCAGTGGTGGTAGAAATTAACTTGACTTTTGTTGTTTAAAGAAGTATTCCTCTTACAGCTCTTACTAAGCACAAAATTGTACAAACTTGTTTTTTATTTGAGAATCGGTTGCGGCTCGTGTATTGGCGCTTCGATACTATAGCAACGCGTATTTGAGTCGATACTATAGCAACGCGTATTTGAGTCGATACTATAGCAACACGTATTTGAGTCGATACTATAGCAACGCGTATTTGAGTCGATACTATAGCAACGCGTATTTGAGTCGATACTATAGCAACGCGTATTTGAGTCGATACTATAGCAACGCGTATTTGAGTCGATACTATAGCAACGCGTATTTGAGTCGATACTATAGCAACGCGTATTTGAGTCGATACTATAGCAACGCGTATTTGAGTCGATACTATAGCAACGCGTATTTGAGTCGATACTATAGCAACGCGTATTTGAGTCGATACTATAGCAACGCGTATTTGAGTCGATACTATAGCAACGCGTATTTGAGTCGATACTATAGCAACGCGTATTTGAGTCGATACTATAGCAACGCGTATTTGAGTCGATACTATAGCAACGCGTATTTGAGTCGATACTATAGCAACGCGTATTTGAGTCGATACTATAGCAACGCGTATTTGAGTCGATACTATAGCAACGCGTATTTGAGTCGATACTATAGCAACGCGTATTTGAGTCGATACTATAGCAACGCGTATTTGAGTCGATACTATAGCAACGCGTATTTGAGTCGATACTATAGCAACGCGTATTTGAGTCGATACTATTGATATGCTTCAATTAACGAGTCCTTTTTTTCATACTTCCTCGATTTTAGTTTAATGTGTAGTCCTTAAATTGAATGGTTTATTTACAAGTATGTCAATATATAATGAATCTGTGTGCTGTAATATCACCTATTGGTGACTCCACACAGCGATATGTGTATATTATTGGGAGGAAGGAATCGATCAGTATTTTGAGATTGGAAAGATCTTTATCAACCAAGGGTTGCTAAGTACAACCTGAGCTTTGTGGGTAAAGCGTGACATGCATAAGAGGATTGTTAGGTCTGCGTTTTACCTGGAACTACCACTATTGAAGGTAGGGAAACTACTGAGACCGTAATAATTTCATAAGACAACCTGTATGCTCCTAATCTCTATTGTTTAGAATACCCCATAGTTTACTTTGACCACTCTTTCTTTGTATTCCTTTCATGGTACTTATTACACTCTCGTAATATGACTGCAGGAAACTGGAAACAACCTGCTGGTTATTACGGATTCATGAGCTATGATCAGCATACTATTGTTTTTTTGAGCTTTTGGTGGTAGATAGACATATGAAGATGGACATATCCCGAGTTAAGAAGAAATTTGATTCCAAATTCTTGGTTTAGGACGAAGAAGCGGCCAGGCACAATTCAATCGCTGGCTTTTCTTTGGCAGAGCTAATTCCAAAGCATTTTTCACCTTCTTGCTGTAACTAGGCTTGGTGTATAATATTGCCTGGCTCATAAGGAATCGGTGGCACCAATTTAGCTACTTCTTACATCTATACATGAATAAATGATATTAAAGAAGATTTAGAACAGAAATTTCATGAGTTCGTAAAATTATTTTTTATTTGCACTACCTTCTGACAAAACGACCTCGAGTCAGTTCTAACAGGTGTTAATCTAACTCGAATCAGCTGATCAGCCAGGTTTTCAACAAATCAGCTGAAAGAAGAATTGTCACTGTTTCAACTAAGTTTTTTACATTTAAAAGAGGATACTTTTAAAGAAAAACTGCTAGAATTCTAAATTAAAATTTTACCTATATTAATAGGATTTCCACATTACTGTAATTTAGACGTTAGTAGTCAATTCTTTTATACGAGCATTGTAAGGCTTGACCAAGGTAAACTTTCTCAAATGCTCTTGCGCCCATTCCTTAGGGAGTGTGTTATTAAGCAGCCAGACTCCACAGCACAAGGTTAGGATGAATTTTACATGAACACACATCTCCTGCTTGATTCTTATTGTGGATCTTATCCTTTCTATCTCCTTTGTTCGGAGTTCTAACATAAAGTAGTGTATTTACTTTTCACTTACTCCACTGACCATTAAAAACTTCTTTTATTATTCCTAAACCAAAATAATGGACTAGAGATTTCATTAATTGTAAATTGTTTCGCATAATATTGCATCTATTCTAATATGAATAAAACATTGTGTGTCTATGATCCCATACAGATATAATTAAAACTTCAGAGTCATAAATACAAACAGGAGGCAAACTCTCACGATTCTCAATAATCCGACAACACGATATCTTCACTCTTATCATCACAGCGTATTCACGGTATTACTAGGAATGCTGAGCTTGTCTCCCTTTCTAGTTTACATCTTTGAAGCTTTCATTATTTGCCCCATTCGGACAGTCATTAATTTTTCAGAGTGCCATATATTTATGCAATAGAACAGCTCTATACATCCAGATGCCTTTTACACAAATCTTGCCTGCTCTACAGATTTAAATGACATTTTATAACCAGCTTTCAGATTGCTGTCTAGAGCAGATTGCGGGTCAAGTTGATTGCTATAAGAACAGTTATTCATATTAATGTCTCTTAGGGTAAACACTTTCAAGTTTCCTTTAAAGATTTATTTTAATTTTATAAAATACAAGTACTTTGATTATTACTTCTATTTTATGATATTAATAATAATTTTCAATATGTTTATTTCATTAAAGCGATTTAATAACCTATTTTTTTCCATAAAAAGGAATATAAAGTTTAAAACCAGAAATTATTAGAAAACTAAATTTTAATAGACATATTTATTAATAGATACAATAATATAAAAAAATGTATTTATGAATCCTAAAATATGTTGAAGATTCTAAGATTACTAAGTTATGAATATATGAAACATTTAAAAAAGGGGTTAAAGAACCATTATTACTATTCGAAGCAAAGAGTTAGATTAATTTATCAGCAATTAACGAGACATTGTGATTTACAAAATATTTGATCCATAGAGTATTGTGCTTTAGTCCACAAATCAGTAAATATTACATGGAGGGCTTAATGGGTTGAAGAGTCCCTGGAACTTTATCATATGTGGTGTATGTTTTACCTGCTAATCGAGTCCAAATCAGAACAAAATATTATGAAGTAGTTTTCAAGATAAAGGTATGTCAATCCTTAGTCATAGACAAAAGTCAAGGTGTTTTCTGTTGCGACAATTTTTTAGAAATAATTGAGATGTTTGATTCATTCTCCATCCTGCATTGAATTAGTATACAGGTATTAGTGTCAATTTTTAGGACATAAAACTGATAAAGTGCATTATTATTTTTTTTACTCTTTTTCTTTAACGCAATTTGGTTCTCAATTTAGAAGAAAGGTAGTAGAATTAAAAACTTCTATGAAAACGAAGATTTCTGAAAGTTTGTGTCAGTATTGATGTAGAATACTACCCGAAGGCACCATCTCTTCATGAGTGAGAGCACATCTACTTCGCAGATAAGTCTCCACGTTGAGTGAAAAACTGTCACCTCTCCCTTATATATACACTAGCTACCAGACTCTTGGGAATTAGGAAGCTCAACCCTCCTAATAGAAATGCATCGCTGAAAACCTTTGGGAGGCAGTATTCTATAAATAAAGTATTTAGGTTTCTAACACATGGCTTCATCCTTAAGGCTTTCAACACCTTGATTCTGACAACAGTAAGGTTACAGCGCTCCATTCACCGCGCATGTCTTCAAAACATTAATATCAATCTTTAAGTCTAAGTTAATATTGCCTGTACTAGAAATGGCGTTAACAGCTAGAGACTCATATGATTAACCTTTAATAGAATTAATAAAAAGATAATAGAATTATATATAACTATGGTAAGATTATAGTTTTCAAAAACTATGCTGTCATAAGCAATATATGAGTATTTCAAACATTCATATGATTCATCCTTAGACTACGAGATGAAACAATCTACATTAAATTTAATTTTACTGTTATGTTCTATTACTTGTATAACTGATTCAGAAAGAGAAAACATATGAATTAACGACACATCAATTCGTCAACTCAGTGCAAAAGTATACGAAATATTACATGAACTTACCTAAAAACCCCCTTTCTTTAAACAAATTTATAAATTATAACAATGAAAATTTTCTACAACAAACTTTAATTAGTTTTACAAATTTCTTTAATAATGTTATTTTTTTCACTACTTTCTTGTCAAACAAAAAAAAAAATAAGTAATTATCAATCAAAATAATTCATATTTTAGTTGGTAATTACTATATGAATGTAATTCATCGATACAAGATTTCACATAAACACGTGAAATAACAAATAATGATCAAACCACAATATCAAATGAGAAAAAAAGACTTTTTTCCCCATTTCATATTGTGGTTTGATCATTGATTTAATTTATAATAAAAATTTAAGTCACATATGAAATTCAAAATTTCAAGTTATAATGAAAATTCATATGAAAGTAATTACATAAATATACGTTTTCTAACCACTTTTTGAGATGATTTATTATTAGGACAAAATGTATGATATTATCAGTCTACATTTCAATATGTATATTGGTATAAGTGAAGTTATTAATGAAAAGGATAAATTTGTTCAGCAGAATTCTTTTTTGCTGAATTCATGGTTTATAGTGCGATACTAATTGGCTTAGTAAATAAGAAATACTAAATATTATGTTTAGGAAAGTTGATAAGTTTATCGTCATAAAGGCGACCACATGACTACAATAGATTACTGATTATATTAGTTTGCTGTGAAATTGTCTGTGTTATTCCAGACATTCCATTCTCCTAATAAAACGAAGTTGCCATACATGTTAATGAAAAGCCTAAAAAAAAACCAAAATCCCTTATTTGCAGGAATATTAATCGTATTAGCATTAAAAAAACAACTGCTTCAAGGATGAAATATTTTGAATAACATGAGAAACTGATTTGATTGAACTGAATCAATGGCGATATATAAGCTAGACAAGACTGCTGCCTGGCCACCCTCTCTCTGCCTTCACCCTCAGGAAATACCCTGCCCTACCACCCCATACCACTTTATAGCTACTTGAAGGTAGCCAACATGAAAATATATTCAATTTTATTTACAATATAAAATATCGTAGGGGACAAAGTACAAATTATGCCTCTAGAAATCTTTTCTTAAAAAACCTTATTATATTGATTTTTTTTTTATTTTATTAAAATTGTTAAATATTGCTTTAAAATATTTTAAAAATTGAAAATCAAAACCATATTTTCAACATCGAAAGGATGTTTGAGACAAATATCAGAATAAACTATAGAAAAATCATAACATATAATATCAGTAATTTATAACATTAATTAATAAAAATAACATTAATGGTATTTTTAACGCAAATACATTTATGGTGTAATGAACAGTCAGTTGATTATCACATGTGTTTCAATGAGGTTGTTAAAGTTTGCCTGCATGCATTTGCTATGATAGCTGAGTGTGAGAGAACACGTGGCAGGTGTGCCACTTGTAAAGCAATAATAATGAAACAAAAAGGTTGCATTAATATCTTATTTAATTTATTAATATATTAAGATGTTTAATCAGTCATTTATAAAATCGGACAAGTGACGATGAGTACGCAGTAGGATTAGAAGCAGCAATTGACAGATACTATTATTAAAATCATTAAATGGAATCAGGTAGATAAACAATACTCGTATAATCTAGTATATTATCAGTTAGGAGCAGTGGAATTAACATAATTTAACATTTGAGAAAATTAAAAAAAAAATTAAAATAGTAACGAGTACAATAACAAAACTATCATTTTTCTATACGGATTGGCATCAATTTATACGGTTAATAAAAACAAATGTGAATTGCTGGGTTAGTTTTAATAGTTTAGCACTAAAATAAACTAAAAAATTATAAATTTTGTTATAATAATGTTATTTACAAAATATCTTTGAAAGAGTCATTTGAAATTACCTCTTGTATTATTAATATTAATTTTGTTTAATTCTAAATAATTCTATTTTGCTTCACATATTAGAGGCAAATGACTTCAATTGATAATGTGGGAAGTAATTTGTTTTTCATGAAGTGCTTAACTTGACCTCCATAATTAAAGTCAACAACAGGTTGAACTTAAAAGTTGTACTTTTTAGTACTGCAGCATCTTGCAATAATCTTAATTCACGAAGTTTTTATCATGTGATGGTAATTTAATGCATTGAGTACAAAGTAAAATGATAATTTTAGAATGTCTATAATGGCTGGAGTTCATATAATTCTTGTTTTATACAAAGTGGATTCATAAAGTTCTATGGTTTAAAACAATAGATTGTCTCACTCACCAATCACTTACTAGACATGTGTTTTATTTCATTAATGCGTGGCAATACACGTATGGTGTTCTACTCGTGCATCTCACTCGCCCACACATACCTAAACCTTGAAAAGATATCAAACTGCACTCCGGCAACCTCAAAACGTGTTAACTGTCAAACTTCCAAAACAGACTTCTGCTTCTGATCAGCATACGTCTCTCATAGTGGAGTAGTAATAACCTTTGCTACTAAAGGTCATTACTACTTTATAAATTATAACTAGTAATATTATATGATATGTATATGTTTCGCTCCTCTCCATTAAATTTGATTTGAATTTGGTGAAACAGATATGAAAATTGCATAACACATAAATTCGATCACTGTAATTAATTATTATTAAATAATTAATACGTAATTAAATTAAGTATTATTTTCAAACTTTTTAATTAAATATTATTGATTTATGTAATGTTAAAATAACAGATAGTATGTTCCTTGTATTGATTTTATACCTGGAAGGATTCATATTATCAATTGAGATTGAAATTCAACTAAAATAAGGCGTTACTCACAGTCACCGAGAGTTATGAATATACTAATTGGGTTTAATCAAGATGGACAATTTTCGCACCCTCTGCAATCCGGTCTCGCATCCCCAGGGCATACCAGCACCTCTGACTGGGAATTCCTGGCCTAGAGGGACAGACTATGTGAATAGTGCTTCCATTCTGAGTGCTCCGTCAAGATATTTCCACCTACCAGAATAATGTTTGAACTTGCTGAAGATGGCTTGAATACTATGCTGTTATCGATTCTAGAAATAACCGATCATATAGTTAATCATCAGTCATTTATGGCAATAACCCTTATAACCTTTATAAGTTATATTGTTATGGATTGCTGACGTAAATATAAGTTAAAATTGAAACACCTCAAGACTCGTACAGCTTGATATATACACTTTCAAGTAATGTTACTTGCACAACCTGAACCCCATTTTTTTTTCCTCACAACAGTAACCCTGTTATGAGGGAGTATATTTAAGTTCACACGTATCACACAGGGTACAACGTGTATGCAACAACAAATAATAATAAATAATACAAAGTAAGTATAACTATAATCTAAGTGTAAATAAGTATAAATAGTATCAACTATAAGGAAATTTAGTATAATAAGTAAATCTAAGTATAACATACAAACATTAATTTAACAGTTAATTTACATACATGTTTAACTAAACTAAAATAATATATGCAAGTAGTATCAAAAATTTTTTACACTCATGGTTCTGACAATGATACCTGAACCCCATTGTATCTGCACAACTGGTACATGTTCCTGCTCTTCATAGCTTTACCAACTTCATTGCCATAACAAACAATGATCCCAACGTTCTATATTGTTGCATTTTAATGTGCTTGAACTATAAATTGTAGAATTTGAGTTTACTTCATCTTAGAACACATGAACTTAGTATTTAAGGGAAATAAAATCTTTGAGCTTGATTTTTTTGAAATTTGATTCTACCTAAAAAGTGATTCTGTTTCAATTTTGAGATACTACTGTTTAATTTTTGAGGACATATTCTGAAATTTCTTTTTTAATAAATATATTAAACTGGTAAAGCAATGTATTTTCGTAATAAAAAATGTAGCCGAGCCATCATGAAAGACTTTAACGTTATTGCTAATTTGGTCAAATATATATCTAAATCACTTTTTTAACAAGTCAAAATGGCATTTTTATTTGTTTTTTTCTTTAATAAAAACATTTTCTCAACTTTATTTTGGCACATTATAACGAGGAAGAATTCCTTATGTATTAGAAGTATTAAATGATTTTAAAGAGTTAAAGCCTGGCAGCTTATTTGTTTTTTCTTGAAGTCAATCATAGGAATTGATATCCACCTTCCACATGAGGAATCTGCAGTCATTGTTCAATTCACATTAGAATCTAGTGCAAGCGTACTAAATATTACAAACACCGTATCTCAAACAGTACTAACACTAGGTCTTATCATACAGATTTGTCACCAATAAAAAATAATGTCACATATATATTGTTAGTAAAGTGATACTTGAAGAGAAAGATGGATAACTATTTAAAAAAAAATATTCAAATTGGAATATAATGGATCGTTTAATTTATTTTTTTTAATGACACATCCAATTGAATTGAAATATTTTTCGCTCCTCTCCTTTAAATTTGATTTGAATTTAGTGAAACAGCTATGAAAATTGCATAACACATAAATTCGATCAGTAAATAGTAGGCCTTCTGGTGCTAGTAGTTTAGAAGTTGCACAGGGTGTAATTGATAAGTTCCAGACAATCACGATACATATCGTGCTGTCCTGCCGATTGAAATTGATAAACAAATAAACTTGATTATGGTTATTACATGAACGAAATGTTGAACTTCTTTAAAGGTGAGAGTTCTGTTTACTTTAAAATGTGTGAAATAAGTGGAGTCAGTCAGAATGAACGGCGTTCATTCAGCGAGCATCGCATGCAAGACCTTGATGTGTGAGAATACTCTACGCCATCGAGATATTATCTCATGGCAATGCTTTTCATCTTCTCTTAACCAGTAATTTGTCGGATTCTTTTTCTTCAACGTTTGGTCGATTATGAAAGTAGGTTGAAATCTCACAATTAATTATGTAACAGGGTAATAAATGCTTTAAAAGAAATGAAGCAACTAGCTAGCAACACGTTCTCGGTCAAATGGATTGGGAAAAAACTCTCAACCATAGAGATATTTTGAAATAGTTATGTACTTTGTGTTTGTATTTTCACACTCTAACATTTGATAGACTTGTCCAGAAGTTACGATAAAAGGCAATCTCAGGAAAAGTGATTAAAGATGACATATCAACTATATAGTATAAACACATTTGGGTGTGGAGTACATTAAAAAAATTTTGGTTTTTCTAGCCCTACTTTTACAGATGCTAGTATAGCTGACGACCAGCTATTATCCAGCAAAGCTAGATAAGTACTCTATGAAGAAACTGTCATGTGTTCAGTGAATAGAACACTGAAACCATACAGTTGCTTGGAATTAGTTCAAACGTTAGGGATAGAATGAAGAATCACAGCTATCTAGACGAGAGTAGGTTATACTGGATATATTATAGATCACTATACCAGGCAACAACCACTTATCCTCGCACCCAGAATGAATACCCACTTTGCCAGTGCGACATGCTTTTCATAGTCATTTATCTGAAGTCTGCTTTCTAATAAACATTTTTCTGATGTCTACACATTAAAAAGAGGTTACTTGTCGCAATAGAAAGTTACTTTTAGAAATTCTTAAGAGTCACTTATTTGACACTTACGTGGTACCCCTAGTGTCGATTTAAGCTTTAAACCATTAGATATTTATTACAGTTTTTAATACTCTTTATTTATGTGACATTGTACATTTAATTAGTTTTTTTATGATCATTTTTTTAAATTTCTGTTGATTATTTAATATTTATTCTGTTATTAACCTACATTTTCCTATTAATCACTTTTACCTATTATTAATTTTTTTATATTCTTAGGTCTTTCTTTTGCCCAAACCGTTTCGTTTCTTGGTTATTAAACTTCTACAACATAGTGGTATGAAATTTTAAATGTTTTCTGCTTTCGTTGGTTTGTAGGTTTACTATTAACAATATTTACTTGTACCTATAATCAAACTGTTCACAGACATTCCATCTGTCCTGGACTTTCGCATATATATATCAATGATCAAACCACAATAATTGGATTTTTGAGTTGGGTTTTTGACTCTGACGAAGACCGTTTTTTACGGTTGAAAGATCTTAGTCTATTTCAGAAAAGATCTTTTCCCATTTCATATTGTGGTTTGATCATCTGAATTAAGATTAAGTTCAGTGTGTTGTTTCAGATAATATTTTTCAAAATTAAGAAATTTGAAGGAAAAATGATTTGGTAAGAATATTTTTAGTTAATATTTATGAGTAAAAATGTCTCTAACGGTAGAGTAGAGAATCATAAAATAGAATATGATTAATGGGAGAGGTGAGGAAGTTGAAATTGTAATGAATTCAGATGGTTTTTCATTAGGAAGGAAGCCATTCGTAAACTTGGACAATTTATATCCTTAAATAAATCACAACTTGATAACTTTAGAGAATTTAAGACAGTTTAAACTGTGTTATTGAAAGAGCTTGGGCAGCAATTAAAGATGAATGTTTAAAAATATCAAAATAAATTAGAAATAAGTTTAAATTTAATTTCATGCAAATGAGTAAAAGAATATGATTTGTTCGTGCTATAGATGTTTGAGTCCATTTTTTGAGTCAAAAACAGATTGAAAGGGTTTTAGAATAAATCTGTTTTCAAAACAAACTTACTTTGGTTTATCCAGAATAAATACGTTATAATTATCGTAGTGAAAATGTCAGTGGGTGAGGCCTGAGGGAAATGAGAATGCGGTTGATTGGCTAAATGAGAGACTACCCTACCGCAACCCGGGCTCAACACTCACTCCAACGCGTCAAATCCTGAGGCTCAGACGCAGTCAGATTTCAAATCAAAGACGGTTCAAATATATTGGTAAGAGAAAGCTGTGGGTATCTTTGATCTATACTGTGATTACATTCTATGATCCACCAGAATGGATTCATTCATATAGAAAGTGGATATGGCTACATAGACATCCACCTGGTCAGATGTCACAACATAAGATATTATTATTATTTGAGAGTGACTGTAGCACTGCGACTTAAAAACTATTGTATTTCTACCTTTTGTACTAAAGTACCCCAGCAGTTAGCTTCAACACCTCGAAGAAGCTCAACACTTTTACTAGGTCCAAGTAAAAGTTTTTCTATGGTTTTGTTGAGTGTCCTGAAGCACATACCTCCATGTAGGAAAAGTTGCCTGACAGTCACCCAGCAGGTGAAACGGTGTTTCTTCCTCTTCTTATTATTGATAATAACCAACCATTATTGATAATGCCCATTTAGGCTCCCTATGTTTCAGGAGAAAGTGACTTCATTTATGCTTCTTCGGGACCGTCTTCTTTGGGTCTTTAGGTACACTTGTGGGAGATTGATTACGGAGAATAGTCTCCGGACTTCTTTCTCCTTAGTATCACCCAGGGAAAAAGCCCTGAAGCTCCGTCGGTGGTATTTTGTCCGCTCCGGTAAAGCACCGGAGTAAGGCTATTTACTCAAGGGGTTCGCCTGGTACCCTTGAGGCTCTATTCGTACTGCAGTAACCCCTGTGTCATCCATCCTTCGTCACGGATTGCATAACGTCTTGGATTGGGGCTGGGATAAGAGGAGAGGATTTGGGAAGTTAGAAGGATGTTAAGCGAAAGTAGTTAGGCCCAGCCACTATCACATTCTCCTTCTCTTTTGTTTGTCCCTGCATATAGAAGGTTAACAGGGTAGCCTCGCGAAGGCCGAAAGTCAGAGTTGAGTGCTAGAGGCTATTAGAGGCGCATAATCTCTCCATTATTATCCAAAAATAAGAATACTAGAGTAAATATCGACATCAGATCAGCTACCTGCCGTTATTCCGACCATTAGTGAGGGTGGCTAAGACAGATTAAACTGTTACAGGACCACGTTACTCGTCACCATGACACTGGACGGCCATGCTCACACGAGTGCTGGTTGTATGGCGATGCCCATAGTCACACGAGTCCTTCATTGGTTCAGTTCCTGTTTGAAATCCTAATACATGTTCAAATCTGATGTACCATTTTTACACAATTACTGTGAAAGTTAAAAATTTCAAAAATCAAGGCTCTTGTTATTTGAGATTGCCTTGTGGAAGAATTACTTTATTATAATTACTTTATAATACCGATGTGAATATGGTTGCAACATGAATTGAGTAATTTATACATGTGTTGAGGGCTGCTCTACCCATATGGTTGTCACTTATAAATTTTGCCAGATTATGACTTTGAAACCAGAGAAAAATGAGAACGATAATTTTTGTAGATTCAGTGTTGCCTTACAAAGTGATAGCAAACAAACTCTCTTTACTCCTCCATAGTTAGTTAACCACCTGCACATTATACTCTACACATATTATCAGTTACAATTTATTTTGGTTTGGATATTGTACCATCAACCATTATTAAAGAATGTTTTGTCAAAATATAAGATAAAACATACAGCCTTGTAGTATATGGCTGTCATAAACTTCTCGACTTCTGCAAAAGTTGGAAGATAAAGAATAAATTGATGCCTCAATAAATACATGATGCGCAAGCAGCAGGGATAAATAATAATAATTAAATAGTATTTTTTTTTTAAAAAAACTGATATTTGGGATTTGAAATTTCTGTACTATACTGTATCTTAGCAAAATTTCACTAATGGCAGTTATGCATTGGTCGGTTTTTCTATATTGATTGAACCATAATTACTTATTAATGATTTTAAGATGGTTTATTTTGCTTATTACTTGATTTTGTCTCCTATAAGCTATAACTATTTTTACCAATATATCTCTTAGCCCAAGTTTTAGTAGCATATTAACACATATGGTTAATATGCTACTAATAATGTAGATAATGCATATTTAGGCAATTTTGGATCATTTAGATAATACTCATGTTTGTCTGTTTGGTAGAATGTAGATAGTTATTAGGTTTTTATAATTATATCTACTGTAATCACATAAAAATATGTATAGTTATATCAATACCTTATAATATTATATAACAACGTATGCATAGTTATATTGTACTCACTGTAGAATGGCAGTTATCCATTACTGTTTAAGAAATCACTGGATTTTCATGATATGGTACATCTGAGTGAAGTGTGAAATTAGAAATAATTTTTTATATTGAGGTTTGCTGTTTTGATAAAATATTTAGCTATTGTATAAAAAATCGAATAATATATTTAATTCTCATGTAGAGAAACAAACATGAATATAATTGTAGTATTATAGTGCAATATATTGTAAGATATTACTATATATATTATATATAATATATGATAAAATAAAAAACGAAGGAAACACACAGAAAGACACAGACATAACTCACATCGATATTTCGACAATCGTCGTCATCAGGAGGTGCGAAGAGCGAAGAGCGAAGAGTCCCGCAGGAAGACAGGGCGGTACTCAGAGTACCGCCCTGTCTTCCTGCGGGACTCTTCGCTCTTCGCTCTTCGCACCTCCTGATGACGACGATTGTCGAAATATCGATGTGAGTTATGTCTGTGTCTTTCTGTGTGTTTCCTTCGTTTTTTATTTTATTGTAAAAAAGTCCGCTGGACCGTTTCTTTTAATTGTGATATATAATATATGTTACCATGTTCATTGTGCACTATATCATACATCAAAATTATGAAGGGATTCATATGCAGTTTTGTGTCAAAAGTCGCCTCTAAATTCTTACCTTGAGCCATGTTAACAAGATAAGGTGCACACATGTTAAATACTTCTGAAACAAAATTCGTCAACAGCAGCCGGTGTCATTTCGAATGTCATATTTATTATCTAGTCATTTTTATGTCAGGCCAAACTGTAGGCTTTTGTTAAGACAGGCTGGAAGTGTGTGTACTGTACGGCCCAGTGTTGATATTTGCTCGCAGAGCCTTATACCTTCGCTGCTTTGTATTGCAAGCACTCTTTGTTAGCGTAGTAGGGCTTATTTCCCGGAGCACCTCTGATTCTCTAAAATGGCCGTTTTCTTTCAGTGGTCTTGCAAATCCCGTCTTCTATTTATTTTTCGCCCTTTCTACAGTTAGTCCTATCATTATATCCCTTATAACTATACTTATACAGTTTTTACAAAATCTCATGTTAAACAAAACGTCAAAACGTAATCATTTAAATTCAATAATCGCCTTTTCGTGTTACTCATTAATGATTATTATTTCAAATTAGTTAGTAATTTAATGTGGTATATATAGCTTTATAATTTTTAATGAGTCTACAAATATTATAAAAATTATTAAAGTTACCCTAAAGAAAATTAAACATATGTAATGATGTTTCAATTAGGTAACAAAAGAGAGTGATAGGTGGAAACTGAGAATAGTTTGTCCCGAACTGAACTCTTATCATAAAACAATTTCATAAAACTTTTATCATAAAATCAGATAATAATAAAATAACAGTTATACATACTTACACTGTTTTGCATAAAAAACTATGGAATGTAATTTTAAATACATATGAAAAAGTTTTCTATTTTGAAGTAGTAAAACTTAACACCAAATCCATTATATTATTATAAAACGTCATATTATTATAGAAATCCGACTTACCTCATAAATTTGTGTCATAGCCGCACAAACAGGTTTTGCACAGTGAGACAGATAAATGTTGTTGATAATTATAGCAACATCTACCTATTATACAACTAGTCCCAATATATACCTAAATTTACTATTTTAATTTTAGATTTATTTTATTATTATCTGATTTTATTCTTTTAAAATTTACATTGTCATGGACATTTATTTAAGTTTTTAGAAAATGTTTTTCTAACGTTAAACTCCTAATTACAAAATAATCAACTTTTGTGAAAAGATTAAACTTAAAATTAGCAATTTAAAAACAATCATACAATTTCGATAACCATTTATAAAAAAGTTGTTATAGAATAATGGATCATCTGCTGAACTTATCTGATTAATTTTCATTTCTCTACATTATTATCGTTTATATTAACTTAGAAATTGTTTAAGTGAAATAAAATTGTGATTTAAAGTATTATTAACAAAATTTGAAATGTCCTAATGAGTTATGATATGTTATAATAATGAAATTGTTAAATACAAAAAATAACCCCAATCCAACATTTATATATTCTTAAGCATTCTATGGTATGATGGATAGTTTTGAACAGTGTTCGACTAACCAAACTACATGATGGACTCTCGAACTTAATGTCAGATATAGTTTCTGGTGTGTTTATAAACCCAATTGTCTTTGGGTAATATTGAAAATGGGAAATTTTAGTTTAATACTGATAATGTGGTAAAATAACCGTATTATCTCCTCCATTATTTAAATGAGTGGTTTTCTTAAATTATTTAAATCAAGTTTACAATTAAATAAAATATATTTAGGGTAGCTAAAAACTCAAGTCAATCCTGTACTAAACATAAGGTTTCCTATATTCATTAACATGATCGTTAGAGAAATATAACCATATTTTATTATTGTTCATTTTTACTGAAACGAACAGTTTGCGTTTTCTTTTACACGCTTAATTCTAACAATTTTTAATGTGATATTACTAGAAGAATTTCTGACATACAACATTTAAGGGTAGATATTTTTCTCAAAAATTTGTTTACAGATTAAAAATTGGTTATAATTCTATGTGTGTAAAGTACTAAGACATACTAAGACATGTTTTTCTTTCTTTTATTATTTACGGCATCATATTATTTTAATTACGAAGTTACTGCAACAGTTTTATATTTTTGAGGAATACTTGCTCAGAATGTGTGTCTATAAAGAGGTTTATAAATACCTTTATAAGTCCACTGTTGACTTTGAGTTGATTGGTTTCAGTATAGCGCTTGAAGTCTACATTGTTAGTTCTTTAAAAGCGCGAGCTGATTGTGGGGGAAGCACTTCGTTACTGTAAAGAGTAATTAAAGCGGCTGAATTCAAATGTTGCCTTTGTAGATTTTTTCTGTTGACTATTTTATCCTCCTTGTTAAGCAATATACAGAACTGTAATTGTGTTTTTTTTTTACAAAGAGGTTTATTTGTGTTTTAACTCACAGAGTTTGATCAGTTTGTGTGTAAAAAGAGTTCCCGGGAGTGGTTTATGATAAATACCAGTAAACAAAAGAATTTGAGTGATGGATGATGTTTTAAATGTAGGGACGTAAGCTTTCAGCCAGAAAGATCGCACTTATTGGAATACACACACTTTGCTACATGCGCAGGAGGAAACTTTGATTCACTCGTGAAACACAAAACTGCTCAAAGTTTTGAACTTAGGTCATGGCTATTTTATATAGTAACTAGTGACAGAATTTATTCAATTGTGAACAAAGGCAATCCGGTGTAGGTCACAAAAAAAATTAGTTTTGTGGAATGATCATAACTGTCTGTGGGTTAAGTAGTATTTTATGAAGTTATTCTTGTGTCTTTGAGCTTAAGTTTATTTCCATCAACAATTGCACCACTGATATTAACAGATAAAGGTTTACAATTCAAGTATAACTAAAAACGAAAACGATTTTCTATTTACATTCTACGGCAATCATGATTACATCAGGGCCAAGGACTCACTGTAGCTTCAAGCTTCATCAATAGCTCATTGTCTCTCTTAATTATACACTGACTCATTCCTTATCATTACTGAGTCCTCTGCTTCGATATCAAATCAGGTTTCACTTTTCATACATTTGATATTTGGTAGCAAAATATATTATACCACAGTGGAAGTTTAATCAGTTTTAGTATGCTTTATTTCATACGGAAAGGTGGTAATTTGGTCGAACATGTTGACATTGCCTTTATTCATGATAACCATCTTAAGTAAGATGCAACTAAAGGGACTGCCCCTGATAGGTTTAACATTTACTGCAAAAAAAATTAAAATGAACAGATTTTATGTGAAATCCGACTGTAAAAGAAAAAACTTTGCTCGAAGTAAACTAGCCATTTACTTAACAAATTATAGTACTAGAAAAACTAATACAGATATTAGCAATGTCTTTTCTTGTTAGTGATGCACTTAAAATGAATTTAAATTTAAACTCACTATCTTGGAAGAGACACCTCAAGCTACAACTAACTACAGAATAGTCTGTAGCGGGTACCATTCAGGAAAACAGACAACAATTTGATGACCAGTGCCATCTGCTGGCACATTTTCCATTAGATGACGTTCAATCACCTCTTCATCACAAGACAATCAATTTTTGAACTGTTTAAAAGACGCTGACAACACATTAATAAAACAGTAGTTTTTAAAATGAACATTTCTCTTTTTTTTCTTTTCTTTTTGCAAAAAGTTATATATTAAAATAATATATAATACAAAGTAGTGAAATAATAAATTTATCCTATTTTACCGTTTAATTATATTTTATAAATACTTTCCAAAAATCTAATGTTTAATTTAAATACAATTATAGTTTTCTCATACTAACTTACAAAATATTCTATAGGAAATTCTCAGATTTTTACTTGCAGAAATTATAATTTTCTGATGTTTAAAAGAATGTTTAATTTTGGGCGATAAGCGAGTTTTATCTGAAATAGATTTGATTTCTCAGTGTTGTCAAGAAATCAAGGTTATCACTGTGAATGCGAATAATCTTACAACAGCTGAGATAACGTTCTATTCTGGGTGTCAGGAGGAAATATTTGAATATGAAGGAACTGAGATAAATGAAAAGCCTTGGTCATAGTCACAGTCACAAGTTTTGAAAAAGAAAAATGGAAATTACCTACAAGTCCATTACGAGAGACTAATCATTTGACACTTTGTACAACAGTATCTCATTGTCTGTCGAAACGGTTTCAACTAAAACTTAAACTTGTCCTTCAGTTCTATTTAACGGAACACTCCATATATTTTTCAAGTGCATATACAAATATTTAATCAAACAACAAGATACTACTAATGGTCAGTATTCTACATTGAAAGTAAACTTTTAGTTTTGTGTAACCTTCTTTATAGCTAGAAGTATAAACATTTGTTAGGGAAAACAGAAATCATTACATAAGAACTTTAAAATTAAATAAAAAGGAAAATTCCAGAAAGAGAATAATGTTACAACTTTCGATATTTAAACTCAGTTACATATATTTCAATTGTAACGTAATGTTATCAATTATCAAAGTGAGGTTTTCTCAAAATCCGTAACATTTAATTTTTTGCAAGGTAATATCAACAAAAGCAGTATACGATATTTTGAGAACTGACGTTACCAGAGGAGTTAATAGGCTTGAAGGACAAGTCATCTCTTTTTATCATTCAGTCCTTGAGGTTTACTTTTCCTTCAGGCTGAAGGATAGTCGTATAAATCGCGTAATGAGTGTTTTTGCACTTTCTCTCTGTAATATATAGTTTACAAAGGAAAGAGAAAAACAGATAAAAACACGCACAAAAAAGACTCACAACGATATTTCGACATTCGTCATCATCGAGCAGAAGTAGTACCTGTTAGTAGCAGAAGTCTAATTGAAAAATGTTAGTCTTGTTTTCCTATTTCTTATTGTGGTTTGATCATATATATATATAAAGATTTCACATAAACACCTGAAAACCAAGCGGTTGGGTTTTTGACTTTGACGAAGAACGCTTGTTACGGTTGAAAGATCTTAATTGATATATGAGCCGCTTATTTTGAAAGTGGCCTAATTCTATTTATGTTAAAATCGAGATATTTAAGGGTTTGCGTTTTACAAAATTTGAAAATATTGTCATTTTATTTATCAACTAATTTTTGTTATAAAAAAACTTAGTAATTTTAAATAAATTTTGTACAATTTGCTGCAAAAGGTAAAGATAACGTAAAAATGTAATTATTTAAATAGCTAGCTAAATAGCTTTACCATATATATATATATGGTTTTTGCTTGTTGATGGATTGTTGAGATGAGCAAAAAAAAAACAGCATTCACACAATGCCTGAATATTCTAGACTTGGTACGAAGTCGTACATGCTTTACTGGTAATTTGATATGGATCTTTTCTAAAAGATGAACAGTTTGATGTTTTAGGGCTAAATAAACCTGATAGCTTTAATGCTCCTCTTTGTAATCTAATCTAACCTAATTAAGGTTTCTTAACCCGGCATGTTGATGTTATAACTTTCTTACGAAAGAGGACTATCACATTTTATACGCACTCTAGATATAAACAGCCTCAAGGAATTTACATTATCCTTCCTTTCACTTCAGTTAAACAACTTAAAGCACTCTTCAATACAAATATTAATATAAAACTTATGATTTCTGTGGTTTAGGAAAAATCTTGATACAACCAAAAGTTTCACTTTATTATAACAACATTCTACTGGCACGTACAATTTCCGAATAAGTTTGCGAGGAATGCTTTCAGTATATAGAATAAAGTAATTAAAAACTAAAGGCCTCTTGAATTTCCACAACAAACTTGTCCTTTTTTTTTTGTTGAATAATTCAAAATCTATGATCTGAAATATGTGTTCAGGTTTTCAATGCTCTTGATATTGGGTAATAAAAAATTAAAGAAAAAATTTCAGGAATAAGAATTTTTCGTAAACCTACACAAAGTTAATTAACTATAAATTTGAATTAGAATGATTTGATTATAAAATGATTTATGAACCGAAAATTTAGTCTTAGGGAAATGAATTGTTTATATCTCGCCCTGACTAATTTATATACTGATTTTATTTCAGGATTAGCTTTCAGTCCTACGTACTATATGAATATTAATAATAATAATAATTATAATAGTGCATCTTTAATTACATATGTGGTACTAACAGTATGTTTACTTAGAGTAAGTAAACAAAGTTTGATTCTATTGACGATGTCTAATGTTAAATGACATTTTTGTGTAGAGTTGAGTCAATATGAATTGGATTTCAAAAATGTTATGGCTGTTTGTGAACGATGGCCAATACGATAGTCGGTTGGAACTATTCATTTTGGGACGGAATTAATGAAATTCTTCTAATTCTGTACAAATTAAGTGCGTTTGTCTTTAGTGCAATGGATCCAGCGTAATTTAGAAAAACTTTCCTCTTAAACTTCCATTTTCTTGAAATTCCTTAATTGTTTAATAAAATAGCTATTGTGTAGAGAAGAATTTGAAAACATATTTGTTACTTTAATTCTTAATAATGAATTAATAATACCAAGTACCATTGGTATTCAAGGAAACTCTAAAAGCTTGTGCAGGAAAAGCGATGCAGAACATTTTATTTAATTGCCACCTAGCCTCAATTAGCTCTAAATAATTTCACAGTTATAGGGAATTCAGGATAGGTGGATTATAAATATATAACAAGTAGTAAATTCTCTTTAACAAGATAAATTATTTATACTGCCCTTCTCTATACCTATTGTCAAAGATTTTACGACGAAAATATATCGTTTACCATTTTATTATAACTTGTCAATAATAACTCTAACAAAAAGAAATTAGAGAAATATACAAAACCTAAAAGAAGAAAATTTGCAATTGCAATATGATAGAAAATCATTGGCAATGATTTTGATGGGGAAGAATTTGACCAGGGAGTTGTGTGACAGCTGAATGGCTTCAGATAGAAGAGCATGCCCAAAAATAAAATAAGTTAAGAAACAATGTCGTATTTTCATTGTCAATCAAGTTGAATATAGGGTTTAAGACAGAACAAGTACTTTCGAAAATATATCCCTGCTAATCCAAGTAGCATGTCAAGTAAAGTTAGCAATGCAACTTTTTCAGATTTACCCATGATGTTTCTACCATTCGATTTACAGATGTCATTACAACGTAATATAATACAATATGTTTAATAGACAGGAAACAAGAGTTTATCTCTGAAAAGGTTATTGCCAGAGGTACAGTTTTTTATATTGCTTTTTACTGAGCATATATCGGCAAAAAAATCTCATCCAACTACCACCATATGCTCTGCAATGTCTCAGTTCTGCTGTAGACAATGAAATCGGTTACGAATGTTTTTTATTAATTCCTGCTAAAAAAATCTTAGTTCCGCTTAAGAACAAACCCACTTAAATTTAGGTTTGGTCATGATCATATTAAGATATTAACAATTATTGACAATTCCATCTGCTGCAAAGAACAAGTAGAATCTAATACAATGCTAAAAATATTTAAACCAACACTATCCATGTACAAAAAAAAACATTCACAAGCAAAAACGACTAATCTATCACATATTTACAAAATAAAGACAAATATAATGAATACATACTGACTTTTCCATACTATTACATGATCCAGCTGATTTTGTTAATATTTTATCTAAATTAATACATTTGACCTATTTTTCAATACAAATCGATCTTTTAAACCCTGCTGAGTGCAGCAATAATAACTACAGTAAAATGATCAAGGCCAAGTGATATATATAGTTATCAGCTGCGAACTGTGGTTCTCAACTGTGTGTACGAGTGTCTCGTATGTGTGTGCTGTGTGTGCGTCCGTGTATGCGTGCGTGCGTGCGTCTACTCGTGTGTCGTTATGTGCAATGAGAGAGAGGTATAGAAAAAGAAAGTGTTATATACTTATACATACATGTATGTATACGAGAGTATAAAATGGATATCAATTATTACGATGAGATTAAATAATTTTCAACCAAAATATGTAGATTACATATTTTTGCAATTAATCACCCACTCATTAAGTATGTTTACATAAAAACAATGGGTACGTATATAAATGTTTCAATCATTACGTAGATTAACATTAAATATTAAAAAAAATGCTTATAAATGAATAGCATTCCTTCTATTTAAGATGCTTAAATTGATTTGTAACTTCTTATAAATAAGTATGTAATATTACTTCTTTTTATGATAGCATATTTGAGCCTGTACTTATTAACTTGCATGACTATTGTTCTAAATAAAATATATCAATAGATGAACACAATGTATAAAAAACTGTTATGCTTAAGAATTTGACATGCAAAAGAGAGAATTTGATTTTTAAAATAGGTATAATTAAGTGGTAATTTCGGCGAATTATAGTTCCAAGGAGGTGAATTGGGTTTTTTAAAGAATGAATTGCAATATAGTAGGAAGAATTCAGTTGCAAAACCTATTTTTACTATCATGTGAATAGATAACTTAAAATTACCTTTTACCTCGTATCACCTACCACTTAGAAGACTTCGGAAAATAACCAGTGACATAAGTTTTTTTATATTCAATGTTATTTTAAAGCCTTGTAAAAGAAAGTTATAAACTTTTAAATACTACTCAGAGAAACGATCATAATATATCAATCTTTTCATCACGAGAGTGGACACTAGTGAGTTTGGCACTTTCAGTGCTCACTGCTGACGTGTATTGACCTGTGCTGATCCTCTATGACCTCGTCGTCGTACCAATGAACCACCTATGAACACCTCTTAGTGTTTCGTACAGTATTTAGTGAAGAGCGATTGACACTCCCTTTTCAGCAATAAGGATCATGAAGGGGTGGTTATTTCATTTGGCACTGCCAAATGCAGTATTGCTTCAGTGTGATGACCTGTGTGGGTCTCTATGAAGGTGTCATCACTGGTGGTGTGCATCAAACCCAGCATGAGAATGACTGCCACCTCGGTGTGAAGCTATCAAGCGAGTGGACACCAACAAACTATGTTACTGCTTGTCTATGTTGAAATAACCCGGTCCCAACAAACTCCTAGTCTACATACATACTGCCTTGGGAACACCATATATTATCCTATCTAAATTACAGATTGACATTTCTCGAGTATGAAACATTGTTTTTAGATACCATTATCCATTTAATTATATGATATGAAAGAAAATATGTAAATTAAATGTTATTAAAGTCGCATGCCTGATGAGCATGTGATAGTTCCTGGGCATGCGCTGTTTTATGTGGTCCATGTGTGTGTTGTAATCAGGCAGTGATTGAGTGGGCTAATAGATTTTCGGCTCAAGTGATTGCAGAATAAAGGCAGAGATAAGGTGTAACAGTTATATCAGTTATCATGTTTACATTTAAATTGTTTGTTCAGTTGCTGTAAACCTGTTCTCTGTTAAGAAAATACAGTACAATTATGATCATCTGCATAATTAGTTATTTAAGTTGAAAACGAATCTCCCTAGTGACCTTGGCATTATTAATAGCAATTAACATACTGTTTATAATAGATTTGTATTATCATAATAAATTTGAAAGAGAACAATGCATAATCAATGATTGATAATTCTAATATTTCATTAAACTACACAAGTGCACCTAATTAGTATAACAAACACAACAACTTACCTCGTATGCCACAAGTATAAACATCAACCTACATAGATTTAGCACAGCCACTTTGGCTTAGGTGAGGACACAAACAGTATTACTCAGTGCAAATTAGTATCTTATGAAGGTGAACTTAACTTGAAACCGACTAGTGTACATAAGTTATAAAATAAGACAAACCTTGTATTTACACTAACCACTTCTACAATCATCTTTTGGAAACACTGCTTCAATGCTAGTTCTTAATAAAATTTCTATTTCATTTATTTAGTAAATTAATTAATACGACATATAAAATGTAGGAGCCTGTCTTTATTTGTTGACGTGGTGGTAGTTTGGATGTAGGGATGATTGTTGTTAGAGGTGTCTTTGCAAGGACAGATACAGTAGCATGTTCTTTAATTCTTCCCAGTGTCTCTGGAGTTAATGTCCCTGGAGCTTAGTATGTGATGTTCAGAGGGCTATCCGAATATTTAGCCATTCCATTATATACTGGTTTTTAGGCAATATTCTCTTAGAGGATCCAGTAAAATAAGTGTATTCATAGCTTTTTTTTCTTCTTCGACGCCCACTCGTGGAGAGACTCAGCGCCTTCTGCTGTCCATGGAGCGGAAATGGGGCTGATTTTCTGCTGGCGGCATGCACAGACCATGAGCAAGCCGCAATGCAGGGGGAGTCGACGGCACGCCGTATCACCCACCCCAGCCTTACCAAGCCAATGGTCCATAACTTCGCCCATTTAACAGGAATCGTTGTATCCAATGGATATTGCTCTTGTCAGAATAGGCTGAATTCAGAAGACAATACATTCAATTTACTTTCTAACTTTAAATATAATTACAGCACTTACCAAAGATAGTTCTGCAATTAAGTTGTATTTCAATAGCAATTACTTAGTTATTTCTTCATAACCAATTTCATCTGTACTTTTTAACAGTTAAGAATATATTCCTTTAATGCATATGCCATGTTTGTAATTGATATGTAATGGGGGAAAAAATGCATTATTCTAGTGTTGTATTTTTTCAGCAGTGATTAATCACGTCATTAATATTAACATAATTAGTTAAATGTCTTGGTTTAAATTATTAAGACTTTTTATGGTGATAAAGTTGTTGAAGTTGTTTATCATTGGGTTTATTAAATTTATACAGCATTCAATAGCTTTGAAGAATAACCTCACTAGTTTTTCAGTTTAAGAAAAAAATCAATAGTCACACGAATGCCAAATGAGAGTTTCTCATTAAAACTTCGTTCAGATTTGAACAAAGAGATCTAAACAAAGTGAGGCTAGAATTTAAGAAGATATAGTAGTAAGTAAGATATAGTAGAAGTAATATAGTATAGTATTATACTATAATTAATTACTATCTTCTATAGTAGAAGATATAGTTAATGAAATTAATGATATATATATATATATATTTTATAAGGTTACTGTAGCAATGTTCAGTAAGGATAAGGCTTTTCATTTCTAAACAACCCGAAAACAAATCTGAGTAATGAAATAAAGTGTGCGTTCTTCACTAGTCAGTTATAAAAATGTAATGGAAGCAGTAACATATCTATGTTATATTTCAGAAGTCTCTTCTATTAAGAATATATTTTTAAAGTAAATATATATTTGATGGTAGTTTCAGACATCAGTTTTTTGATAAATTAATATAATCAGTCATCATGTACCTATCTTCAAACTACAAACTATAGCAATCCATACAGGGAAATGATAATGCCAAACACGAAAATCATTGTTAATAACACTAATTAACAAAACAAACCTTCTTTACTATTTATCACAATGCTTCGAAGCTGTAGAAAAACAAATTGAAAAAAAAGAGAAACACTGCCAAAACCTACTAATTCATCGAAAATATCGGAATAGTAGTATTGCTAATAATTATAGATATAAATATTGATTTCAAGTGCTTCTAGCTAAATATGGACAACTAAATGGTTAAAATATTTAGAGATATTTTTTAGTTTGTTAAAAAAAAAAATCTCACTTAATAAATTGCATTTATTATATTTACTTTGGCTTGAGAAAATCATTAAAATAAAGCGGATTTTTTCTTAACTCTGAAATTGAACAAGCTGAGTCTTGAAGAAAAATAAATAAGAAACCGAAATGCTTTTAAAGAAAGGGAACATTTTTTGAACCTCTGTTAGTGTCTGTTGACTTTGACTCATTCGGTGTCGGATAGACAAATATAGTTTGGAGTTATAATTCATTGTTTTTTGTCCATGTGTTCGCGGATTCAAGAAGGTTAGAGATGCTTATTGACTGAACACCCATAATTTTGAAAGCTACAGCTATGTCGGCCAAGGAATCCAAGGTGGTGGTGTACGCCAGAGATGGGTCTGCAAAGGTGGCTTCTCTACACGAAAGAGAAGGCGTAGCAATGATTAAGAAAAACAGTGCAAACAGACTTGTAATATAGGGCGAATACTGGTGGTGGACTACTGATTAGAAAAACTAAAACATAAGGACACTAAAAGACTTTTTTGTGAATAATAATTTTCCGATTTGTACAATTTCTTCAGAACATTGTGAGAACTGTGTCTAATTGTTTGTTGAATATAATTGAGCAGCATTTATTTTTTGTTAACTAATTAAAATAGTCATTTGGGTGAAATTGAGAATCGCTCATCCTTCCCTCATAGGCCTAGATTCACAAGGAATGGTTTTCTTCTAACTTATATGGTTTTGTTTTAAAATAAGAAAACACGAGAAGATCTCTCTGTAGGGCTTCTCTGGCACCACAGACAGCGAGTGCAAAGTCTTGGAGAGCTACTTGCTATCTAGCATGTTGACCTTTAACTTGTGACATGTTATAAAGTGATAAATAAAAAATTGATATTTATGAACTTATTGATGAAGAGAAGTAACTTTAGGTTGGTCAGTTTGAGATAATTATTTGCACGGAAATGACATACGCCACACAACTAGTTTGTATCATTACCGAAGTCGAATTATCACTATTATTAAGAGTACAAAATCTACCCTTTTTTAACCTCATTAATGTAGTGTAATTTTGAGAGCCAAACATTCTCGCCATGGATGCAGGGCATAGAATTTTTCTCAGATTTTAGGTAACCAAATATTCTTGATTTAATTTTTTTTCTAACTTTCTTCATGATGAAAAATTTGCACAAAAGGTTTTGTGATAGTAATTTTTGATATTTGAAGTACATTATAATGATACCACTGAGTCAAAAGTTTTTAAATAAATATAATTTTAAATATAATACCTTTTCAAAGCTCGGCATTTGCAAAGAGGAATAAATTAGTTAATTATGAGAGGACGAGAGGACTCCACGCCTGACATCTCCTACTGGCTGATAGAATATTACGTCCCTAAACAAATATTTTCCGACCTGAATTAATTCCACAATTATCTAATTCTCCATAATAATCAAATATTCATGTTGAAGGAGTGAATGCTTTAATGAGATATGCAGATTCAATTCTCTTGCTCTCTTAATTGCATTATCTTTTTTTGTGCAATGAGATTTTCTATTTTACTCAGCTGAGTAATTCTTTCATGGTTTTATTGATTTTGATTAGCATACCATGTATTAGCATATTTTGAGACTACATGTATTTTGAAAAAAAAATGTTAAAAAGAGAATGTAAACAGATAACATGATTGGTCAAAACAAATTTTTTTTTACTTTTAATTCTTTATTAAGAAATTAAGTTATGAAAAATTTGACTTCCTGGGGAAGTCTAGGGAGTATTTATTGTTTAAACAAGGTTAGTTCAAATAAAGTTTCTTTTAAATGATAAATAATACATATTATAGGAATTTTATATTGAATTTAATTTTTGTTTTCAAAGCAAGAATTACACTTAGATTCTAAGGTAGAGCAATTAGTTGTTAGTGGTATTTACTCATTTTAGGGTAAAAAGTTAATGAACAAGTGTCCACATAAAGAAGTTTAATCATATAAACTTTGTTCATTAACTTTTTGCTCTACAATGAGTAAATACCACATAATAACTGATTGATGTTCCTTAGAGTTACACTTAAATGTTTACCTTTGGTGTTGTCGTAGTGAGAGAAAATGTCATTTCTTATTTAGCACTTATTTTATTTCGGGTGAGCAACAATACAGGGCTGATTCTAATCGGAAACCCTAATTTTACCTCACTTATGTTTATTAGAGCAGGGTTCTTTAAAGTACCTGAGACACCGTATATGCACAGTTATCGACTGTTTTACGTCTGGGATAACAGAGGTAATCTCAGAGACAGCGTCATTTCCTATCGAACATATGATAGACTAAGGGGTAATGGTAAAGCTTGAAACATGCAGTCCCGTACTGGAGGCAGGTGCGCAGCCTCCTGACCATATAAACAATTGCGATACTGCATTGCTAATAACTCTGCACATGTATCGTACAAACTGGACTAGTTGTAACACAGCAGTAGTTTCATTCCTTGTGAGGTTTTTCGACAGGGAAGGTGACTGACTATCTTCATAAAAGGCTACAATACTCTGAGTAGGATACACTTCCAGACAAGTGAGCACCCAAGGGGCTCGCCTCTAATGCCACGCAGTCATACTACACAAAAAGAAACAGATCTCTCGTAGTTGTCTTTAAATTTGCCTTGCACTATCACTGTCTTAGATTAGACTGATCTTTGAACTTCTTCATGAAGACTAATCGGCTAACATGCCAAAGCTGGAACTGGATAACATAAATACGTTATTGAATGTGTTTTCAATACTAAGCACCGTTTTGTGTAAAAATCTAACATATGTACGTAAGTATCCAAGTACTGATACTTAGGTAGCAAGCACATTAGGTGTATGTACCATTTACTTAGTAACTGACCTGATGGCTTTCTTCAAAGCAATGGGTCGTTTTCAATTGTGAATCTTTATTAATGCACCACAGAAGGATATCTGCATGTAAGATATCCTTTATAAAAATCGTTGTACCTGAAGCAATCGCAAATTGCAATCAAAAGATGTTCAACGTAAATAATACCATAATTTACGATGAACTTTTTTTCAATAAATAGGAGATACTAAAAAGTTTTAAAGTATTAAAAAAGTCCACTTCTTTATTTAACTCTTTTGCCTTCTCTAAGTCAACTTTCTCCGGTGTTTACTTTTTGATTTTGTTTCTCAGTAGCTGTATTCATCATAGAACAGTTTTAGTTTGACTTTACTCTATATAGACTGACAATTTCAATCACTTATATGGGTTAATTTATTTTGAATTTGTAATACAACTTTGAATTTAATCATTTAAGAATTTCAGATAATTTAATTTTTTTAATTCGTTATATCGCTTTAGTTAATTTTTTTCTGACTTATGATAATAATAGTGTTTCTCATTTGTTAGGTAAACTTTACATAAGATATGAATTCATATATTTTTAGAAAAATGATAAGTATTCATAGTTTAGAATTTAAAAATAAGCAAAAGTCCCACTTGAATGCAAGAAAAATGTCATAGCAGGGCTTGGCTCACGACTTGACTTTGAACTTCTTGTTAAATAAATTAGACTGAGAGGTTCTCAAACAATACAAATTATTCTGTAAAGTAACCTGAGAGTAGAAGGTTTCATGGAGGATCCATGTAATAATTTGAAGGATTCCAGTTATCCGACAAGCCCTAACCGGAATGCAAAATGTGTTAGCATTGAAAGAAAGAATTATTGGCTGTATGACGCTTATGTTTGAGAGGCTTTGAATTAAATTTAAAAAAATAAATATTTACATTATGTATCTCGCAATAGTGGATTATATGTTCATATATTTATTAAACACCAGTAACTATAGCGTTTATAAGGTTCACTAAAAGCTGTGTCAGATCAGCCTTCTCACTTGCAGCTTACCAACATTAAAAGTGCAAATGATAAATATACCATTGTTTAGATCGTTCATATTTTATTAGATTAAAATTAGGAAACCACTGCCAGTACTTGTAGAGTTTTAATTAACTGGGGATCAAATATTTCCCTCCAAATACAATTCTGATTACCATTCCTCTCTAAGTCAAGTCTCTTGACTACGGAAATCAATTTCACTAAAACAGTCCTCACTTTTACGCAAAATAATCTTCTTCTGTGCATACTATTTTAAACTCTGTTCGAAAACATAATTTGTCATGTATATTCAGATATATTCAAAAGTATAAGCAGTGTCTACATGTTACGGTCTTTATATCCTTTGTAGAAACTAGTTAAGGATTGTCAAATTTTTTTGCAGACTATTAGGTTTTTTTCTGACAAGCTGCCTGATATAGTTCAACCAAAAACAATTTTCTTCTGTTTCTAACAAATTTGAACACCTAATATCTGATTCATGAAAATTGAGTTCTTCTACACAACATATCACACATAGGTATGGATTTACTATGGACTTACTCCCATGTGATTATTGTTGTTATAGTAAATATGCCCATTGATTAACCTAAAACCTTCTACTAAATCTATAGCAGATATGAAACAGTTATTTTACTGTATTTTACTGCTTACATTTGTAAAATAGTAAGTGAATAGACCATTCTGGTGGCTGGATGTCTTATGTAGATATAGAAAATACTGACGTTTATCTCATTCCTGACATGAACGTCAGAAAAATCAAAGTCATCGTATATATCCCCCATATAAAACAAATGTGTTTCCTAAATTTAATGAAAGATGACTGGTTAGTTACAAATTTTGGTTGATTATTAAGACTTCGGTCACTGTTTTCTCAATAATGAACCTGGAGGTTTCGATTAATTAATGCGTAGGGCGAATGTTAGTTGAACCCTAGCTCCATTACAATAAGATATAACTTTGTATAGAATGAGTGATAGAGGCATCGCATATTTCACTAATTAATGATTGGTTTATTTATTTAGTGTTGAATAGAGCAAATGCTAGGGCTCATTTTGTTTTCTTCCTTCGTTTTGAAGCACAATTTTATTGACAATGTCGGAAGAGCACGTGAGATAGATTTCTAAGAAATTGGGTTGGAGGCATTGTAATTAACTTGTATAGAATATTTTGGTAGAAACACAAATTTCTGTCGAATAGACTAAGAAAAACTGACGTTCTAACTTTGCATGCCTATAGTCTGTGAGTGTGTATCTAGGAGTTTATTTAGAGATTTTGCGTTGTCGGTCTCCGCTCATTTCAGTGTGTCTCTAGACACTAAGTTATGCAAGCGTAGAGTATAGTTAAACGTGGTGTACACTGGCTAAGGAGTGATATATGGCTTAGGAATAGTCACATCTACTAGTGATGCAATGTCTAGGTGTAAAGTATTCCCGTGTGCTTTCTAAGAAGCTTTACTTTGCCTATTCTTATTTTTATCAAAAAATTCCTTGTTTCACATAAAAAAAGAAACATCTTTGGTATAACAAATTAAAATTAAATGTACTCCTGTACTGATTTATAAATAATTACTACACACATTTATTTAAGAATGAATTGTTCATAAATATCTTTTCTTAATAGCGATCAAAACAAATTTCTTCTAGTTTATTTGGTATTAACTGCTTGTATTTGAGGTTTGTAATTGGTTAGTAAGCTCGTTTCGGCAATGTGATTGGTCAATGCAGGTTGAATGGTGTGCAGTGATTCAGGCTTGGCGTGCGGTGTGATGAGGTAGTCAGTTTTGGTTTCAGTTCACTTATGCAACATTTCAAAGCAAAACCTCGCCTTATCAGCTGAATGAAATAACAAACTTCAGTTTACTGCAGCTGCCGATAATAAACTGATCCACTACTAAACAATCTTAACTTGGTGTCAAAGATTCAATCATTCCAAATATTCCTTTATTAATTAATTATTATTATTAATAAATATTAATAATATTATTATTATAATTAATAATAATAATAAATATTAATTTAAAAAATTAATAAATATTATTAAAATTAATCCATATTACTTTAATGCATTATGATTTAACTCTTTTCATAAGATTCAATTTATTCAATATATACAAACATAAATAAAATTTCACCTTAAGTATTCAGCCAAAAATCTGCAATGTCTTTTACATTCAACCTCACTATAAATAGATACATTATACAACTGGATAATCTTTATTTTCCTTGATTGTTTTATTTAAATGTGGCTATAACCATTGCAGGAATTACAGAAAAAAATGTAATATAAGCTCATGAAGCAAGTAAACTGCTTCATGCAAGCGAGTAAAATGTTTATTTTACTCTAAATAAACAGAATTTTATATCAAATAGAATAAACAAAGAAATAGAAACTCAAGTATCAAACATTTTGAAAACTTTATTAATCAAATCCTAATACAAAAATCTGGAGTGTCATGCACTAAACATTAGTTTAAGTAAATATAATATCAAACTCGTTGACAGTAAAATGAGTTTGTTTTATTCCAATTTTACTAGTGTACTATATACACTAGTGTAAAGTATTATCAATTATAGAAATCAATTAAAAGAGTTTATTTGTTTTATTGTAACTATAAAAATGTTGTTAGTTATAACAAAATCAATAATGTTGATCTAGAATAACTAGACAAGTTCTTATTATTCCGATCAAACTGATAGCCTGAGATTCATTGATTTCGTGCGTAGCACTACCGTATCTCACCTGTCGAAATTCCTTCTTCGTTTTCAAAATCAGCTTTGGATTGTTATTGCTTTAGTGACCCTTAACATTTTTCTTAAAAAATTGTTTCTCACTCCTGTTCGTAATAAGTGTGGTCTACATCTTCATTCTGTTGAGGGTGATTGTCTGATTCAGATGGCATATGAGGAGGCAACTTTCACACCTCTACATATACAAATCTCTACTGCAGTAGTCTCCATCATTCTACGATAAGACATTGACATACCTCAATTCTACTTATTCAACAACTACTGTAATGAAACGGCATTGTTATAAACTCAAAGGTTGTTTAATATTAGGTCTAAACTGATTGTGTTCATGGCATTACTGTTTGAAGTGACAGGATGTTTTGTTGCTTTTAAGAATGTATAAAAATATGCAGCCAATTATTCCACAAAGCGGAATAAATTATTTGTGTGTTTTAAAAAATCCTTAGTATGCAATAGTGCATCCAGAGAAATCCCCAATTAATATTAAATAACCTATTGATATGCATAGAAGGTGCACGAGAACCTCATGAAATTCCTGTATATAATGCAGTGTGACGATTGTGATTAGAAACAAATCAAAGGGTTTCTGAGCAGCAGCAGATGGACACATCGTTTAAATCTCAAACTAATATTTTATTTCAAACTGCAATCATTATAGGTTGAGATTATATGAGAGGATCGCATTCACTCAATGCCTTGTGAAGTAGCAACGATAGACTAATTTCATTACACAATGCATATCGAAAATTATCAAGAATTCAAACTGTCACAGACAGAATGGAGTCGGTGAACCAATGTCTACCAGTACATATCTATTCAGTATAGTTATAAAGCCATCTTAATTTTATTATTCTTAGCAAATTTTTACTGCATAATATTTACTTTTGCTAATCACGGATCAGCTATTACAGTACCAATATCCAAATCTCAATTAAATATTCCAACAGTCAGCATAAGGACTCAGGCAGTGAATCCATGATTTTACAAACTAAGGTACACTAATATTCCATTAGGTGTTGAATTTCAGTCTGACAATTAATTGTTTCTAAAAAGACAACACTTATGTGGTTATTTTCAAGAAATTTTCTAATCTACCTCAAATTTAAGTTCAGTTGCTGCTTAATCACACTAGGTCAAATAACTGTGAATATTCAAACATTTGGAAATGTTATTACAGCGCAGAGGTAAATGAATTTTAGGGGAAACGAAAAATTGGACGAATAGTTGTAAAATATAATTGGATATAGACACGATAATAAAAGATAAGTACAAATCCTATATACTGGTAATACACAACAGTCGGATGTTTTTTTAATCATTTTAAGATGTTATTCATTTACGAATTTCTTTATAGAAGTATATTTTTTTGTGTACTCCCTTCCACCTGAAGGCATGCTCAATGATTAGTGTAATGGCTCTTTTTAATCACAGCATTGCTCCTAGAGCCACAGGTTATGCTGCTATTGAGTGTAAGTAAAAATACACAGGCCATTAACTCAATGGATGGGACACACAGCAGCTTCAATAATTCATTTCCCTCGTTTACAACCTTAATGTGTAATTTTGCATCTCCTGCCTCCCTAATATCAATTATTCTCCAGACTTATTGGTAATGTATTCATAATAATATTTCTTCATTATTCAAGGAGTAATCACAACAAATTTCCAAGATTATAGGTTTAACGGTCTTACTTATAAAACTACGGTTACTCCACTAATAGATTACTTTAATAACTGAAAATAATTATGCACTAGTTACCTTCTGTCTAATAAGCCATCTCTAACTACCTATGATTTCAACGTATCTTTCAGTTCCCTCTTGACAATGGATTAGTTCCGATACCGGTCGAAATATGAGGAATGACAGCATTCATTTTATAATAATACTAGTTTGATTTATTTTAGATCAATAACGTTACATCACTTTAACATTATAGGAATTAGATTACAATTAATGATCTAATCAAATAATTCATGGTGGGTATAATTTCTTATTGGTCAGAATAGTGTATATAATAAATGAATGATTCCCTACTTCCTAGCTTGTGGGGTGTGTTCCATAGGTTTTACAGGCCATCCATCTTCAAAAGCTAAAATTTATAATTCACAAAAAATCATGTTATTTATAATAAAGCAATATATTAAATTAGGTTTCAATCATATATTTTTTATGAAAAATATAACATCTCTTTTAGAACTGTTTTGTTCTCCTTCGGGATACATTACTTATAAGGAAGTCTATCAGGGATATACGCTGAGTTCTAACTTATTATTTATATTAACATTTCTTTTTATAGATACTACATATTTGATATTATTTCAAAAATTATTATAAATTTTTGTTTGAAGCAGTTCATCCTTTGTTTCATTGATTTCATTTCATTGATTGTAACATAACATTTCTTCATAATGCACTTCCTTATTCATAGTGATTTTCCTTAAAAGAGAAAACAGAACTTTTTTTTTAATTTTTGAGAGTTTATGTGACATCATAGGATTAAATGCTTTTAAAAAAAGTGACTCATGATGTTATCCTCAATTCTACACTCTTGGAGACTGTATTTATGAAAAATTTGTTTTTCTCTTGAGTAGCAATGAAGACAAACTTCTATAATGGTGAACAAAAACATTTTATTTTGTTATTTTATTTTAAACTATTTTTCATTTAAAATAAAATGTATTGTCACTAAGGCATTCCTGTCAAATCAAAAATATAAGCTGACTTTAAAAAATAATGTGACAGAAACTCACAGAAATTTGCAAGGTATTACACAACTTTAACCAAACCATTCGAAAAATCAGTGTTCTTCCTGGTTATACCTGGCACATGTGAAAAAATTCACAAAAATATAAATTTAGCATTTCTTTAGAACAATTTTAAATGAAATAACTTTTTTATATGACTGCATTTTTATAATTTAGTGATTTGTTTGCAGTTAGTGAATTATTTAAAAAGAAGTTTGACCTGTTTTCGTCCTTCAAGATATTTTTCTTATTGTACATCTGCATCTAAATTTACATTGCCTTGTGATTCATTTATATTTCCTGATGAATTCAGTATTTATGTATTTTTTTAAACCATGGGCCATTATTTAACATTTCTGGTTTCTTATTACAAAAAGAACAAAAGTTCCATTTCGTATACCAACTAACTATCATTGGATATTTTTGACATATATACTGTATTATTTGCTATTATGTTTTACGAGTACTTACCTGTGTGTACTCCATATAGTATAACCTGTGTGTACGTGTGTGTGTGTGTGGTGGGGGTGGGGGGGGAGGCATGTGTCAGTGGGAGTTTGTGTGTGTTTTTGACTCTAACGCAGACCGCTTGCTACGGTTGAAAGATCTTAGTCTTGTTTTCCCATTTCTTATTGTCATTTGATCATTGTGTGTATGTGCGTGTGTATGGATAGGGAGTACGACTTTGGATATCTTAAAATGTTGTAGCCATGGCACAGGTTACACCAATCAGTCGATAAAATTATAAGATAAATCTGAGATTATATAAAAAAAGTAGCCGTTACAAAATGTCATCTTATATTTTTTGGCAGTATTACTTTATTGCCCATTAGAGGAACTATTTGGTTCTCCATGCTGGTAAACACTTAATAATATGTTTTTTATTATGTCAAAAAGTTTTTTATATATGATGACAAAAATATCAGTACGGTTGTGTAAATAACATAAAATCAGTTTTCTCGGTTAAAATCAGCATTCAAAACTGAGTAGGCAATGGAGCCATAGTTGGTGACTGTACAAAATTAATGAACGTTGCCTCATCCAACTGTCCTACCTTCACAGTTCTTGGACCCATATCCATCCAAACGCTCTCATTTGCAAACACCTACACAACAACAATGGGTGTGTAGTACACAGTCCAGTTATCTTCTTGTCACTTTGCAATAATATTAAGAGTAAAAATTTGTAAAAAAAACATTCTCCTACAGTAAATACTGTATTTATTTTTAACCTAACTACAAAATATAGAACAATAAAATTATAAACAATGTGAACAAAAGTTAGTGTGATATTATAAAAAAAATCAAAATTTAAAACACTTGATAACTCAATAAAATCCAAAAAAAAAACCGACTTTCGAATTAGAATAATCGCAACTTATTCTACATTACATAATAGGGGAGAAGTGAACTTCTCGTGGCAGGTCCAAACTTTGCTTGTCCTGTTGATCCTTGAAAGTAAAACAACAATTTAAAATACAAAGTTTGGTAAGGTCAACAAGAACTGGGATGGAGACAGGTAAATTCAAGCTCCTACTTACTTCCTGATTCCTGTACTAAAAACTTAAATAAATCGTCAGTAGGATCATTAGTGAAGAGAGCTTAACATAAAAACTAATAAGCATACAAACCTTGATTGCTGCATCTTTCAATACATTTTTTTTTAATTATAAATTTAGTCTGTAACTGACTGACTAACTTTTAATAGAGTCTGAAACTGACTGACTCCATTGAACTAACAACGAATCTACGTGAGTCTTCTCATTTTGTTATTTTTAAAACTCACTTCAGTTCTTTGTTAAAGGAGGAATTAATATTTCCTAAGTGGATTTTCATCAAGTGTTCATGCTCATAAACCTATATGTCATAAAGTGCTTCCTCTATATTTTTAACATTATTCTTTTTATTTGATAGCACAATGACCCTGATTTGCCTGCATTAATAATTTTAATAATTAAATCGAATTTAAACTTTTTATAGGCCATGGCAAATCTTCCAGAAACAGTCAGGAACATGCTATTCTAATAGAAGCATTTATAACCTCCTCCCTATTAAAGGCTTTATCAGACAAGGTTGAAAAGATTAATATTAAAGCACCTTAAACTCTTTATTCATCACATAAAGCAATAGGTTAAAAAAAAACTTATATAATGGAACACAACCGAAAGAGCTGCTGCTAATTTTTAACTTCGCTAAACTACTTTTGCTTCCTTTTAATCATGTACTCGTTGGTATTTATTCCTTTTTACAGCATTTTGTAATACCATTGTTATCAAGATTAGTTAAATTATTATCAGTTACTGAGTAAATCAACAATATAAAAGGGAAACTAACACTTAAGTCTTCATTTTAACGGCTCTACCTTCAACTGGAATTTAAATTGAAAGAGGTTAATCGCACAGATGCAATTAAAATCTTTTTTATGGTTTTTAACCACTTCTTTCAAAGCTCTTTTTTTTTTCTTCTCCTGATGACAGATGGAGCCAATAATCTGAAACTCCAAGTGTTACTCTTTTCTTATGTAGTTTTTGTATTCATGTCGGACTATAAATATATATATTCCAATTAATCAAACGAAACACGATTCAAAGTGGACACAATACGAGTTCAAAATTCAAGAATAGTAACACACAGAGTAAAGAAACCACACTTACAGACTCAAATTTTCTGGTAACCATAAGGTTACTTGCCGTTGCGTCTACAACGTGCTTGGTCTCCTTTTCACTTTTCTCCTGAAGACGGATTACCCGAAAATTTAAGTCTGTAAGTGTGTTTCCATACTCTGTGTGTTACTCTTCTTGAATTTTGAACTAATATATATATATATATATATATATATATAATATTATATATATATCGTCGTGCTTCTTCTTATAAGTGCCATGACTTTCACATTTATTCTAATTTCCTTAGTTTGAGAGTTGCAAATTATTGGCAACAGTTGTCAGCCGTTTAGGCCAGTTTAGTATATAGGTCCTGCCCAGGTCGCACCAGGTGAAGGCAACTAGTTCATCTCTCAAACAGTATCAAAGTTTAGAGTGGGTGGAAACATGTTGAACTAATCAAGAGTATAATTATTGACTTCTTAAGTGTTGATAACAACGTCAATGGCTTCATCAAATGTTCACTATCACCTGTCTTCTATTTTAAATATGGTTGACGGCCTCCTACGGAGAGGTTACCCTGGAGACAGATGGTTATGATGAAGCACTCGTATAATTCCTCCTTTACTGGTGCAGAAAGCACAAGATGACAGAGCTTCAGTTGGTGACTAAATAAATAAAACTTTTTCAAACTCGCACGAGCACCGTTACTAGTTTTGATTTCTCTTTGAATTCAGTTTTTTATAATTTTTCTTTTTTATGAGTATATCTATTGTTAAGAGGAAGTATTTCTTTAGGGTAACCTAAAGAAATTTCTTTAGGGTATAACCTCTTGTTTAAGAAAAGTTCTTCAACTCATTAAGATTTAATGGATTTGAAAATTTGTGTGTGTGTGTGTGTGTGTGTGTGTGTGTGTGTGTGTGTGTGTGTGTGTGTGTGTGTGTGTGCGCGTCTCCCTCTCTCTATCTCAATCTCTCTCTCCCTGCCTGTGTTTCTCTGTGAGTAAAGTTGTAATTGAGGTATTCAGCAGGTGGTTGACCTCATTTCTATATCTTATTATAGAAATGTTTTTTCTTGCTTATATAGGCTTTGTTAAGAGCAGGGACGGGCTGTGTTCAAAAAGAGGTACACATTAACATTACTGTGGGATGATAATTCATGAAATATGAACAAACTATATTAGTTTATATCGCTTTGGGCATTTTCAGCTAACAATAATGCTTTATTAATGCCAGTTACAATGCATGTACTTTTATATAAACTTGTTATTGGTATTATTTGAATTTTACATGGAAATTAATTAATTAAAAGAGAAGGGTAAATAGATTCTAATGCAATGGTAGAGATTGCGAACAATCTCTCTAAACAATTTCGCTCTATTCCAGTATTGCATTGAATTATTTGAATATTTAGCAATTATAAAATAATACTAAACACCAGTGCGAATGTTTGGTTACCAATATAAATTGAGGACCAAACCAAAATATGTTAATGGAAAATCTTCATTAATTTATTATTATAATAAATACTAGATGAATAAAAACATTTAAGAAAAACTATTAACAATTTGTAAAAAATGAAGTTTTTATGAATATATTACGAAGTGAGTTTTAAGAAGAATATATTGAATACATGTATTTGAAGTTATGATAATGATAAAAAGACAGTGAGGGAAGCAAGGGTGTTTTTGTAAGGCTGCCGTAACATGATTGTGTCAAACAAGCGGCACAGCCTGATGAGAATCTCGTGGAATTGAGTTTGGGTCGTACAAGTCGAGTGGAAGGGTAGCAGTGAATTAGCTGTCTCCCCTAACATACTAGACGGGCGCACCGCAAGACCTGAGGCTTCGTGATACGACAGGGAGGAGGGCTTTAATGACGCCGCGTCCACCACGACACAGGAAAGACATTACGTCCTCGCTTATACTACCTACGTCATTACTGTTATGCAGCCTCCTGACAAGAAACTACACACTGCTTGGCAAACTCTTCAAGTAAATGTTCTACACAGCTGAAATGAATATCAAGGAACAATTAAACGAAAAATACCCAACAACAATATGTAAATAATAAATAAAATGTGCTTTCCTTTTATTGAAGCTTATAGTATGCGATTAAGGAAGAATGAACAATAAACCATCCACACAACCCAAAATAAAAAAAAGGTCAGGTAAATGCAAGCATTGTTGTTTAGGTAAACACAGCTCTATTCTTATTTATTTAGGCAGAGGGGAAGCAATGACGAAAACTGACTTGAATATTTCAATAACTGTGATCATCAGGACGAAGGGCTCTTTCTGATGACTATAATTGTTGATATTGTGAAGTAAGGCTTCATCAGTGTTGTCTTGTGTTTAATTCATTTTTATCTAATCCGTTTTATTTTTTTATCTATGAAAAAAATGTATTTATATTTCAATATTTCGGTTTATAAGATGACTCAAAAATTGAAAAATAGGAAGACTATTGTTTTCTGATTCTGTTCCTTTTTGTCTGTGAATATTCCATATACTCTGAAAACAGAAATTAGAACTAGATAATGACTCACTTTCAATATTGTAACTGTTGTCCTCAGGAAAGGAAGTGGTACAGCAAGAAGCAAATGCCAACATATATACGCAGAACACTTCTTATTCTTTTTCTTCTCCTGATGACAACAAGGTTGAAATACTGAAGTAACTTTTATTGTTGTTTCTCCGTGGTCTGTTATCATGATCGTCCTAATTATAAGGAGTCCTAACATTTGTTTATTGTAAAATCCTGTTACATATAACAAACTTTCACAGAAATCACGTAACATAAAAATCAACCTCTAAACGAAAATAAGTAAATCAGAGAAATGACTAAGGTCTTTTCGTATTATAATATGATAAATATTATAATCCTTTATTATTATGTGTAGGTAAATATAAAATAACTGAAGGGATTAGTTATAATTGTTTTTAATCCCGTGAATTGGGATGGGTAGGGGTGGGAGTGTCGTCATCTCAAGAAGTACCCTGTCAGGATGTTGATCGATCCATTATTTCAACTCATCTCTCTCTGTTTGATATCTCTAATTTATATTAAACTAATTTTGTCACTGCACTTTATTTCCTTTAAATTTTATACTGGTTCATTACGTAACAGTAGTTCTGTTTTCATTATCTTGATTAACATCGCATACATTATTGTTTCAAATATTTCTTCTTTTTCATCAATGATGGTGACAATGGGCTTAAACTTATCAATTGGTCTAGTCTGTGATTGCCTAAGTTTATAAATACTTTGGAATGACCTCTGAAGGAGCACAAGCTTTATTACATCTCGACGTGTAAGGCTTGTATCCTAAAAAGCATCAACTGAAGCAGGTGGATGATGTTGGAGAGGGCAATGGCATGTCTGTGAATTGTTTGCGTCTACTGTGGCTCTCTATATGTCTTTATGTTTCTTGAATCTTTATACCTAAGTATCCCACAGTTGAAGCGTTATAGGCCTTTCGAGTTTATGGACACATTTCTACCCGGTGCGGTCTGAACCATGTATAAAACAGTATCGCTCTTTTATTACTTCTCTCAGTTTTCTTTGGGTCACTCTCGTTTCCTTTTAGATACCACCAGTTCCTTTTCTTTCCCTTTTCTTCAAATATCCTAAGAAGCTTAAAAAAACTGACTATCACTTTCTTTTCCTCAGCGTAGTTGATTCTTCGTTCATCTCAGCTTGTGGGATCTCCTCTACGATATGTTTAATTACACCTACTTCCTTGGCAGTGCCCTCTGTAGCAAATCTACCATAGCCTAATACATTCTAGCAAACTATCATTGCTTGTACTCGGTTCTTTGAACAAGATCTTACTACTGACCCAATAAACCCTTTCGTAAGAACGTTTGAATTTAATTCTATGACCCATGGTTCCCAAATTACTTAACGGATTCAGTAAGTAATTGTCAGGCATAAATTATTTTGCCAAATTTCGCCCAATCACATAATTTACTAACCTATACCAACTGTTTTGATAAAACTTTTAAGTTTTTTTTTTGTTTTACTATCACCACTGAATTTAGTAAAAGTATCTTTGATATCCTGTAAAGTACAAATGTTACCTCTTAGTACTTCGTTCCATAGCATATTTCTGGCTTGTTTTGACTCTTGATAAATATTGTGTTACATCTAGATTTCTTGTATTATTCAATATCACCCTTTAAATCACTCATATATCTATGTGCTATTTAAATGAAGCAAAAAAAATATTACTATTAGTAAATATTAAATCTTTTACTTAATTACTGTTACTTTAATTATCTAATAACTTTTTCTTCCTCACACATGAACGTTAAGTTTGTTAAAACGGCTCAAAGTTATTCGACCCTCTTTTCTTTTCCCCGTCTTTTAAACTTTTTTAATTCCTAGCTAATTACGTATTTCATTAACTGTCTGCTTGTTAGAATGCACAAATTAATTCACAAATAATAGATATTTATTATTAAATTATTATAAAATAGTCTAAATAGTATAATAAATAATGTCTAAAATACTTTAAACTTCCTTTCAAACAACTAAATCAAATCAGCAGATTATTCTATCAAAATTAAATATGTCCTACTGTTCTTTTTCAATAAATTAATGATTGATTTATTGAAATTATTTTTTAAAATTATATATGACACATGAGATACTCATATATCTATGTGCTATTTAAATGAAGCAAAAAAAAAAATTATTACTATTAGTAGTTTTTACAACACTTTTGAAATTAACAGATACTGAAATCCCTACACTTAATGTTGTGTACATTTCATTTTGTATTAATACAATGTAGATTACATTACTACATTATATTTCTCAACCTCTTCGGATGATAAGATAATACTCCACTCTTAAAGGTGTAAATAATTCTTCAAATTTAGATTATTCAATATAACTACAGCCTGTCAGTTTATACCTTTTGTTACTAACTTCTTTATCCAGGAGAGAGAGTTCCACAGATAATGTGTGGCTTGGTTTAGAAAAAAATTTTAAAGTAATCAACTAAGTGGACTGTAGACCACTTCAATTTTTTGTTTATTATGTGTAACAATTGAGCGCATATTATTTTAAGAAAAGAAGAGAACGAAAATGGTTTCCTGCAAAGTAATTGAGTTTTAATTTTTGAAATTCTTCAGTTTTCATGGGTTTTACATTGCAGAGTGATTACTGATCTATTTACATATAAAAAGACGTTTCAAACACGCAGCGCTCTTCATCAGGTACTTTTGTTATGAAAGATGATAAAGACGATACTCAGTACGATAGTCGTACAACCCCCTAACTCTTGGTTGTTAATGGTGTACAGTTCGTACTTGTGGCACCTATTGGTGCTTCAAACTTTTGATATGGTAGCTAAAAATAAAATGAATACAGATAAATGAAGGGGAAATAGTTCATGCAACAAGGGGAGCATAGGAAATTATAAGAAAAATGTAAAAGACAACAAATTATAATGCTTTAGTCAGGTTGAAGGTGATTATTCTATGCCAGTGTTGTTAGTGAAATGGGAGTTGAAGCCGTCATGGATGTGAGATACACATTCTGAAGATGGTAGTAACACACAGAACACAGCCATCATTCTTGATATACTTTCCTTTCATCCTTATTTTCCTGTTCTCATTGACTGCTTTAACAACATGACTGTAAAAACAAAAATATATTATGTGAGATATTACACAACTTTTATTTAAACATCTTAAATATTTAATTAAATGGATTATTATTTATACATTTCTAACCACCTCTTTTTTATAAAATATTTAGTATGTAGAAAAAAAGTAACTAATTAAAAAATACTTGCTATATATCTTATTTTACATTCAATTATTAGTCACTTGATTAAAATTGTATGGTATAAGTTAGTCGTTGATAATATTCAATATGTGAGGAAATTACATTATTCACAGAAAAAATATAATTGTATATGAATAGTGCGTAAATTGTATATCGCAGTGCGTTTTGTTTTATATCACAAGTCAACAAAAGTGTTTGAAAAGTTCCTTTATCACCGTTTCAGAGAAGTTTTTAAACTTTTGACTCTAAAGGGCAATTTCTACATGAATAGTACCCTATAAATATTAAATGTTACCAACAAAAAACAGAATCACAGAGATTTTAATCAAAATCGTGCAGATAGATCTCTACAAAGTCGTAAGAAGCTGATTTTTTCTCCAGATAAATTACATTTCAGAAAAAGAACGACATTGGTGCAAAACATGCTTTTCGGTCTCAGATCTAACAGCAACATAATTTTAAAAGGAACAGTTACACAGTCACACACACACACACACACACACACACACACACACACACACACACACACACACACACACACACATACACACAAAAAAACCACCCTAATTTAATAACATTAAGTAATTGATGTTAATCGTTCAAACATTCTTGGGATTTACATAAGTGTCTTATGTCGGGTTTCTAAGAGGTATTATTAATCAAACATGCATGTCTGTTCAGTCAAATGAAATAGTTTATTTATATATGATAGGTAAATGTGTGCTATAATTGTTTTGTATCACTTGAGTGCACTAATGCAGAGTCCCCAATTACAAATATATTTCACTGCAATGCTTTCATCTGTAAACATTACAATTCACTCTGAAAGGTAAAAGTTGACTGTTGGTTTCAAAAATATCTTATTATTGTATTTTGTTTTTACAGGCAATCAAAATTTCTTGCTTCTGTAATTATTTCACTCTGTTCTTGGTGCTGGTTGCAATACTGGTAACTCAGAAAGTCTCCGGGGAACTGTATGCATAATGGACTAGATATTATTATACAGAAAAAAACCAACGAGCACCGACTTCTATGTTTTGCACAACTGTCATCATTAGTATAAAGCTGCTGCTTGTGAGTTGGTGCTACCTGGTCACTTCTTTTCCTCATGACAAAATGCATTCGAATTTTCGTAGATTTTCGTTTTCTTTTTTTCAGGAATTTATATTGTTGCCAAAGTTGTCTGGTTGTAGTGAGATTATAGTGATCTTTAAGTCTTCGTCACCTTTAGCGGGATTACATGCAAGACTACGACCAGTGTTCAACAAAGGCTGTCATGCAGCATTTCAGTACCTTCTGCTTGATGTCATAGACCTAAGCTAACTCTTGTAGCCAGACAGGTAACCTCTTAAAGAGACAGCTTATTCTCTCACAGTTTCTTCTCAACTCCAATAGCTCATAGTGTCCACTCGTCTTCATTAGGGAAGCGACAGCCTCTGCGAGCACAACAGCAAATGGTGAGTCGTGTATAAGGGCTTTGAAGCCAGGTTTTGCCACAATAATTAATGAAGTTATGTTCTTGCTGAATATACTACTGTAAGATTGCTGGTCAGTTTACCCTAATATAGATTAGGTTGCAGTGGTCACCCCAAGATAGAACACACACAGACCTAAGATTGTCCCTTTCTGATACCACATCATGAACATTCTTCATTGTTTATCTTTAATTTTGATAAACTCAAGGGTATAAGGAGGGATCTTTAACGAATACCTGACATCATATAGGCTCGAGACCGTCCTTTCAGAGGGACCACGTTCTCAGATTTTTTCTCTTCTCACTGAATAAGTCGAGTGGGTGTTGAATATTGAATGGGTATTGAACCACGGATCTCCCAGTCTAGAGGAGTGGACGTAAGCCATTGGGTGGGATACGCTGGTCCCTACTTGCCCTAGCGTACATATAACAAAGTTAAAAGGACCAACATATTTCTAATTTATGGTTAATTCTTTAAAAGATTTATAAAAAGAACACTGATATCATCCTGTCGATGACCTATGGTGGCTGGAAACCACTATCTGCTCAAGCTTCCTCTTATTGTTATATTTTTTTTTTATTTCCCTCTGTTCGGTTAGCTATCAATAAACCTTACAAATAGAAACCACGACGTTGGCGTTGGGAGTTTATTAGAACCTGGAAAAATAAACTAATTCTTGTTTTTTTTAGTTCTAGTTGTAAGTCTGTATAATCGTTTAGTTAGAAATTTCTTTGTATTTTCAAAAGAAATAACATTTGGAGTCGATGTTAAGAAAAGAGGTCAAGGACATCAAAACTGATGTAGTTTGCAAACCTAATAAAAATGAAAGAATTAACTAGTTAAATGAGGAGTTATAATTAGTTGAAATACAATCAAATGGAGTAAGTCAAACACTCAGATTGATCTTTTAAGTTAAACATAAAAGCTGTTCTGCTCACTCCTGTCCCAATTTGTTATCTCCATTATCAAGATAAGATAGCAAGCAAAATTAAAATGCTGCTCTGGCAATCGAAATGAGGCGAAGAATATTTAAAACTAATTTCATTTTTAATACACTTTAAATATACATATTTTGATCAAATATTTCCAAATATCATTTTGTCTCTCAACATAATAGATGATGAATGTAATTATTTGTGCATACACGAAATCCAAAGGCATTATACTACCACATTATTGGTTGAAAATAAAAATTAAATGACATATGCATAAGTTAGAATAGTTATAAATAATATAAAAGTAGTAGATGATCTTATATAAATATAATTACACATAATAATATAATATAATTGTATATAAATATAATAAGAAGTAACTATTAATGTTGAATAGTGCTCAAAAATAAAACAAATGAAAATTTTTTGATAAATTATTGATATTGGAGTTGCAATGTGAATTGATGTTCCGCTAAATACCCGTGAATATGTCTGTGCACTAGATTAGCTTTTTCAGATTAGAGACTCACTATAAGCACCACCAGTGCTCAATAAAGCATCCCCTGCAGCATTTACGTAACTTACACCTGATGTCACAGTCTCTGCCCTACTCTTTTAGAAATATGGGTAAACTCTTAAAGAGACAACTGCTTCTCTCACAGTTAGTTCTCAACCGCAATAAGTCATAAGAGTCCACTTGTCCTCATGAGGGAAGTAACAAGTTATTGACTCTTATCATTAGGTACATGCATATTGCTAGTATCACAGAGATTAGGAAAGATCTAAGGTTACATAAATCCGTCTTACCTCTCCAATGATTATTAAAATCATCTGATCGCTTCGCACGTGTGCGTCTTCGTTGTATGAAACTAGTTGGACGACTTCTGAATGTAATTTACTAAATACAATTACTGTCTGTAGTAATTATTATTGTTGTGATGTTGTAACCAGCCCGTGAGCTTCACCAAATAGTAAATTGTTCTGTCCTGTGAACATCTTTTTTCACATTTTATGTCCTTATAGATGTCTAGTTAAAATAGTTCATGCTACTTGTAGTTGTTGTTTCGACTCTGGGTTAGCAAATACTTAATCATGGAATTTGTTATGCAGCTCCTTTTATGTTTGGTTATGCTGTTTTTCTCTTTTTCTTTTATCCTCTCTCCCAAACTTACACAAACACATAAAGACACACAAACACACACACACACACACACACACACACACACACACACACACACACAACACACACACACACACACACACACACACACACATACACAGACAAAACACATAGCAAAATCTGATTTATTGAACTCAGTTGAAGCCACAATGTGTATTTCCGTGGAAAACCTGTTTTAATGTTTAGACCCGAATACAATGCTTGCATTTCTCTTTATTTCATTTAGAGGGTAAAAGAAAATAAAACAGCAAATTATTTCCTTCTATTATAGACGCGTACTTTGATAGTTGCTCATTTCAAACATTATTCAATTCCGAAAAATTGGTATACGAAGACTTCATCTTTTAGTGTACTCCTTCTCATAAAAGTTCCATTTTTATTTTGAAAACTTTAGAAAATATGTAGGTCTAAAAACATCAAGAGCTTTCATTAAATGAAGGTGTGTTATATTTCACGAAACGATTTTTAATTATTATCTCTTTGATACAACATTAGAATGATAAATAGTTTGTTTGTAGTAGTAACTCTCTTCAAGCTTCATTGTACTCCTCAACAATATCTCCACATGATGATAGACTATTTCATTAGTTTGAATGTGCTTCCATTTTAATTTTCGCTCTTCACGTTCTTCTGAGAGTTCATCAATTGTGCTGCCATCATTGCTACTCATTACTTTGCTATATGTAGGATACAGTACTTCTGACTAAATTCGATGATGATATTTTCTCGAATTTACAAGTCTGAAGGTCGACTAACTCTATCAGTTTAAACTTTCCACTGTTTACTAGCCGTTATGTTTCAATTAAAGCTATAATTAAAAAAATTAATAATTATTTAAACATTTTTTAGATTTTTTGTAACATTTCTATATATTGTAAACTTGAGGTAGACCAATCAGATTTTTTCTTTATTTGATACTTTATTATTAGGATATTAGATTTTTCAATTTCTTCCTCATTTCATTTGTTTTCTCATTGTTCACGATCGTTATATTTTTCCACCAAGTGTCTTACTGTAACGTTTTCTGAGCTGCTTCCGTTCTCCATTATTTAGTTTTCTTTTTTTGGCTATCCATTATTCTTCTCCAGATAGAGCTGTCAGTAATTATATAGTAAAATATCTGCACTTGCATTATTTCAGTGTTTTTGATTTTTTATGTAACAATTATACAATAATATTCTTATATAATTATAACTAACTAATTACAACTAAGAAATATTAAGTGCGTAATATTAATGAAAGACTTTTATATAGAGTACTAGTTCTATATGAAATATCTCATTAATTTACCGAAGTGTGCGGAAAGAGAGTGCGATACCGTTAGGGAGTGTTATGAGGAAGTGTGAGAGAAGAGGTTGAGGGAGGGCCAGACATTTCCCAGCAAGTCTAGTTGGCTGTTCGCCAGACCAGTGTTCTCGAGGAGACTGCTCGAGCGGCCTTGCCCTGCAAGTCAAATGACACACATGTATACTACGTCATGCTTCGTCCAGTCCTATTATCTCTTCTTCATTCATTTTTTATTATTCCTTTTAAAAATGTGAATATACCCATCAATATATACATATGTGTGTGTGTGTGTATGGAATCAAAACTTCAAATTCAGACTCTAACAAAAAGTCAAACATTAACGATTATTAACACTTCAAAACTCATCGTCTTCAAAAAAAAAAAAACGGTGAATACACAAGGTGAAGAAGCAAAACAGATCATACTGAGTTACAGATTGTAGGCATAACCAATTGCGCAGTGGTGAATCAAGGAAAAGAGTAGAAATAACAGAAATGGAAGAAAGAAAAAGAAGAATAAATTGATGTCAACATAAAAAATATATATGTATATATAAAATATATCACCTGTAGAAGAAAAGTAAAAGGCTCTAACCGTTTCTTTAAAGGCTTCAAAACTAAGAAAAGTTTTAAAAAAAGTAAAAAAAAGTTTAAAAAAATTTAAAGCTTCTAAGCTTTAAAAACTAGGTAACACTCGAATACACATGCAATTTTTTTCTTTTTTTCCCACATTTTAGAGCTAATCTCCTTGGTTATAGGCCAATTGTATTTATTCTGACACGTTATACATATATATATATATATATATATAAAACCAATTAGATGATATGATTATTCGAACTGAATAAACTGGAATTTTCAAAAGAACACACAGAAAACAAGCACTGAAATCTCTACTATATTTCGATGTCCTCGTCGTCATTGTTATCAGCCTTTGGAGCCATTCACATCAATTCCTGACGACGAGGATATCGAAATATTGTATTCAGTTCAGTGATTTCTTTTCTGTGTGTTCTTTTGAAAATTTTAGTTTGTATATATATATATTATATTACAGAAGATATTTCAATGATATTAAAATACAAAGAAACCTGTAAAGCAAAGTAAGTAATTCTAAAATGGGACAAAGATTTTTCAAACAAAAGAACTCGCTTTTGTCAGTTCAGAAGTGACTCCGATAAAACAGTTGTTAAAAGATTTTTTTTATTATTCCTTTCTTTACTGCGGTTTATACGTATATACATGGATAATTATGTTTGATATTTATGCTAAGATTTTAATTTTAAAATACTCTTTTTAAACCTCTAATTTATTGATAGCTTATTTTTTTTTTAAATTTGGTTTTCTTATAAGTTCCCGACTATTACTTTTTAAATGTTTACATTCAATATCATACATAGTAATTCTGGGTCATTTGATGTATATTTGCGTTTATTTGTATTCTGTAAATTATTTATCATTCTTGTCCTGTAATTGGGGCTTACTTAACTTTTTTAACAGTTCAATCCTTTTCTATCTTTACATTTCATCAAGTGTTCATTGCTACTTAGTTTGGTTGATGACATGTTTCTATTGATTATCAATCGTGATGAGGACGTTGAATCAAGTTTTGTTTGAAAGTTACTTAGTAATTTGCCATAGAATGTTGGTTGATTGATCAAAGCAAAGCCAGTCATTTTCCTCTCTGTGTGAGAAAGTGTCATTTGAGGGTTGGACCCTTCTATCTCTTGGCCATGTACTTGACCTGTTTGCAGAGAGCATAAGAATTCCATCACTACTGCCAATTCAATATTCATTTCTTGCTCTTTTCAATTTTATTTAATTGTATACAAAGATGGTTCTTTCCTCAGAGACGATTTCTGTTTGCTGAAATCTTCTTTATAAATTTATTCTTATCAACCTATCTCAAATAAGTTTAGTGGCCTCTGTAGAAAGTTATTTAATATCGATGCGTGAAAGCTTTAATGCACGATGTTTTCATCCCTCGCTCTCTCAAGACACCATATTTGTCAATTCACAGAATTACAATACGAACCCCCGTGATACAATCTCTAATACTTTTGGCTCAAAATTGAAGTTTTTCAATTAGTTTATTATGTTTTATATTTTCTGTATTTCTCCTCCTTATCATCATTCAATTTTTATTTCCCTCTTTACTTTATTTTGTCTTCATATCTCGTCTTCTTCCATTATTCCCCGTTTTCCTTCTCCCTCGGGCTTATAGCCACCCTGATTAATGAGAAAGACTAGACGTGATGTAATGTTTCATAGTCGACACCAAGCCCTTTAGCCAGCTACTTCTTTCCGTGAAGATAACAAGTAATCAAAATATTCATGTATTTTTACTTTACTATAAGTAAAGTATAGTGATCGTGAAAAAAGTCGATCTCGAGATTTTGACGAAATTACATGTTTTGAGGTCCCAAAAGTCGTTTTATGAAGTTGTTTCGTTGATGTCTGTGTGTGTGGGTGAGTGGGTGGGTGGGTGGGTGAGTGTGTCAGCATTGCTTCTTACCACTCTACGGTCCAGAATCTTTGATGAACAAGTTGATATTTTACACAAAAATGACCCCATAATGTAGATAATCCCTATTGTTTGGGAGGATTATGTATGACGGAAAAGTCACTTTTTTGCCAAAAGCCTGTTTTAAGAAAACATTTTTTTCTCCTAAACTACTAATTCAAGAGTTATGAAATTTTGGCAACATCTTTAAGGTTACAAATGCAATAAACGAAAAAATATAATCAGATTTTTTAAACAACGGAAAATATTTTTTTTTATAATAAAATATAAAAATTTGACTTATAATCTAATATCAGACCTTGTGAGAGCGATACAAACCATACCATTTGACGGATCATAATGAAGCTATACCTAAAATAGAACATTATGTGGAGGATGAGATGAAATGATGTTTTTTAAAATTACACTCACCAAAGAGGCGTTACAGTAGAGTTTCTATTTTCATAAAAAAAATTTTACGCTGAACGGCTCATTAAAAAACCATGAAAATTTGATCGAAAACTGAACACCTAACAATTCGTAAAAAAAATCATTAAATTTCTATCGCGGCAAAGAGCATTTACTTATATGAGGTATAAGAGGAATAATATATTTATATGTAAAAAATCACTGGCAATAAACATAAATTTCCTTTGTCTGGCATGGTATGATGGATTAGTCTCATAAAATGCTTTAATAAATCTCTATATTGCAGTCTTGAATAAAAATTAATATCAGTTATCTGATATTAATATCAGATTATTAAAAGGTTATTACCTTGTGTTTGTTAATTATAGTATCTTTCCTTAATATTGAAGTGTGAGGAATGGACTCTTTCCTCAAGAAAGAGGAGTTATTTGTTACCAAATATCCAATTTATTCACTATTTAGTCTAATAGTTCTTATTTATTATTTTCAAAAATTAGAAGTTCCCAACTATAAAAGTTTTAAATTGTACTAAATAGCTGGCTTTAACTTTGATTTCAGTATGTAGACTGGCTAATTACTAATATATATTTTCTCAATATACATTCATAGCAACCTTATAACAGAGTACAGCACGCAGGAAAAAGATAATACTCACTCAGAAAAAACTGGTACCTATGTTTTTTGATAAAGGGGAAGGAAAATGATTTTATTAAATACTAGGAGTCATAAAATTTCCAGTATAATAATTTTATAAAGCACTAAAAATGTAAAACATAATTCAAAACGGAAAACATTCTTTGATGAAAATTAAATGTAATTTTCCTACATCATAAATTAAAAATGATCTTAAAACAATATATTTCCTTCGATTTTTCTGATGTTTTTCCGAAAAAATAGGAGCATTTTTTGTTTTAAATGGAATACTTTGTCATCAAAATATTCAGTGTAGAAGGAGGTCAGGAAAGTTATGTAAGAAATCCACTGGCTATTTGAACAAAAGCCATGTTCTCTTGTAGGAGAATATTTCGTATCAAGAAATCTCACTTTGGTTTTTCAAAAATGTTATTACTGCTATAATTATACTAATGAGAATATTTGCATCAGTGGTGTGATATACAAAAATAAGCTTATATATTGATAAGTCGATCAATCACTACTATCTGACTACCTCAGGAATAAAAGACTAATAAACATCTCCCATTTAGACGTTTATATTATGTTTAAATGAGGCATTATATATTATATACCCAAGATGATTGATATTAAGTTTATTTATAGTAATGTTGAGTGTAAGACACTCTAAGTTTTATTTATTAATTCTGAGGTAAGTTGATCATTTCGGATAAGTTGAAGTATCATTTGTTTTAATTAGCTATACAATGGTCTACGATGGATGAAATAATATAGAAATAATTAGTGCATTAATATATACTCTAGAATGAAAATATAGTGGCTCAACTAAATTACGGTAAATTGGATAATAATGAAGCATAATCACCCTTCGAGAAATATTATTTAATACTATGAAATTGAAGAGGTAGGTCTTAGGATGTACGAGTATTGTAAGAGAAGGTTGGTGTTATTTGTTATGCTATTTGATAATATAATATTTCTAGTAATGTATTTTATTACACTATTGTGACTATTTATAATAAATTAAAAGGAAACCTCATAATACAGAGTTCATCTAACTAAATAATGCCAGTAAAACAAAGTTACTTTTGGTTGTTATAATAATATGAAATTCAATACATTTACCTGTAGTAAGTTATTTTTATTTGACATTATTATGATCTCTTATAATAAAAAAAAGGTAATCTTATAATATGAAGTTTATATATTTAATAAAGCTAGTAAAACAAAGTCATTTTTATCAAAGTATAAAATGGATTAGAAATGATTTTTAATTTCTAATTGAATTAATGGAATTCAATTCAGGTTCATAGGTCTCCATCTAGTATATAAATAATTATTATCCACCCAGAATATAGTTAGTTCCTTCATTTCCCGCCAACGATACATAATGTGCATGTCTTTTAGATCGTATGATCATTTCAACCAGTCATAGCTCTCATTTTTTTCAAGTCCTTTTCATTTTTAATAGCGTCACTTTGTTTGTAATAGTTTTAAATGAATTCAAATATGTTCTGATTGAAAAATTTAGTTCAATACATCTGTTTTCAATTAATTTTTACGTTGATTGAATGACAATGCAAGAATACAGAAGATATTGATCATAGTTACTGTCAGTCGAAACATTATATTAATTTTATTTTCTATATTACGAGTTGGATTGATATTTCTTCAGACTTTTCACTTTTATGTATAGTAATATATTAATAGTAACCTGCTAATATATTATTATTAATAGCCTAATAATATATTATTAGTAATATATTATGTAACCTGCGTTAATGAAAAAAAAGAACTGTGGTACGTTTTGAAAGTGGATAGTGGACCTAGAATTCCGTGCTTTGAACAAATACAAGGCCTTTCTTATTCCTTAGAGAGTTAAAAGATTTTATAAATGTTTACAATAAATTAGACATATTTTTCACAATTAAATAAAAAGGAGCCACTTTGTTTCTATAAGACTACTTTTTGAAAATAAAATCTATGTCTTCTTGAACTATAAGGTCAGTTTTGCTTTATTAATGTTCACCCAAACGGAACATTGCTCATTTGGCTATTATACTGAAACATTGAAAACTATTTTACTCACACTGTATTTTACTAAGTCATTAATAGTTTTATTAAATTATAAATGTGCTCTATTGGGCACAGGTTGTTCCTCATATAACTATCTGTGTTATATTATAAAATGTACTGTATTCCCAATGATATATATGGAAATATAAACAAACTACATTCTAAAAATCATAGGGATACAAAGGAGATCTTTAAGCCTTGCACATGTAATTAAAATACACAAACCATATGTGCATATTTAATCATTAGTGACTCATTACATCATTAAGTAATCATTAGGTGTACAATCCGCAATTGTGTGGTGTTTACTCATATTGAGGTAAATGGATAAATTAATTGATTGTCATCAAATGGATGGTTGATCGCTGAACTCTGGTCGGTCGTCTACTCTTACATTATGGAAGTTTACCTGACGATGAACACGAAGTGTTCGATTTGCGTAGAATAAAAAAAGCTTCTTTTTTTATGTGTGGAGACTTTGATTTATCTATTTACTCCAGTATACTATTAATTATTAGTTGCTACAAACTGACCTTGGGAGTTTGAAAACACATTCAATCAGTTGAGATGTTATCTCCTTTATTGCTTCATTAATACGATTTCCAACATGAGCTCAATCTGATTTTAATTCTTCTGCTGTGTGCTTTAGACTTAATGGATTTCTTGATAAAAAGTCAATACACATGAACTTGTTACCTATAACTGAGGTCTTTCACGACTATTTTAACGACTGGAAAGAACAAATTAGGACGGTGCTGGATTCTGTCAAGTCAAGAATACCATCATCAGGTATTCAAGGTCTAAAAAAAAGTGATGATGTATCTCTAATTACAACCAATAGATAGCAATTTATTTTGAAACAAATCACATTTGAGACGCCACACAACTTCTACTATATTTACCCTGACAATCCACCTTGACTGAGAGCCGGTAAAACCAAAAATGCTATACATTAATACGTTAGTAACTACTAACGTATTAATTAGTATATATAGTTTAAATATAGTATATATAGTATATAAACTATATATAGTTTATAATATATAAACTACCTATCTACCTAAGTATGTTACGCTTTGTCATAATATTGATAATCTGGCATCTCAAATTGCTTTAATTAAATTACAGCTACAAGTCAAAGTCATTATATTTAGATTTCATCGTATTTTCTAATTAGCACTTAATGAGCATAAGTTAAATAGTCTTTTATACCTTAAACTAGCACATTATATGAGGATTAGTTCAATCATTTCTTTTTTTAAACAATACATTGATAAGAAAGGGAGTGTAATGCCTTCTTTAAGCATTTACAATATGGTTTTTAAAACTAAACCCGTAACAATGCAATTTTTTTAGAAAATTGAACCTAAGGTTAGCAATTTATAAAAATAAAATTAATATAATGCCGATTGTTGCATAGGGAAATCTATATTCAATATATGTCTCTCCGCTGTAGAAATAAATCTGGACATTTAAATACTTTACATTTAAATACAGAGAAACATATGGATTACATAAATTTTTTTGCGGGAACCAACTACGGTATTTTGATTTTTATTAGGATCCTTTTCTGGGATCTACCTCTTACTACCTCTTGTATATCCAAAACGACGAGGCATAACCTGCCGCCCGGGCAACGCCGGGTAGATCAGCTATTATACTGTAAAAACTCAAATTTTGTTTTAGAATAATGAATCATCTGACGTATTTGTCAGATTTATATGCTTATTTACATTGTTTAAAATAAACAAATAAAATGTAAGAGACTTAGTCATTAAATAAAATTCATTGATTAAAATTTTTTTAAGTAAATTGTTTTTTAGAAGTTTAGTAAAAATGAGTCTTAATGTTCTAATAAGTTAAGATGGTATGTCACATGAATGAAATTGGTAAAAAATTAACCCCAATCAAAGATATGTTTTCTGAAGGGAATGGTGCGATGGGTGGTAATCCAACAAGTATTTGACTAATCAAAGAACATAATTTGGTTGTTCACGATTTTGATATTATGTTTACTTTTGGTAATGGTCACTTTAAGCCACTCAAAATTTTTTTATCTTACTTTTGTTCCTGTTCGAATTGAATATTTATGGCTAAGGCAGGACAGCATCTGTCGGGTTAGCTTTCATGTTAATGTATAATTAAATACTAAATTAAGCTTAGCGAAAGGTAACACGATATTTACTGATAGTTGGTAATGTTTGCCAATCAGTTGGTAAAAATAATTCGTTTGACGGATTTTTTTGTTGGTTTATAATACAAGTACACATTTTTTTATTGAATATTTTGTTTATTTGTTCGAAATAAATAACAGTTTTTCCACAAATTTAGTAAATAATAGCACTTAACAATTACTGCTGACTATTTTAGAGTCCCTAATTTTACAAATGAAATGAATTGCAAATGCCTAAACTTCTATGAGACCTTAAATTAAGACAAATTAATTTAATTTGATGGGTATAAAAACCTAATTTACTGGCAAAAATAAAATTTACCACGTATTTTTTTCCCTAAGGTCATTTGTTTTCAAAATATTTCGATATGAATATTTTACTATCTGTTTTCCAACGCTAAAAAGTTTTAGAAATTTAATCGTAGTGTCAAACTATAACATTCATACGTATAGGGTTTTTCAGGACGCAAATAATGATATAAATTTCGTTACGCACTGGAGTGTAATCCGTTAAAGCGATCACCAATAGCGTTCACAATGAGAAATGTTATTTTAATCGTGTGTGCGCCGTCATTACCCAACGCATAAATATCACACATGAATGATACATACAGTTTTAAGTTGCCTAGCTCATGGAAAATATATATGATTATGAGTGGAGTATATTTCTAAAATCCTAGAAAAGTTTGATAAAAAGGAAAAAATATGAAGCAAACAAACCTTACAACTGGAAAATAATATTAGTTTTTCAGTAATATTGAATTGAATAGTAAAAAAAATAAATACTTTTTCTTGCCAATATTTTTAAAAAAAATTATAAGTTTAGAAATGACTATGATTTCTTTGATTTCTATCAGTTTATCCGATTGGACTAAATTAATATGTATTATCTATATTTTACTTCTGTTTGATATATCTATATAACTTTTTCAGAGGACTTTAAAAGTAGTTTATTACAACTCCAGAACAGTTTAAGAAACTATCGATAATGTTGGTAACTATTGTGGTGATTCAAACCCTTTGCAGATTAAATACGAACCAAAAAGTCAAAACTGCAATGATTTTAATCAAAAATGTTAGCAAAAATTCTTATCAATTCGCAAAAATTATTTGTTTAAAGCACTTTTTAAGAAAGTACAATATTACAGTTCTGAACTTCCAAATCTAACTCTGAGTTAAAGTAACAGTAACTTAAATATGAAACAGTCTGATTATAGCTTTAACTTTTGAAATATTCCGAACACACAAATATACATCTATAAATATATAAAGTTCAATACAGATAAATATTGAGAAGCACACATGTACATATAGTCTCTAATTTTATGTTCAAACCATCATCAGGAGAGATAAGAGAAGGAAACCAAGTACACTGGCACAGAGATGGTACAGACACAAAAACATACATATATAAAGTTAAAGAAATTTGCAAAAATATTTTACTGGACTCAGACTACCTCGAAATGTATATATCCGTTGAAAATTTGATACTGCAATTTAGGCCAGAATACAATAAGTTTAAGAATTATGAAATGAAAGTAGTAGATGAGTAACTGAGAAAGTTTCAAATTTAGAATCACATAAGTTAATCCATGTTACACACAACAGTTTTTTGCTAATAACTTTAATTATTTGCGATATCATCTTAAAATTTTTTAAAATCTTTTTACATTTGCTGCCAGTACAAGAATTATATTTATGCAACAAAGCAAAAAGAAAGTTTTAGCTTTGTAGTATTTCAAAGACCTCCTTAACTCATTAATTTATACTTAACAGTAGGTGGTACAATATTGGACTGTATTGAGGTTTGCTGTACTCAGAGATTAGTGTAACATAGTTTGAGGCTGCAAATTAAATGGCTTGGGTTAGCCTAAATTGTGTCGAAAGTGACATGACGTAAAGGGTGTAGCATTCCACTCACCAATGAGCAGGCTTCGCGAACCTGTTTGTTTCGTGTCGGCCAAAAGGCCAGTGCCTCTCAACTCGCGAAAGAATCACTTTCAAGACCTTTCAAGCAATAATCAGTCCAAAAGAATTCTCATTAGTGCTTCGAAAACTTCCGCTTGTGGTGGTAAGTAGACTATACGTTTGGTAGTGAAACGTGATACAGGGCATGTGTAGTTTAAAAGTACACCTTTTCAAACATTAAGTTTAAGGTTTACTGCCTGCCCATATTATCTATTCAGTACGGCTATATACTTTTATCTTTCCAGTTAAAACGATGTATTTGTAGTTTTGTTACCGGAGCTACATAGATAGGAATCATTGTTGTTTAGATATATGTAGATCCATAAAAGCTTTCTCCCCATCTCTACTCGTACCTGTCTGACAGGTCTTCTACAGAGTATAATAATAAAAATTACTCAAATAAGATGAACAAAAATACTTCCTTTTATAGGGTCACTGTTTAAGGTTAATTACATATTTATATTTAGGTGTTATGAAGTTTACAAAATATTACATCATCCTTAAAACAGAGACTCCCAAATTGTTCAAAGTAATTACTAATGACGTTCACCGTAATCCTGGCACCATATTAAATCTACCACCCCATTGGTATATTGTACATTCAAAAAGCATTGGAATATACATACTGTAGGTTAAGTAGCCACAGACAGGACTTGGGGTAGTGCATACATTTTCTTTAAATGGGACGCATAATTCTCCCTTTATACATGTCAAGGTACTCCTATTTAAATTTAAATAAACAAAGAATGTTTAATGAAGGATTTTATTCTTTTTACGATATCCTCAATAAATTATGATTTGTATTAAGCCACTCTTAATTTGTGATTTAAAAGTGGAGACGATTATTTATAGATTTGTCCAGCTTACAAACTCCCGTTGAGCTCGTATTGTATAAATTCGAAGACATTGATAACATCTGTAGAAAGTGGCAGATATTCTTTAAAACTGTTAGTAACATATTTATTGAGAGCAGTAGAAGAAATTACTCCTGTGCAACATTCTCGTATGACAAAACCAATCCTGCAAAAGGTTTTTTTTGATTGAGCTCATTTGACGTTCATATCCTGAGAAGGAGTCATGTCAGAAGGTTGTGAACACGATACTTACAGACCACATTTATTCATATTTCCCGCAAAAGTAGTCTTACACTGTACATGAGCTGTACTTAGTTGGGTATTATTCACAGTATTGCTTTATTCTCCATCATGCGGTTTTGGACACTACTTTTTATCTACAGAACCAATATTTCTAGATAGTTGATATTTGAATCTCATACAAATTTAATATAATAATAACTGAAAAAGTTACCAATTTTTTTTGATATAAGAAAATTAAATCATTTTGATTTATGACAGAATCTGAAAGTTTCTACATCAAAAACATTCACCAATTCACAAAATATAATAGAATCCAGCCCAAAAATAGCGTTTCAAGGAAATAATCTGTACAATTTTTTTTTAAACTCCTTCAAATTGAAACTATTTTTCCATAGAGCATCTATCAATAATTAAGTAATTGCTATAATTTTTGATTGTTGCAAGAGCTAATATTGACCATATAATTGAAAGATTTCATTCTGAAAATCTCTACTTGATTTACAAGTTGAAAATGTTTACATTAACCTAGAAGACTGTTCATAAGAATGGGGAAAAACAGATTGACAGAAAAATCATCCCACTTTTATTAGAAAGAGATAAAATGCCCATTGATACAAAAAAAATAAGCCATTAAACTGGTTTGCCATGAGTTTAATAATAAGCTTCCCATATAAAAAATTGCAAAATTAAATTGTGCTTTCTCAGAATTGATTATTGAGTTTGACACTCTGTTTAAATGCAGTAGTTGAGTAAAGCCTACTCCAGACATCTTTTTCGTGATTACCTCAGTCTACGATTACCACCATCTGAACCAATCAGCCTGAGAACCAGACAATAGAAACAAACAAGAGTTAAGGGATTGAGCACATTCCTCTGTGACTTTGGCAAACAATGCAACCCTCTAATTCAAAAATGTCCTTTTCTCTTTAGCATAGAGAAATAAGGTAAATTAATATAATATTATTAATAAATTAATATAAATATTAATTGCAAGATGGTTGAGAAAAGAAAACATGATGTTGAATACTGAACTTCTTATTGTTTGATTTTAACAATTCAAATGATAGAGTATATTTCATAGGCACAATCGCTTTGAATAGAATTCAGACTATGCAATTTGACTTGCATTACTTGCACTTGTTTTCAAGGCTACATCTACTTACAAGTCACTTCCTAGCCAGTCATGTTTATTATAAAACGTTTTATTCAGCCTGGCCGTTAGCTATAGTCTCAATTATTATGTGTTTCAAACGATCTATTGTCTCACTAGTAACATGCCGGTCTAATTGTCTGTAATGCAAGGAGATGAGATTCGACAGATATTAGATTGAGATATATAATAACAGCCTACAGTCACGGAAAGATTACGTGATGTAGCTATTATGATGGCCAACTCACGCAAAATATTTCACTTGGCATCATTTTTGAGCTCACTGAATCTTTCTTTTTTTTTTTAAAGTTGATTTCAGAGAATATTCAAAAGTTTGTATTATTTACGGTTAATTTCATCAAGATGTTAAGTTTAATATTTCTAGTTTATTAGTTACTTAGTACCAAAATTGTGACTTATTTGAAATATTTAGAGAAAAAGAAAAATTCCGTAATTATTTAGTTAGTTGAATCAGTCTGTAATTAAATTATCAAGTTTAGTGGAACTCCAGAGTATCGGAAACTATCTAAATAAAGTATCTAAGCAATCTAGTTTTCGAATGATGTGTGATGCAAAACATTCATTTGACGAAAAGATGATATTATGAAATATATATTAAAAACGTAATATTATAAACATTGATAATTTGACTTAGAATTAAAGTGTTGTATATTAACAGAAGTTTTAGTATCTTAAAGTAGTGTCCCCTTGGTTAAAAAGAACTTTGTGGTATTAAATTTCATAAAACTAGGTAAACCCTCCATTTCATAATAAAAATGTTACTTTACCTAAGTTTGTTAAAGTTGGAATATTTAACGAATAACTGGCATTGTGTGGACTTTGCTGGCATTGTTTGGCTAAAATATGTGGTCCTTGCTCCTGCTGATAGAGCAGTGCAGGTCAAGACGGCCGTGCAGACACTGCACAACTGTTTACATTACTCATTGTACACGCTCATACTAAGAGTTAAACACGTGCAAGTGCTATATGTACGATTTTATCTTCAAGCTAAATATATAGGCAATGATTTTATGCATACGATTACCTAAGCATAAAATTCATATGGCATAAAGAACCTAAGGACAGAGAGGCTCTTGGTGTCAAGGTGAGCGCCGCAGTTGGTCTTTAAGCACAATTTTGAATACTCTGCAAATTGATAAAACCAAAACTCTTTAAAGTTTTATTACAAAGATACAAGAAAAATAAGCCATGCAGGTTTACTCAATGTTATACAAACTTCTATATGTATTCATACTGCTTGCAGGTCAGTTTGAAATATCACTAGTATCAAACCTTATAGTAAATAAGGTCAATGAAATAGAACTTGTTAAGTTATTGACATTTATAGTTTTGTTTCCTATAAATGCATCATATTAATAAGATAGTTATTCATAGCAGTGGTAGTTCTTAGCATCTTTACACTTATTAAAACTTCTGAAATCTTCCAAAAAACACATCTGTTAATAAATGAAGAAACTTGCAGTTCAGATACATGAATGTAAGTTTGATGGGTGAATTTTAAACATCTATAATAATAGACGAGTTGCTTAATGAAGTTATAATTAGTGATATTATAACTTGAATAAGAGAAGAATACTCATTACAGTCAATGACGTGGAATTATACCATGCCAATCACAGGGTAGTGCAGTGCCTCAGTACCAGTAAACTATGTTTATAATTTTCTTAAACAGTAAGTAATAAGTAGAGAGCGATTAATTTTCATTTTCTGGGTTCACAGGGAACACAAATAAACATTGGTATTTCCTTCAGGAGGGGAAGCTCGAGTTAAGGCTGTTCTTATACATCAGCATAATTAATTTAAGCATTACATTATAAGGAAAACCACTGCAGGGAATAGTCCTGTTTATTCCTAATTAAGAAAGCTCAAAGTAAATTCCTTAAAAGAATCCGTCATTTTGACACTAAAATAATGTTTTTTTACAATATTTTTAAATGTACTTTTCTACTGTCTAGATTTCATTAGATATCAAATTTATTTAAGGTATTTTCCATTAAAGTATGTATTTCATTTTGTCACGTATACTTTTGAAAATATTCCTGAATCATTCTAGATGAATTGTGTAACTGTTTCTGTACTTATTTGATATTATCGGTATGCTTGCAAAGAGACAATTACTTTATATTGTCAATTATGATTAATAGTTTCATCTGTACACATCATGGACAGTTTCCGCAGTTGGGATTTCACTCTAATGAAGAGCACTTGTTACGGTTGAATGATATTGTCTTTTTTTCTGATTATTTGTGGTTTGGGAGTTTATATATATATGTTCAAACCACAATAGAAATGGGAAAAGAAGACTAAGATCTTTCAACCGTAACAAGCGGTCTTCGTCAGATGATCATTGATTGTTATTTCACGTGTTAATGTGAAATCTTTATATATATATATATATATTGTAAAAAATTATGCCAATTTTCATTTTTGTCCTTTTGCAAGTTAATTTTCTAACTTTCTAACTATGGCTTTCCACCTTTTCGGTAAAATATAAAGCAATTCACCAAAGAATTTATTCTTCACAACCATTTTTATCGCTTTTTACAAATTCACAATAAATAAAAATGATAGGATTCCAACGCTTCGGTCAGTGTCACGTGTTCATTCAAACTAGACAGTTGTTGTTGAAATTCAGACTATTTTTCTTTGTAAAATAATTTTTGATGCAATACTTAGTTTCTCTGTTTCAAAATTTATACTTCTGCCTATAAAAAATGTTTTAAATAAAAACTGAAACATTGGCATTGAGAGTTTAATTTGATTTTGAAGAACTGACCGAGTCCCGATAAACTCTAGTTTTGTATATATATATAGCTTCTCAAAAGAAGCTATATTCTAGAATCACCGAATATTCTAGACAAGAAGTCAAAACATGAATACTCAGGCGATAAGATTCATCAGAGCTCTACTATTCTATTTAGGTGACATATAAGTAGAGTCATAGAACGTAATTCCGAGTCCTTCAGAACAATTATAAATTGCTAACTGAAAAACAATATTAGTATAAACCCGAATACATTTCTTAATAGCATTACATTGATATGAACCTTGTCTACTTTAAAGGTTGCAAAAGGTATACATAGTTACCAGAACTAGATGAGCTAACTTTATTAAGAAGATGATTAAGGTTGCTTATATGAGGTGAAACGATAGTCAAGATAATAATAGGGCAGACTAGGCAGTTCAAGGTTTGTACCGACAAGAATAGAATCGTAAAAGGCTGCTCAAAGTTCTGTCTAATGCAATTCACCAAAATTAGGAGGTCTTGTGTAACGAATACGCTATGTTCTGGAAATATGATTCATGAAAATGTGTACGAAAAAAGATAAAATGCAGTTCCTTAAAAGACTTGCCAAAATTTTAATTACAAGAAAATAAATTAAGTAAAAGATTACCTTTGACAAAAGGCTTTTTAAATGTCATTTTGGGGATTAATAAGTTCCAAACATATTTGTTTAAACTTTTTAATATGGGTTTTACTATAGGTTCAACGAAGGGAAAGAAGAAAGAATGCAAAGAGAAAGAGAAAGAAATATCTTAATTTGAGGAGGATGGCACTATTTAAAGTAACGGTATAGCTGTGAGTTGGTTGGTTTGGTCAAAATAATGATGGATAAATGTTGTTATTGAAGGTCATGGGAAGTCGAGGAAATAATATTGTAATTGGAAGGAAATAATGATATTGAGGAAATCACCTATTAATTAATAGGTGAAAAGTGGTACCTATTAATTATAGTTTATGATGAATTATTAAAATAAATATTAAAGAAATAGTGAATAATATATTAGTTTACAAATAACGGCATTAAAAAGAAAGAAAAATGAAAAATGAATTCTCTCAACACAAGTCAGGTAAAATTAATGACTCTAGATGTAAAATTTATTTCAGTTATAGAATAAACATGACAAGTTTTTCTACGAAAGATCTGTCCCATTTTTGGAAATCTTAATGTTGTTTATACATTTTCTTTTTTTTTTAGTTCACTTTACTTTAAAGTAAAGTTACTTTAAAATTACTTTCAATTCTTGTAATACACACACACACACACACATGATATATATATATATATAACAGATTTTATAACATTGTGGTTAGAGTTATTATATAATAATTACCTCTCTTTGCCTTTATTATTACTGATAATACTCCTGATGTGATAATAATGTAATAACTATACATTTGTAAGCACAATATATAACTTTTATTTGAGAAATGTTTACTGTAATGTTGTTTGTAGCCTTCAAGATGCTTAAAATATAAAGCACCTTTGGATTTAGTTGATATAAGAAAGTTATTGCACCAAAAAAATCTGAGAATCATTATAAAATAATAATTTTACAAATACTATTAGTTTTTATTCGTATTATATGGGGAGTGCTGCCACTGCATTTATAAAATAATTTGTTTCATATGTTTCAGAAGAACTAATAATGATAAAATCAATATGTGAAAATAATTGTGTAGGTATTAATACATGAGGGTGTAGCATGTAAAGATTTAAATAGAAAGAAATATAATGTGCGAAAATATAAGTGAAAATGCGGTGTGTGAACGGGAATAACACTGTTAATAATGTCATGAATATTTAATAGTCCGCCGTTTTGGAGGAGGCTTGCAGTGGATATTTATTACAGGAAAAGTTAAATGGGTGGGTAATGGATATGGTTAAGTTAAGCCAGGTAATCAAAGCAGTAGGATAAAATGTTGTGTTTTAGAATGCAGCACAACTTTCCTTGATTTACTGCTTACAGTATTATACAACTATCTGATTATCTGTTCTATTCTAGAGGTTTTAATTTTGATTTCTATCTACCAATTGGAAATTAACAGCTGAATTTCAATATCAAAGCTTAAGAGTTAGTTAATATGGGCTGTGATGAAATATTTGGTGAATAGAAGACATATTCTACTGAACTGTGAATTCATGGAATATAATACAGGTTTTCAAGCTTGGTGAAACTGTAGGTACTGCACCGAAGGGAGGGTGGCCTGTCTACAGGGCTGCCTCGCGTTGTCTACAGGGCTGCCACGCGTTGTCTACAGGGCTGCCACGCGCTGTCTCCAGTCTGCTGCTTTCTTTGGTCTTCATATATTTCGCGCCTGACCTTTCGTCTTCTCCGCGCTCCTCTCATGCCTCTAAACGCCTACTAGCTGCCTGTCTTTGTGACCTACCTGCTCTGAAGAAAACCTGACGCTGGTCTTTGAACTGCATACGTATTTCCCACATGTCATCTTAAGCCTTGTCATTAGCCATTCTGCCGTCTCATCCTGACGACTAACATCCTCTTTCAAGCCGTAGCCTAACCCCTTCAGACTTCTTCTCGTCACTTCCATTGCCCTTGTCATACTGAATTTCTCTCAAGAAAGAGAGGTTTCAAGTAAAGGTAACTACAAGAGTTGGTTTTTTAATCTGGTGTTTCAATAAGGAATGGTAAGAACATATATAGGAATGCATAGATTCCAAAAATAAATATAACGTCTGCATCATTGTGAAGATTTTATTTGTTAAATAATAATTAATAAAAACTAATTTACATTATGCTATATACGGCTTAACTGTTTACAAAAAGGTACAATTACTTACAAAATTGAATTAGCAAAATAATAATTTCTTTCTACTGAATTCATTTTGGTTATCTTCTTAACCTTTTGTTAATCTTCTATCATAAAAGTCAATAGAAGTGTAGTAATTTTAATATTTTTATAAAGAAATGAAAAGCTAAGTAATGTGACTTAAGAAAATATATATTACTGGAAGGATAAAGCATAAAGATTCATGTGCTTATTTCGTCAACTTCTCTTGCTAAAAACATACTTTTTCTAGTTTTTATTTGTGTTAAAAATTTAATTTAATCTGTCATTTGCATTTTAAAAAATTGTAAGTCATGAAAAGAATTATCTAAATTTAACCGTTGGCTAGGAAATAAAAAGCACTTCCCAGTTGGATTTGCTGGTCAGTAGTGGTGTTATTCGAATGTCTAGTAGACACCCACAAACAATTGCATCAAATGGACTTGAAAAATTAACTCAGGAGTTCTCAAAACAAATAAATCTATTCAAATAATAATATTATTATAACTGTTCTTTCTTTATTGTGAGGCATAATCATAAAAAAATATTTTATTATTAAAATTTTCCTTTTTTTTACGTTAAATAATAATGTAAACAGCCGAAATATTAATACCTTCACTAAGGTTAGGATTTAAAATAATTTTGATAAAGTATTAAGATGTAAAAAAAGGGGAAAAAATGATGATATTAGAGGTAAAACATAAATCATTGTTAATTTGGACGTTTTATTGTTTGCAGCCGAAGACGAATGACGTGTGAAAGCTGTCGAGGACACCAGTAATCACATGAGGTAAGAAAGATTCAATTATTTACAATTCAATGTATGCTAATCACCGGGAATATAACTGTGTCCTTTGTTTTGAGAGTCCTATGACAATTTGTTGGGAAATGTTATAGTTTTAGCTAGTGGTTATAACTGCTGTAAATTTATTCAAATTGATGCAGTTGTCTAATGTTTGCAAAGGCTGGGGGTACGTTTTTATGTTGAATAACATAGCATCATAACTAAGATATATTCAAGCATCTGATTCACAAACATTTGGGAAAGTTGACGCATCTTGATCACAGCGGAGTCGGGCACTCGTTAAGATTTACCTCAGCAACAGAACTCTCCGCTCTTGTTATACTTGACAGTATTGTCTAAGTGACTAAACGACTAGACACCTCAAACAACTTGTGTTTATTATTGCGACATTTATGAAGAATATGGATAGTTAATCTATGGCTTTGAGGGTAAACAATCCACTAATTAAACTAAATAGGGGATTGTATTCCTTGGTATAAAAGAATTTTCTTGCGGTGTCATAAAAATTTAATCAGTAGTCATAACTCTTGAAAAAATGTTCAGAATTTGCGACTGGGAATGTCCTTAACTATACTAGAGAGATCTATAATTTTTTTTTAATGAAGTTGAGTATTCAAATTTGAGATGAACAATGACAATTATTTCAAATTGTAGTAACATCAAAACAACATATATTTAAGACTTATGACAGGTTTTAAATGTGTGTATCTCCTATGTTGATAGAAGTAAATCCATATTGCAGATGTACTAAGTACGTACCTTTATTAGTGCCGGAGAGGAGTAGAACTTCAAGGACTTCCTACTTCACACAAAAACAACTAATCCATTTGGTCATCAAATATCCAATAAGTTTCAGATACAGACAGAATAGGTTGACTCAATTTATATATACATATTCATTGGACTATTACTGTTTTATATTATATATGGAATATGATATTGTTCTTGTAACTAGATAGGTGAACAAATGGATTGTCTTTTGATATAAAGTACTTTCACAATAATATACTACTATCAAACTCCAAACAGTATTAATCATAGCCTGAATAAAATTTATTAAATTTGTTCCATAAGTTTCGATGCATAAAGTACTCAAAATTGTTGACTTCAAACTGTGCCATTCATCCATATACAGCCACGTCATTGAAATAATGTCAGACTACTTCAAATGTTAGTCTAACCTAAATGAAAAATCTTACAGAGTCTAGAGTATCTCACATGTTAGAAAACATCAAAATCTTGGAATAAAATTGTTCATATTATTATATTGTACATTCATGTGGTATTTCTTTCATACTATCTTCTTGCTACAGAATTCATAACTGGATATTTTATGCATTTTAAATGAGTTTCTATTGTTAAACCATGATAAGTGTTTTTTCATTGCCATTATCTAACACCCGTTCCTTCAAGTTTCGTTATATATATGTGTACTTGATTGCCAATACAATCTGCAAGAGACAAAAAGAGTTCAAAGTTAGCAAGAAAACACTAACACAAAGAAAAACACATATTAAAAGACTGTAATTTTCTTTTTAATCATTTGGATTCCCTTCCTTTGCTTTCCAAAAGGAAATTTTTTAACTAAATTTGAAATATTTATATATCCTAAATGAAATACAATCCAGCAGGACTGATTATGACAAAGAAACAAAAGTACATGGTATACCATGGTTCAAGACATGTGAACACTTAGTATTTTTCAACTTATCTTTATGTTTAAAAAAAAAATTTTTTTTTGGTTCAATAATGTATTATCTACCTTTTAATAAACCGTTAGTTGCAAAGACGTTGACAACTATAGAACTGGAAATTTTAAGACCCGACTTTGGCTCCAAGTATGCAGGTCTTCCAGACCGAGTAGAGTCCAATGACACATCTTCGGGTTAAAACACCTAACTATAATAAGTTACAATAATTTCAGTTTTGCACATAAACAATTAAAAAGTGAACATTACTAATTAAATTTCTAGAGTGAATAGCGTCGTAAAAAACTAGATTGTTTTTATGACTTGAAGTGAATCAAGTGTGTATTTACTTGGAGAGAGCTGTGGAGTGCGAGGCTGCTGGGAAGGGGACATTAGTTTCTATTTAAGCTGACGTGCACTCGGTCAGAGGAAAGTGATGTATCGAGTGGCGATAGATTCTAGCCCAAACCCAGTGCCAATTGTGTCAAGGAGACGGCGGTCATTTCAATAACTGCCGCTCACACGCCATTGTAACCCACTCGAGTTTCCCACAGCTATTCTTAACAGAGCTCAGAAAAAATACACACCACCAATTCAAATCAGTGTTTTTACTTTTCAATGACTTCTTCGGTTTCCTACTTTAGGTATTACATTACAATCCAATTCAAGTTAGCACCTATTAACGGTGTTATATAGAACAGAATTATATAAGATTACAAAGTGAGTATTCTTATATATATACAGTATTTATAAAGAGAGAGATAGATAGAGAGCAGATTCAATCTATCTATCTACAGATCCATCCTTAAACATGACCATCGTTCTTGTAAATCTCATTAATGTCATGAACGACTTTTATTGGAATGCCTGACTAACGTTTTCCATCACATTCGATTTGTATCATATTCATTACACACACACACACACACACACACACACACACACACACACACACACACACACACACACACACACACACACACACACACACACCCATATATATATATATATATATATATATATTATATGTGTGTATTTGTGTGTGTGTGTGTGTGTGTATTTGTGTGTGTGTGTGTGTGTGTGTGTGTGTGTGTGTGTGTGTGTGTGTGTGTGTGTGTGTGTGTGTGTGTGTGTGTGTGTGTGTGTGTGTGTGTTTGTTTATAAATAGTATATACACCTAAAATGGAATGATATTACGATATTTGATAACCCTAATAATCAGCTGACAAAGTGACTCTTGCTCCTTCAGAACAGCTCAAATGTCTTTCCTATGATTACGGGTATTGAAATATCTCGGTGAGATTTGAGTGTTCTTCTGCTTGATTTTTCCCGGTGAATTACTTTTATTTAATTTTTTTAAACCATTTTTGTTGATAGATTATAACTAATAGACAAATTATTTGGAAAGACAGAATTGACACAATGAACTCCTATTTCGACTATCGTCTTCATAGGAAGAAGTGCTCACCTACCTATAGAAATCTTTGTCTTTGCCGCAGTTAGTTTTTTTTCATTTCCTTCTGTGTGATTTGACCTGTTGTCCTCGTGGGCCGTTTTTTGTATTATTTATACATACAACTAATAATACTACAAAACAGAACAACCCAGTAACTGCATTCAAAATTTCAAAATGGATTTCTTTAAAAAGTAGACTCACTTTAGGAAGACTAACTCAAGTAAGGCTCGAAATAACAGAGGAATCAGCATCCAGAAGCAGGACTGCAGATAACTAAGATGGGATGGAATAGACGAGACACTGATAGTGAATTACTGAAAGACCTTGGCATCAGCCAAAGTTCTCTTTAATCGAAACTAGTGAAGTAATCTGATTGCTAAGTACGTTTGACTATAAATGTCATTCACGAAATTCAATTCACGAAAAATGTCATTTTATCAAAAGATTATAGTGATGATATCGAATGGTTGTACAGCAATTGTTTGGAACTAGCTAAGAAAAACTTTAAATTTATATCTGATAAATAGGTTTAAGGTGTGTATATTTAATTAATTGACAATTTTAAACAAAACAGAGTAATTTTAAAAGATAATGTATATGTATTCTTACTTGATAGGATATTACTTAAATTATTTTAATTTGTTGTGGATATTCTGCGTTGAAACTTAGATAAATTTGCTGGCTAGCCTGACAGAGATGAGGTTATACGAATTAACAAAATGTTCTGGAATAGTTCAGGTTTGTGTTCTAGAATGATACGACATTAATACAATGTCGAAAATAGGATTAAGTAGTTATAAGCGTATTGTCTATGGAAATAGGTTGTATAAATCTGAAAAGTACATCTTAGAAGTAATCAAAGCGCATTAGAGAATATTATACATAAGTGAATATCAAATGAATAAAAAAGAAAATATAATCCTCCAGGAGGACGATAGAATACTTAAATTAAAAAAGCAAAAACATCCTCCTTGCGAAGATAAAAAGTTTGTAAATTTCTTCAATTTCTTTTTAAACCGATGTTAAACGGATTTTTTTTATATCAGAATTGCAGACAGGGAGAGAGTTGGAGGGAAAAAGTAACTAAAAGAGATAGAACCTGTATTACAGCCACCCTTTTATCAAACAGAATTAAATTGTTATTATTTCCTGAATCAATGTTTGTGATTATCCACGCAGTAAAAACAGCTTTTTTTTTTATATATTTTTAAATCCTTTAAAATGTTTTCTTTAATTTCAAATGTAAATATAAATGCAATTAATTACAGTTATGATATATATATATATATATATATATATATATATATATATATATATATAATATATAGTTCACACAGGAAAGAGAAAACACAAATAAAGACACACACAAAAGACTCACAACGATATTTCGACAGTCGTCGTCATCGGGTAGAAGTAGTCCCTTTGAGTAGCTGAAGCTAACTATATATATATATTTCAATGTACAAAAAGAAACATAGAGATAATAATGCATACACTTACTTACTCATTAAGCGAGGAAAAACAGTGCGCTAGGTTTCCCTCTCTTATCTCTCCTGAAAGTGGTTCAAACCAAAAATTAGAGACTGTAACTGTACGCTTTTAATTTCTCTATGTTTCTTTTTGAACGTTGAACTATATTTGTCCGTTTCGAAACATATTTTGAATGAAAAAGTATATATATATAAACGACTAATTTGAAAGTTGTAGTTTTCTTGATGATGATTTGTTTCTAAAAATAGAAGTGAGTGTTCTTCTTATATTTTCAATATTCGCAGTAATTTTAATATATATGTATATATATATATATTTCAGTTTTATTGGCACTGGCTCTAGTCTAAGGTTGGTGTTTGGACTCCGAGTAGTCCAAACTAATATATATTCGTTTATTTGGGGAGCAGGATTTATACAAGTATCCTGTCCCGAACTTATGGAAGTCAGAGGTCAGAAAATTTGAAAAATTAATTCGAAAATGTGTTAAAATGGAAATAGGCATAGGTTTTAATAGAACTTGTATATATATACAAAACGAGTCACCTCATTTTAAGAAACAACCAAAGAAACCATCAGCCCCTTCAACAAACGAATCTGATATATGAGTTCACATGCCCAAACGGAAACTGTGAGTTCCGCAATCCTTCATATATTGGATCCACCACAACAACCTTGTCGAAGCGTCTCACTATGCACATCTCTTCAGGAGCGCCAAAGAACTACATGCAGGAAATACATAAATTCAAAATAAACCGAGAAATCCTTGTTCAAAACACAAAAATAATAGCAAGAGAAAACGATGAAAGAAGATTACGAATAATAGAAGCATTCTACATCTTAGAGAAAGCTCCAGATATAGATAACCAAAGTACGAATTTTAGCAGAGTTCTTAGGTTGTTCGCTAACGCCAATACTTAGTGCGAGGCACTGCAGGGTATGACCCACTGCATACCTGGAACCACCCCACACCCTCTTATCAACCACCCAACAGATGTCTCAACCCCAACCAGGAACAGTTCAGTTTGTGCATTGACTCTCACACAATGTGACATTACATTGTAATACACCCTATACTTTAGTCGTAAGCTTAGCCTGATGATGGTCTACGAGACCGAAACATATAATTGTTTTATAGAAAGAACTAAATATACTAATATTTAGTTAGTTCTTAAATAGTGCTAGATATAAATTGTGTTAAAATGTGTAGTTATGAAAAGGAAGGTTTGGGTCAGTTGATTTTTTTATTCCCCGAGGAACTGAGAAGAGCCTGTAGGACATTAGAGAAACTCTCAAAAAAGGTAACAAGCATGAAATTGGCATAAAATTTTTAGAAACTTGTTTGCAAGAAGGATTGATACCAATCTTTACTAATATATATATATATATATACATATATATATATATATATATTTCTATTTCACGGCCGATACTTTTATAATTTTTTATATAATTTGGGATAATAAATATGGGTTTCTATGAGGATATAAGAATATCATATGGATATGATACCTATGAAAAAGGTTTTAAATAGAAACCGAAACGCTGGCAATGAGAGTTTAATTTGAACCTGAATAACTGACCGAGTCCCGATAAATTTTAGTTTTATTTCTATTTCACGGTCGATTCTTTTATCATTTATATATATATATATATATATATATATATATATATATATATTTGTTTGAAAACAGTTTACAAATTACTATCTATACTACGTAAGATTACACTTATAGGCTAAAATATAAAATTTTAAACTCATTTAAAATTTTCGGTTTTAAATTGTTTCTACTTCACTTTTGATACTTTTATCAATATTTTTCTTGTATTTTATCAATATATACAAGGTGTACATATATATATATATATATATTCTCAAATTGTTCTTGACCTCTTAATTCAACTCAGTATTTGATATTTTTTTGAGGGCTAGATCTTGGTAATGAATTTCTTGTTATTAGACCAAAGTTTGGATGTATTTATACATCTTCATTAATGCTAAAGAACTATGATAAGGCTATAATATTTTCAACAACAAGAAATGTTTAAAAATACTTGATAAAAAATATATGAGTATTCCTATTAATATGCTTTAATGTATAAATCAGGTGTTTCGGATTATCTTGTAGTGAATGTGTATTATATATCTATTTTCCATGGTTTTTATTTGAATTTCCTATTTCATAAGTTCATTGATTTTATTTAAACATATTTATAATATTTTACATTTTTATATAGATTACTAAATAGTTTTATGAATTACAAAAGACAAAATAAAGCTTGCCTCTCTCTAAATATGTTAAGCTTTCAAGAGTAAGAGAAGAGAGAGGGTAATAATCAGCAGTGACTGTTGACATCATTCACTTGCGGCCAGACTGGTCGATTCAGAACGCACCAGTTTTCCTTTTAATTAGTCAACTAGCAAACCAAGGTGTATATTCCTTTAAATTAGCTCTGCATTGTTGCTTTTATTTAGTGAAGTTTGTTTGCTTCCAATCCTGACTGTCAAAACTTTTATCATTCGGTCTGTTTTATAGAGCAAACTGAAGCTCATTTGTTCATTGCCTTCTGCTTTAGTTGTGATACAGCTAAATTACTTGTTGTACTGTACACGGCTAGGATTAAATGTTGCTTATTTATTTAAAATGCTTAATGAATACTTGTCTGTTAACTGACTGCTTTACAAAACCTTTAAACATAAACAAATTCATCATAGAAAATTATAATCAATGACCACACTAGCGAACAGGCATGGACCACGCCTTGTCATTTCCAGTGCCCAAAATGCTCTTTTATATCTTGCAGTTTTTGCACGTAACTCTCTTGAAAATAAAATACACTATAGGTTTTAAAAGTAACAAAATATCTTATGCGAATCCTGTGATACACTTCACATTATGTGATTAACAGAAGGCTAATCACTACCTTATTATATAAAAAGATTTCACATGAACACATGAAATAATAATCAATGATCACTATATATATATATATATATATTAGAGCTTCAGAAGAAGCTCTTAATAGTCTTTGGGGGATAGATATGCTCCTGGGCTTAACCTCAAATGTTGACCGTTGGTCAAATCAAATGGAGACCGTTGGTCTCCAACCGTCTTTGTACCAGTGTGCTTGGTTTCCCTTCTTTATCTCTCCTGAAGACGGTTCAACCAAAAATTAGAGACTGTAAGTTTGTGTTTTTAATTTTAACTATGTTTCTTTATGTACATTGAACTGTATTTGTCCATTTCGGATCGTATTTTCATCGAAAAATATATATATATATATATTTCACTTAATTAAACGAAACACGATACAAACTGGACACAATACGAGTTCAAAATTCAAGAAGAGTAACACACAGAGTAAGGAAACACACTTACAGGCTCAAAATTGTCGGGTAATTCGTCTTCAGGAGAAAAGATAAATGGTGACCAAGCACGTTGTAGGCGTCTACAATGCTTGGTCACCATTTATCTTTTCACTTGAAGACGAATTACCCGAAAATTTTGAGCCTGTAAGTGTGTTTCCTTACTTTGTGTGTTACTCTTCTTAAATTTGGAACTCGTGTATATACATTAAATGGAACAAAATAATTGTTGTATTATTTATTCATTATACATACTATATATATATAATCAAATATATACTTTTTTGATGAAAATACGATCCGAAATGGACAAATACAGTTCAATGTACATAAAGAAACGTAGAGAAATTAAAACTGGTCTCTGTACCAGTGCGCTTGGTTTCCCTTTCTTATCTCTCCTGAAGACAGTTCAACCAAAAATTAGAGACTGTAAGTGTGTGTTTTTAATTTCTCTACGTTTCTTTATGTACATTGAACTATATATATGTTACTGAGAATGACACCAAACTTAGCTGAAACCTATTTCTTAAGAAGTTTTTTAATTTGTCCAAACAACTGTTTTGTTACCTCGTCCACGCGTATAGCACAGCATGCAAGTTTCTTGAAGTCGACCTGCTTCAATTGATCATTATTCATCTTCAGGGAATGAATAACTTCTTGAGAAGAAATAACTTTGTTTCGTTTTCACAAAGTGAAGACAGTGGGCCTGTAGTTACCATAGTGTACTACCTATAGTCAGTGAGTGACTAACTACCTGGGAAGGCCCTGCTTATACTTGATATGATTGAAAATATTGTCTCTATTTTTAATCGAAATATTTATATATGATTTTCGTTTTTTAATTTCTTTTTCTATTTTTTTTATTTGTAACCACTATCTGCCACGTTTATCGCGTTTATGTATCTGTAGCATATGTTTATTAAGTGCTTCAGCCATTAAATACATGGTGAACCTTTTTGATAGCATTTCATTGGACATTTACACTACAACAACAAAAAATCCTCTCAGGGTAGTCTTCAAAATACGGATAGTGTAGGTAAACTAAAGCGTGTATTTCAAATTAATGAATTTATTAAACATATAACATTATGTTTTTTAAACTCGACTAAATGATGCTACCTTTTAAAAAGAATTTATTTTTCAACCATAAAAATTAATAACTAAATCAGTGAAAATGATACAATCCTTTGTTTTTGTAATTGATTCTCATAACTATTTGTGTCTAATATTTTTTTTTTTATAATATAATGAATTTAAACATTTTTATTATGACCTTCAAAATTTTTTGAGGATAATACAGTATTTTGTTATACACTGGGAATCTATGTAAGTATTATGACTATAGGTTATGCTGTTGTATACCCACACCTTTGCTTTGTCTCGTATAGAGATGCTGACGTATCATCTTTTAAATTGAAGCATCATATAACCATAAGCCAGTTTTTCCTAAGTTTTACTTTACATTTTTTAAATGTAAATAGTCACCACACAAAAATGTGTATACAAAATCAATTTGTCATTATTCCATTAAATTTACCACCATTTAAAACATTTTTTTTAAATCGTTTTTCTAAACTGTAAGTGGCTGTAGAGATTTCATGTCTCAGGGAAATAGTCACATGATTTCTGATTGCAGAGAACTGAGAATGTCGTTTGCAAATCTGCTGAATTTCAGGTAATCGTAAAAGTTCTACTTTAATTAAAACTAAGAAAGCAAGTGCAGAGCAGCAAGGTGAAGTCAGGACCCGAGAATTAATTAATGAAGCTAAACAAAATGGGTACGCCGTCTTGTTAGGCAAGCCCCCTGCTTAACATATAAGATATTCATTTCAACTTTAAATCCCGGATTAACGATTCACCAATATCTGGAATAACATTTACCGTTCTACTTAATAGTTGTGCAGTCGGCATGTGGTAGTTACTCGACTTGATGAACAAGGAAATAGTACCCACACAAAAATATATAAAAATTATTCAAAGTACTTTACGCGTTCTTTTTATATTCTTTTATTTAGTCTCTCTAAATACCAAGTTAAATTAAACAACACACATGCCAAATAACATATAGCATTAAATTAATTAAAATGCATAAAATGAAGTAAAGAAAGTTTCACAATGCATAAGATTTCTTGTAAAAGAAGAGAGGTGACAAGGATAGTGACAGGCTGCTAAGCGGTTATATGAGGGAAAGACGAGGAGTAGAGAGGGAGTGGTTGTAAGATTCAGGAAGTGGATGTTAGAAGGGGATGTTACATTAACGCTACTGGGGGTCTAAGTAGCCTTGACCCAACTTAAATCAAAATTAGAACTAACATGAAAAAATTAGAAAAGTTTATTTTTATAGAAATATTTGGGGAAATATGCCACCCACGAATTTATTCTTTAAAAAAAAAGAAGATTATTTTCTTAAATTGTTAATATCGTGAGTTATAAATTTGCGTTTCACCAAATACCAACTGAACACAAATGTTTATTTAGTGAAATTAGTCAAATCATTTAGGAAAAAAATGATCACTAATAAATTATACATAACAGCTTACAAATAAAGATACAAGGCAGGAAAATATCAACTCACACTTTTTTTTTATTTTTTAAACCGATCCCCTAGTGGATGATAACGTCAGCCGTTTACCGGCTTTTTGTTTCATCGGTGATTCTACAGATTGAGAGTCCTAAATTTTGGCGAACTCAAGTGCATTTCGACCAGGGATGTTTAACGAGTACCCGACATCGGAGAGGCTCGGGACCGATGGCTTAACATCCTCTCCCAGGGTCGACTTACTCAGATTGATTCACCTCTCGCGTGAATAAATCGAGGGCCAGATAGGGATCGAACCCCAGACTACCGGCCCAGAGGCGAGTACGTCAACCACTGAGCTACCCTGGACCCTAACCCACACTCATTTAAAGATACCATCGCAAAGAATAACTAATTTGATCTGAATATAAAAATAGAGTAGTTACAAAGCTACAACCAATCCCATGGAATATCAAATTAGGAAGTTAGCGAGATTGATGAGTCCTTAAATCAAAATTACAGAAATTATTCGTTTGGTCTAAATGAACAAATTAGCTGAAAAAAGTTTTTCATTTTATCCTAAGGACCCATCAAAGGAACTGACCGATTTTATTTAACTTGTAATTTTTAGGAGTACCTCTATTGAAACATAGCATGATCTTTTTGGCACGTTCCATATAGTAACAACTCAACTTCAAAACAAAATAATGAAGACTACGTTATTCTATAAACTTGAATTACAGCTTAAAGAGACAGACAATAGAAATGATGAATATTCATTGCAAGGAGGATTCCTCTGGGGACCTGTCAGTCGTCACCCCAGTACGGCAGCTAACACACACGTGTACTGCTCTCTTGAATTAAGCCAGCGAAAATGTCGCAAGCTCAAATCAATGTTACAGTCCTTCTGTACCCATGCACCACACTGCACACTCTATCAATGTACCCATGATAGTTCATGGCCAGCTTTATTAAATGCCTCTCCTTCACCTTAATCTTACGTGATTGTAAGATTCTCAACAATATCTAGAGAATAAGTACTCCTTTACTGATTAGTTATGCAATCTGTAATTGTGTGGTATTTCCTCATACTATGGGTAAAACAATTACTCAAATTCTCCACACAAAAGAAGCTATTTATTTAAACTATCCTTTTCAACCACTTCGTGTTCATCATCAAGGTAAACTTCCAGTAGGAGCAGTGGAGGACAGGCAACTGTCAAACTAGGACTCATTTATGGAAATTTTACCTGATAATGTACGCAAAGTATTGAAACGTGTAGTTTAAATAAACACCTTTTTTTGTGAAGAGGTACACGTGAACGCACCTACCTCTTCTTCTTCCCTTCTACTCTCTTCCTGACAACGAACTTCAGTTCGAAATATCGATCCAGTAAGTTTTCTCGTTTCTTTTATGTGTTGTCTTTTTCATTTATATATATATATATATATATATATATATATATATACATAATATAGTATAATATAATATTGAGTTGCCGATCTACCTTCCTGCGGGACTCTTTGCCTCCTGATTACGGAAGGTCGAAATGTAAAAGTGAGTTATCTCTTTGTGTACTGCCTTAATTTATTTATATATATATATTCAGGTAACTCACCACAAATGAATGAAGATAGTCGCTCTGAGGCCTTTCGTTTTCACGTCGTCAGAGAGCAAGTGAATACAAGTTGTAGGCAGGTTATGAATTTTGATTTAAAGTTGGATTAAGATTGGCATCATTGACAGTATTTTTCCCTATTACAGTCGAAATAGTCTTGATTTGTTTAACGATTTCTTCAATTAGAAATTCATCTAATTTAAAAAGGCCTGGACTAGTGTTGACTAAGCTCTTAGAAAAGCCTTTTACGAGGGCGCTTTCAACAATGTTTGTTCTTCTTTCACATGACATAAATACCAACTCATTTGCTTCTTCCCAATTAATTAAGTGATTTTTGTCTCTAATGTGTAGGAATTATTTTCTCTCTAATATATATATATATATGTAAGTGTGTGTGTTTGTGTGTGTGTGTGTGTGTGTGTGTGTGTGTGTGTGTGTGTGTGTGTGTGTGTGTGTGTGTGTGTGTGTGTGTGTGTGTAGGCGATGTAATAAAAAATAAATTGTCTGGATAACACACATGTATACAAATTATTATATATTTCAGCGTAAATATATTTTCATTTGCATAAATATTTCTGAAGGAAAATTTATACACATTAAACTTGTTAAAACTTAATTAATCTAGATATCAGGCTTAATAAATTGGTTACTTTTTCTAAGCTGTAATGATCCTCAAGGATACACTATATATAGTAGTATAAAAATATACGATAATATACTATACATATAAATATACTATGCTCTGAGATACAAACAATCTATGGTTTTAGAGTTTAAAATAATAGCTAAGATTATATAATATCATTACAGAATAGTCATATTAGCATTATAATGAATGTACTTATCTATTTAGTAAACGAAAAGAGGTAAATTACAAAGGAAAGGACACAAGCTGTTTAGGGTCCTGGTATCCTGATAAAGAAGAAAGTTAAGGTATGTTAGAGCGAACAAGGTGGCACATTTAAGACTGCCGAGTTTATTCAAGAAATGAAAAATGTTAATAGAGACGTGCAGTTGAGTGCGATAATGTGAGAGGAGCACTGACTTTCTCTGTCCCACGCTTTCTACCGCCTCACTCCAGTCTTAATCAATTTTCTCTTTCTATCTTAAGACACAATCTCCTTTCGATTTTACTTCTCTCCATGTTTCAATCCAAACTTTTTTTTTTTTTAAAAAAAAAGGAACAGCTGTCCATTTCTGGAGTCAATTTTCAATTTAATTCGGTTAAAAAATCTTAGAAACCCTTTTAGAAACAGTGGAGGTTATAAAAGAACATGGCAGATGAGGCTTTATTATATTGAAATTTCAATCAGAATTGATTAAAGTCACTACATATGCTCACCATTCTTAACATATATTTTACGAATTTCAAACAAATAACCTGAAGGTGTCAATATTTTGTGCTAAATAAAAATATGAGAAAAAGTTGAGACTGCTGCCGCGGGGTTGTTTGTTCTTGTGACTACTCTATAAGACTGCCAAAGTTACCTTCCTTACATTTGGTCTTCTACAAGTCTGTGCTACCTGAGGGGACCTGAGCACCAGTCCTGATCTACAGGTAACAGTGCTACGAGTATATCTCGCCACTCGTAGCCACCAGTTTCTGGTTCGGATAATTCTGACATTCGTCACAACCCTGCCAACGCAGATTTCATCTTACCCACATTTCTATTACTGACTGGTCGTTGGTAAAGTTCTTTTGGTGAGGTTCCATGCAGTCGATAACATGACCCAAACGTCATAGTTGTTCGCATTAACTACATCTGATAACTTCCTGATCACTTTTCTTTTGGTATCTAATAGTTTTCTGTCAGTTATTTCATCGTCATTGTCCTTGTTTTTGACATATAAGTTAGAATATATCTGTACAATGAATAGGACAGTTATTCCTATCCTTTTTTAAAGGATGACAGTTAAAGGTTCTTTAATATTTGTCCGAAAGTCATAGAAATAGACGTTGTAATAAGGATTCATTCTATGTGCGCTGCAAGTTTGCAGAGGTCATTTACTACATATCTAATATATATTTTCGTAGTGTCTTGTTTATATATCTGTTTGTTCTCTATAGAAATCAAAACTACTGGACCAATTGGGCTGAAACTTGGCATGGGAGGTCTTTGGGGGTAAATGAACAAAACTAAGGGGGTACCAGAGGCAATCCCCCAAGTTATGGTGCAATAACTTCTAATTATGGTGAAATACCAGATGAAAATGGTGCAATTCTTTGAAAAATAAAAATAAAATAAGAACAATGTTTAGACTAAATTTGGAAAGGTATATAAAGGACATTTCAATTTACAAAAGTAACAGTATTAATTTTGTAAAATAAAGTTGTGTTATATATATATATATATATATACACTTTTTTGATGAAAATACGATCCGAAATGGACAAATACAGTTCAATGTACATAAAGAAACGTAGAGAAATTAAAAACACACACTTACAGTCTCTAATTTTCGGTTGAACCGTCTTCAGGAGAGATAAGAAAGGGAAACCAAGCGCACTGATACAGAGACGTGGTAAAGGGCAGGATGTCTTTATCCCAAGAATTCCAGTCATTCCAACAGATGTTCCGTTCAATTTCAAGCGTCTACAATTTCCCGTCAAACTAAGTTTCGCAATGTCCATTAACAAATCGCAAGGACAAACTCTTTCAGTTGCTGGCTTGCATCTGCTTGAACCCTGTTTCTCTCATGGACAGATTTAATATGTAGGATGTTCAAGAGTTGGCAGTTCCAAAAATTTATACATCCTTGCACCAGAAGATAAGACAAAAAATGTTGTTTATCATGAAGTACTCTGATATGTTTATTATGATTTGATAGAATAAATATTAACTTAAATTCTTCCTTCTTAAAGCTCAAACCTAAACCTGACAAAAATTAAATGTTTTTTGTATCAGAATTTTAGTTGGGATTAAACCTCAATAATGGAATGTGTCTCTGTTTATAAGAAACTTAATTTGTTAACATGTTATGAAGTTTTGTTTTGTTAGAAAATATGTTGTACTGTTATAGAATTTCTGATAGACATATATACCTAGAAGTTTAGATTCTTTGCTTCATTCAATACTTAGACATAATTTCATTATTTTCTTATTTTGTCGCAGGCAACGCCGGGTAGTTCTGCTAGTTGAAGATAAATGAACACAGAAAGAGATTCAGCACTAAATACTGGAATGAGTATGTTTGTAGTAATGAGTATCACTTTTCCATTTAAATCATTTTAAATAATGCGCAGTTTCCCAAGTCTGGTGATTTGCAGTTCTGTAAATTCCTACTAGGGTTAGTAGGAATTAAATGTGAAAATTATTGTTTATACTATTTTTTTTGAGGTGTTTGCTCTCTTCTCTCTCTCTCTCTCTCTCTCTCTCTCACACACACACCACACACACACACACACACACACACACACACACACACACAAACACACACACACAAATGCTTTCATTGATATACGGCTTCTCCTAAGCCGATAATTAAAGCTTTAGACGATTAATTTTATTTCATAAATGTTAAGATATATTTAAATAAATGTTACTTTACTGTCTTTATGATAGTAAAATACAATCTTGTTTTATAAACTAACTAGCAAACGATCCCGTCTTTGATGGGTAATTTTTCAAAAATTCGGAGATGATACATGGTATGTTTAATGTCCAAAAGATCATTAAAATTATACAAAAGTAGAAAATATCCTTATTAGTAGAGGGTTAAGGAAACAGGCAAGCAAACCATGTGAAAAAACTTGGTATCACTCACTTCAATTCCTACGGTAGGTAGACTCTCCTCTTGCGACTTATTTACCCTAATTCCGAAACAGGCGCTGATGGGACATTGCAATCGTTTCAATCGAAACGGATAGAGGTTCCGAATCAATGGTATACGTGATATACACACAGACTTCCCAGTACCACACCCAGTCATGATGCCCGCCTCTATGGCGTATCTGTGCAGAGCACACGAACTCAGAGAGCACACTCTCTGAGACACGAACTGAGAGTCGTGTCCCCTTGCATATTTTTGGAGCACTCAGATTTTTGTAACATGAAAGTTGTTACTACTACAAAATTGCAGCATAATTGGTGTTCCTACTTTAAGTTTTTACTCATTAGCAGGCAGTGCAGGAGCACTCACGGAGTCGAGAAATTCAGTTGAATAATTAGCTGCTTCCTCATCACTAATCACTTTTTACTGATTTGTAAGTTCTTTCAAAGTTCTTAACACGTAAGAGCGTGTTAATTGATTTTTTCTGCCTATTCATTAGCAAGGGTTGAGAATTCCTAGTTCACGAAGTCATTAATTCTGAATAGATAGTATATCTTGAACTCTGAAAAACACCTTGTCAATAAGCTCAAATATGCAATATATTTATATACATAAAGAAATTAAAATCAACTAATAATACCTGCTTGCTACACCTGTATATTTTCAAAATAAACATATCTGTAAAGTTAGCAAAATACAGCTTAAAAGTCCATAACTCCGCTTCTTCGTTAAATTTTGAGTCCATTCAAAGCTTAGATTTTAAGTTAGTCATACAAAAATTTAGTGTCAAAGTTTCAGCTCACTATGTCTCATTGTGGCTGAGTTTACTTGTGACATAATTTTGCGGACAAACCGACAGACAGAAATTTTTCTAAGCGTGGATTTAGTTTCTCTAATTTATGAAACGTAAAGAAAACTTGAAATGAGTCAGTACTAAGCAATGTACGGACAAATCCTTTCTTTTATTTATATAGATTAATTATATTTACTCGTGTTAATACCTGAAATCTCGTCAGGTGGTGTGGGAGAGTGGGGTCGGTACTCTTTGTGGCTTTATAAAGTTATTTTCTCTTGCCAGCTAGAAATGTGTTTGGTGGAGCCGCTTTACAATGAACGCAAAGTTTATAACAATTAATGGTTTTTGTTGTGATATTCACTGCTTTCTAACAGTTAAATTTTCTTGTGGTATTCTTTACACAATATCAATTGGCTGCTTTTAATGACCACTATGCGGGATTTTCACTTTTCAGTACTCTTTATTGCAGGATGTGTGCTTCGTTTATTAACAGTCGATCGTGTTAGTTACAAGTTAGCCTTCCGGGCAAGCAATTTATTTTCATAATCTATTAACTTATTATAAATAACGTAATTATAAACATGATTTAAAAGGAAATAAATGCAGATGATGAATCAGAAGTTCTAAATTTTACCTTATTTGGTTTATTCAGAGTAGTGGTACGTAATGTTTGCTTGAATTGTACTGGCTCGGAATGGACGACTTTCCGCTTTACCCGAGACAGAGCTTGAACAGTACTTTTCATTTCCTACAAGGAAAACCTCAGATATTTATTAAGATTGGAGTCTTCAGTATTTAGGGAAAACACGCTGCGACTACATTACGTCGATCCTTGCCATTATGCATTCATAAACAGTTTATTTGCGGAAAAGTTATTTTTTAGGAAATTTTTTTTTAGCAAAGTTGTCTTTGTCATTCAAACTGGTGAAGATGAGAGTAGAATAAAGTGCTGAGTCATCGTTAGAGGCAGTTAGTAAACCCTCTCTTTTCCTCAAAAGTGTAAATGTTCTCGACGAGAAGCTGGCATTACATATTTTATTCATGTTATCACATTAAAACTGACTCCTAAACAAATCACACGCACCATGTAACGTATAATATGAAACTTGTGTATTTATAATCTGTAACTCACCTACATCAACCTAAACTACCGTTTTAATATACGATTTAATATTTGCAGAGTTATTGTAAATGTTGATAAAAATACTATAGATTAATGACCATTCACATCATTCTTCTCTTTAATAATCTATAACAACCTTCTGTTCAATTCTCTATAATATACCCAAGAAAACCAAAACGCATACTTCTGAAAAGGAAATTTTTACAATTATGTTACTTTTAATAAGTAGAAGGATTATTGAAAGAGCAATAAATTATAGTACGAAAAATAAATGGCTTTCTATAAAGCAATAAATGAGTTGATTGGTTTTAGAAACTCTTAAGGGAGTAAGGGCTTTATTAAGAAATGGCTTGGTCCTCTAAGTTTAAATCATGTTACGCCTCCCAGCCCTCGTCCCACAGTGTGTCTGATAACATTACATTAATCCAGAACGCCCATTCTTCTCTCTAAACATTATAATGCCATTTTAATCAAGCTTTCTGTGCTTCTTTTTAGAAGTCAGTTGAAAACATTATATTTTTTTCATTGTTGACAAAACAGTAAATTCTTTTATTTTCTTTAATTAAATAAAAATATTAAACTTATTTTTTCAGTTAAAGCCAGGCATATAGTGAACTACACTCATTAGTAGACAGTGAAATCTCTATACTCAAATATAATTAGTCATAATTTAAGATTTGAAAAACAAAAACTGAGACAATATTTTCCATAAAGCATATGGAAACATACCTATAAGAAGAGGTATATGCGTTATTAAGTATCAGATAAATGCCTAATGATGCTAATAGAGCATATTAATGTGATGTGATGAGTGTAACAGATAAAACATGAAAATAGAAATACAGAAAAAAATCCTAATAAAAGTAATATTTACTTTTCTAGGTGACTGTCTTCTTGCAAGAAATGAGTGGGCCATTGTCCATTTGGCTTTGCTCCCTTCTCTCGCTCTTTATTTCAGATGAGTCACCCGCCTCTGCAGTGGCATCTCTCTTCTCTTTAACTAGAAACCTGCACCATGTTGACCATGTTTGTCTTCTTTGGAGGATTTGCCTAAAGTGTAACACAATATTGTCATGGAAAACCACTCCTTCAGTTCTTCACAACATATACATGTATTCTGCATCATGTATTTCTTCAAAAAATATTTTGCTTATCATTTTGCACACATTTCCGTAATTGAGGAATTCAGAACACACTCCTGTTACCTCATTCTCATCAGACAGCGTACCATTTACCAAACTCCCGTTGCTTGTGTTTCAAATACACCAGTTCTTTGGTGGTTAACTCAGTAGTGTGGCTATTCTAAGCTCACCAATGTCTTCATGTTCAACTTCATGCTCCGCACATTTCCGATTGTCACAATCTCAGTAATGAGCATAAACACTCTAACAGCAGTGTCATGACTACCATTGAGTCTTGCACTGCTACAGAGACTGACAGAACTCGAGTTCTCGGCCTCTGAAACTTTTTTTCCACAAATGAGGCTATTTTATTCCAATCTTTTGATTCAGCCCTGAATTCTTCAAATTCAATGCCGTTTGGTGACCGAATTTCTACTCTATTACACTACTATGTGGCAACAAACGATGTGACATTTAATCTCACAACAAAATGGTTCATGTAAAAAAACATCTGATGAATACTAAGAACAGCCTTCTTCAATATCATTTCTACGAAACTATTACCTTTCTGCTAATCTCTCTGAGATTAAACACAAAGGTTTGTTTCTGAACTTTTAATGTGGTCAAAGTGACAATCCAGAAAGAATGAACAAGTATAAGTCAAAAAGTATTAACAATGAGTTGCGAATATCAGGTTGAAATCAGAAATGAATTAGACAATAATTATAATTAATTTCTCTTTCGATTGATTTACTACGAATGTATGCTTTAACATATGACCTTTCTTATTTCTTACTGTACAAACTATATTATTTATCTTTTTGTAAAAACTATATATAAAACAAAAAAAATTTAACAATTGAAGAGTGAGAAATAGGTAACAAATGTCTTCGTGAAAGAGATAGGCAGGTGGATGTCTGTGAGATACATGAAGCAAAAATCCTTGAGATTCCAGTAGGAGACAATCATAATATCAAAACATAATAAAAAACATAGCGAATTCTCTCAAGAAACTCCCATTGAACACTCTTACAGTTTAACTCAAGTTACAATTATTGTTAAATCGTCGAAATATTAAAGGTCTTAAACTTCGACCACTTTATGGTGACGATGTGGGAGAAGACTTTTGTACTATCGGAATATTGCAGTTTGAACGAATTTCTTAAGGTAGTTTTGATTTTAGTTGCCAGAATGAGAAGGTGATGTTACCAGTGTTGTGAAAACACTGTGCAATTCAAATATCACTGCCTAATAAACACTATCATTTACAAGTAAACACTTAAAACAACACATAGGTTCTGATGACAGTTGTCCTTGTGTCAATAGAAACACGAACTTCACAAGGTACTTGCTCCATATTCCGCCAAAATGCATAACAAATGTATGACAGAATGGTTACTGTTCATACAACAAATGGCAACCGAAATTAAATTAAGTTGGTATAGTGCGTACCACATGCTAACACTTATAATTATTATAATAACAATAATTTATATATGTATTAGATTTATTAATAGATCATAACATACAGGGAAACTGGTGTCAAGAGCAATTTAAATACCATAATGCTAGGTGTATAATAATGTTATTTATAATGTTAACCACCTATAATTTTAGGTATAGTCTATTAGTCAGCATGCTTGTTTCAGTTTGTAAATGACACTAGTGCATTTTACAGGCATGTTGTTGTTCTTTCCAGAAGTATTTAAATAAAATGACGATTTCATTCAAGATTTTATACTCTCTAATTCAAATGAGGCAACAACAAGTTAGCGTGGGTGTTGCCTTCATGTCACTTCCTCTTTCCTCTTATAAGTAATAAAGTCTTTTCAATACTTAATGACATATAGACAGCTTCATGTATATTTATAAAACAAGCTATGCAATTTGTGTAATTATTCATGGATGTTTAGGGAGGAAACTGAAGTAAGGTGTTCTCAAATGAATCCATAATTCAAAGTGTCTACAAAATATTTCAAAATAAAATTTCCAGATAATTTTGAAGAAGTATAAAAAAAGCGTTAGTTATTACAAACCACTCCCACAGCTCTGATCCCCCTCAGCATTGAGATCATTTCGCCTCCCATACAGCATTCGTCTTTCTTCTTGGCCAAACTCTATCTCTTATCACTGAGTTCAACCAATTATCACAACCATCGTTTGTCCAAAGACAAATTTTGAGTTAAAAAGTTGCATCTTTCTTCTCTGATAAGATATAAGCACATAACATATAAGAAAAAGTTTCTGTATAAACTTATGGACTCTACATAATAAAATTTGTAACTGCACCAACTGTAGCTGGTTGTTTAAAAAATATAGTATTAATGGATAAACAAAATAGTACTATTTATTTTGAAAATGACGTTATAAAGCCGTTTAACCTACAATCTGAATGTATGCTTAAACGATTCTATAATTATAACATAATAATGTATAATCTTAAGAGGTTATAAGCACAATGCTATATATTTTTCGACCGTTCTACTGGAAAATATTAGTTTTATGACTCCCAATGATAAGTCAATTACGGCTTACACGGTGAATGTTTCCGTGATGGATTTTCTGTTAATTGGCTTAGTGTTTTAGTTTTTCACGCGTCATTGAAGTCAGCTGGTTATTGGCTTGTGGGTGTTATCTTCTATTCGTACAGCTCTACTTGAAGAAGTTTCTCAAGCTCTTTAACTTATTAACCGCACGCTCTTAGTTGATAGACCTGTACCACTATCTTCAGAGTTTCATTTGAAAAGTCATGTTTTTTTTAATTGATTCAGAAAACATATATCAAATAGCTTTTGATTTTTGATTGTCATCGAGTAAATTCCATAACAAAAATTTTCAACATTTAAAAAAATTAGAAATTTGTGTTATTAAGAAGTAAGAAGCAAATGATATTGCGAATAATTATATTTGATAAAAAAAATTCATTGAATGATAGGTGAGTGTCAATATGTAAACAATCAGTAGGTAAACAAGAAAAGTTTAAAAAGAGTAGAATAAATGAAGTCATGTTAGACTCATCCAAGGCACGAAAATAATGCTTACTCTAAAAGTAGATTAGAAGTGACAGTGATGTATGTGTACAAAAAACTGTCTTTATTAAGGAGAGCATTCATTAAATTCACCCGACAACGTTAACTTCTACCATATTAATGTGTCAAGTGTGTTGTTCTCGTCGATAATTGTCAAGCGTGAATTAAGCTTTCCAGAAATACTAATCCATTACAAATAAATTGTTTTTCCCGAATTGAATACATTAATTCAAATTTTGGTTTCATATGAATGTAAATAATAAACAGTACTGCAAATAATAAAGAAACAGTTGGTTATATTATTTTTACTTTTTTAAACGTGTTTTTCAAGTAAACGCATCGTCAGCATCAGGCATCATTATATCAGCTTCCTTGCGAGCCATGTTTATTTTGTTAAGACTGTTCCCAGTAACCCTGTCATACTTTCCATAGATTACATATCAACATTATATTTCAAATTAAATATTTTAAACATTTTGTATTTAAATCATTATATATAATAGTTTGGTTATAATGTTAATTTATAAGGATTATTTTAATATGTTTTATAATGTATAGTGAATATTTAAAATAATATAAATTGTAATGACTTGTTAAATGATAACTATAGTAGAATAACTAAACTTGTAGCAGTAGTTTAGAAGAGAACCACTTCTAAACTATTGCTGGTATGTAGAACTTTCTTTTAAGGGTAACTGCAAAAGGACGGCTTCCTGCAGACAAATGCACATGACTGACATGAAGGTGACGGTACACTATTCAGCAGACCTCCTGCCTCCGAGTGGCAGTCTGAAAGATCGCATCACCCCAGAAGGACACTCACAAAACTTCTGTTGTGCCTCGCAGGGAGGGAAGGTTAAAAAGGTGCTGTTTTGGAAGCTGCTATCTGAAAAATGTTCATAAGCCTGAAAAGCCGGCATATGGCATATGATCGAGCAGACTTGCCGTCTGTGGACGAAACCTAAAGAAACACACCATTCTAATTGAACAGGTGAAGCCGGTACACTTTCTTTGAAGCCATAAGCATGCAGGCAAGTATTGCCTTGTCTTCCACTACGAGACTGAGAGGGATCCCTGAGTGACCACCCCAGATGGGGTGGATAGTTAAAACAAAACTCTCTCAAAAAAGCCACTGTAAATGTAATATTCAGAGTATGTGGCTATACCCACCCTTCGCGGGGAAACGTTGCTCCCGCGATAGTATTTAATGCACATTCTACTATTTAAAGATTGTTTGGTGATAAAAAGAGGTATAAAACATTTTTATAATATTATTTAGTATAATGTAATATATATATTAGTATATATAGTGTAAAATGTATAGAATGTAAAATGATAGGAATATAATAAGATCAAGTAAAAGTGATTTAATTAAATGAAGAATGGACTATTTAGCAATGAATAATACAGCTTTTTAAAAGTTTTGTTTCATTCGACACTTCTCTACAAGAGCAGGAATTATGTTACAAAGAAAGAGACAAATCATTTTTTTAATAGTTTAGGGCTTAAAAATTGTTTTGATAGCTTAAAAAATAAGAATGTGGTGCCTAAATAATTTAATACAACTAATAATATATGTCAGTCATACAATCAATGATTTACATTTTCGACGGGTCTTCCTACTTATGAAATACTTAGGTAATAATGGTTAACTAAATCTGAACATTTATTAGGTAGATTAACAGAATTAACGGTTAATGTGGCTAAAGTAAGTAATTAATCCAATGTTTAATTATTCAAATTGTCTGTAAAAATGTAAGACACAACTAGATTTGTTTTTTATCTGAACTTTTTTTATGACTTAGAGAAAATGATTAGTATTTCAAAAATCCTGACTGGGTTAGTAGGTAAGGTTGCTGGCTGGGTCAGAGAGACGTGGGATCGATTCCTTTCAAACTTGCTCTGCCATTACTAGCTTCTCTTGTACACATTTTAATAGTGTTAGCTGAATTTCTCTTGGCTATTTAGTCATCCCATGGATTGTTATCTTTGTGAAAGTATATCAGCTTTTAATTAATTATTTTGTAAAATAAGCAACAGCACTTTCCATAAGTTTGTTTATGTATCTTTTTAAGTTAAGTAACAAGATATTTTTCTTGTTACATTTTCATTGATTGAACTCTATAATTATAATCTGCATATATTTCTGCATTACGAACTCAATTCACATTCAGGAACACACAACCTCACACACACACAGATGTGTATATTATATATATATATATATATGTATATATATATATATATATATAACAGATTCAATAATATATCGACCGTTTGATAGAATAGAATAAACCGTTATATAAATTATGTTCTCAATCTCACTACTAGTTAACACATTCCAGGCATTCCAGGTAACACCTTGCCCCCCTCCACTCAGAAGAAATCGAATCAAATCAAATTATTTGCAGTGTTATCCTGATTAATTTATGAGCCGTCAGTATATCAGTTTAGAGCACTTTTATTGAAATCAGAATAATTTCAATCGAAACAATCTGCTGTGCTCCCTTCAAGTGGAGATATGGATACATCCACCGATCGATACGAATATATATATATATATATATATATATACTTATATAAATACTTATATACTTATATAAACTGGTATAAATAGACAGCAGATCCTCTTTAAAACAGGGATCATTAAAATTAACCGCAGTCTCGGCATTCACGATCTTAAGACTGAGAGATTCGATCCTACGAACTAACCTCCTGCTAACAGGGTTCAACTGGAAAAGGAGTTGGCCAAGTGACATGTTAAATTAAAATCGATGAGATAGTCATTGCTATTAATAGATTAAAAGGATTAGTAAAGGTAGAGAAGGTCAAAGGTCAATGAAGAACAAGAAACAAAGCGGTTAGAATAAAAGAGTTGAAAGGTCAACAGTATAACTGGACTAATAGGTAACATACTTATATATATATATATATAATACTTATATAAAAAGATTTCACATAAACTCTTAAAATAACAATCAATGATCAAACCACAATATCAAATGGGAAAACAAGACTTTTTCAACCGTAACAAGCGGTCTTCGTCAGAGTCAAAAACCCAACTGGCCTTAGACAACTGATGGGGTTGAGTTTTATAAAACTAACTTATTATAAAAAAACCATTACTTAACTTACGTTGGTTTATAGTACTATATATTCAAAGGGAGAATTAAAAAATATGTGTAGAGCATACATTAGAAATCTGTTCGGTATCATAAACTTGAATGCAGACTTGTTTTCCCATTTCATATTGGGGTATGATCATTGATATATATATTTATAAAACAGATTTCACATAAACACGTGAAATAACAATCATTGATCAAACCACAATAAGAAAAGGGAAAACAAGACTAAGATCTTTCAACCATAACAAGCGGTCTTCGTCAGAGTCAAAAACCCAATGGTACTTTTCCAGTTGGGTTTTTGACTCTCACAAAGAGCGCTTGTTATGGTTGAAAGGTCTTAGTCTTGTTTTCCCATTTCTTATTGTGGTTTTATCATATATATATATATATATATATATATATATATATATATTATATAATATATATATATAGATAATAATATATTATATAATATATATATAATATGATATATGATATATGATAGATATGTAGAATGAATGAAGATTGTAGTGTGAAAAGAGTGAGAAATGAATGCAATAAATAGTGAGGAAGTAGTAGCAAAAACAAGTTTAATCTTCTCTATGCAAAATCTTTATTTAATATTTTTATGAAAAGGTTTAAATCCAATACCTATAAAAGGAAAAGAATAGCATGTATATGGGATTCTTAAAGTGGAAGTTATGAGTAAATCTCTAATGAAATTTATTTCTGTCTTCCTGAAAAAAGAGGATATTTTATATCGATGTTACAATGCAGCGAATCAGTATAACTGAATACAAATAATCTTTACAGAAATATCTTTCTTCTTTTTATAAAAGATCTAAAATTAATTTATTCAGCGATCTTCACCAACTGACCCATGTATCTATGTTGTTTTCCTTTCAAAAGAATAAAACATTGTGATTATTTCACAATATCCAATTCTTAAAAGTTGTAATTTTTGTTAAATTTTTAACAGTTTTTAACAACATCGATATCAATAGTAATATTGAAAGTCTCGACTGGCATACACCCAACTTTACTATAAGTAAACAGAATATCAAACTTGTTGAAACCAACTGCTTTTTTATTTTATAATAATGTGGGAATACATACATAGTAATCAATAATTTACCATATGTGGCTATAATAGTTATATCAGCTATAAAAAAATTGAAAATATTGGTCATTTTGACATATTATTAAAGTTTTTAACTGAGGGCCTAATCTCATTGGACTGGTACACCACCGCCATACTGGACATACTGTATTGTAACTACATTCATCTTCAGATTTTTAGTTCATTAATGCCTTCAGAAATCACAATTTATAGGAATGAATGGACAGGAAATAATTTTTAGATATAGACAAAGACATTACTGGTCAAAATAACTTCATTGTTCTTTAGATGTATGGATTAGTTTGCTTTCTACCAAGTTTTTTCTTGAACATATTACGAAATATTGTCTTGTTAATATATATATAAATAGTTATATATTTATTTATATATAGATGAAATACAATTCAAAATTGATAAATGAAGTTGAATGTAAATAAATAACTGTAGAGAAATTAAAAAGAAACACACTTAAAATTCTGTCATTTTTGGTTTAAACCGTCTGAAGGAGAGATAAGACAGGGAAACCAGTGCGGCTTGTTTCCCTCTATTACCTCTCCTGAAGACGGTTCAAACAGAAAATTAGATACTTTAAGTGTGTGTTTTTAATTTCTCTGTGTTTCATTACCTACATTGAACTTTTTTTATATATAGGACCATACAGGATATTTAAATTGTATCTTGATGTAATTTTGATTTGTAGTAAAGTATTGGACAGTCAATTTAATCGAATTTGTTGTTCTTTTGTCATTATGCCGATATCATATTTGCGATAATCATTTTTGTCGATGGTTAAAACATATACTGCGGCACATAAGGCTCTGATTTCTCTGCCCCTAAACGTCAACGATAGGATTTGTATAAATATTGAATAGTGTCAGCCCAGCGACATCCCTAAGGAAAACCTCTATGAATATTAAAATGCCTGATACTGGTTCTTGATACCAGATATATGCTTCCTGTCATTCAAAAAGCTTTCAGTAGATCTCACGAACCAGTTTAAATGACTACCAGCCCTTTGGCCACCAGTATTAAAGTTCTTTGAGCCGTCAAGGAATTATAATTTTCTCTCTTATGCATCAAAATCAAAAAACATATAACAGCTTCTTAAAAAAATATCATTCTGAAAACAAAAATTTCACCAATGATCAAAAAGTTCATTAAGAATGTGTGAACTATAATTTCTAGTTAATTATGACATAGTAATGAGCTCAATAACCTGTGCTAATAGTACTAATAAATTTTATAACTGTAATGACTTAGAACAGAGAAAATTTAAAAACAGTATATTTTTTTAATCATTAATTAATTCTTGTATTTATTAAATACATTTTTAGTTGAAATCTGAAGCATGTACCATGTTGGTTTGGATTGTATTTTAATATGCAATAAAACCCTAGATTATTAGGATCCTGAGTTGTTTTTTTGACTCTGACGAAGAGTCTTTTTTCCTCATTTCTTATTGTGATTTGATCATTGGATGTTATTTCATGTGATTATTGTAAACTCTTGTTATATATATATATACTTTAAAATTGGAAAGACGATCAAATCGAAGAAGGGCAACAGAAAAAGAAAAGAAACAAACTTATTTGTTTTAAATTACTCAATTTTCGGACAATATGTCTTCAGGAGAAAGGATAGAGGTAAACTAAGAAACTGGAGACGACAATTCACTTGAAAATCGGAATGACAATCCTAACTAGGTAGGTCATGCTGTGTTTAAAAAACTCCATTGTCGCACAGACATCTGCCTTTTCTGCCATACACATAATTATTTTTAATCCAGGTGATAAGTTAATGAGCTTCGACTAGCACAGAGTTTTAATTCGTCAATACCGCTTCGTTTTTCATCTGATTCAAGGAATGTCAATTCAAACAAAGGACTTAGTAAGTTTTAAACTTTCGTAGTTACTATATTTGATGGCTAATTCAATAACCAAATTGTCCTTTAATTTCACTAGTCCAAATAAGAATAACAGTTTTTAATGCTAACGGTTTCAACTCTACTTTTTATGGATGATTACACTTAACCGAAGACCAACCATGACTTCAAAATATTTCTTTATATGTCTCTTTAAATGTGCCCTTGATGTGATATTTGCGGGCCAGGTGAGGTCTATCAGATACCGTACTGATGTGATGCTTAGTAGTGAAGATTTCATGTTCAAATCTAGTTGTAAGGCTAGGTTTTTCATGGTGAGCTGTGTTAAATATTGTCCATTTTGTTTACAATTTCTAATCTAATAAACTTGAATGATATTAAAATGTAAGATACCTAACGTATAAGAAACTCAGAAATGTGTCTTAAAAATGTGTACCCACAAGAAAGGAACCAGTGTTTCCGACTTAACACTTTTCTATAGTAGAGTTGTATAGCCCGTCAAGTACATTCTCTGGAAGCTAACAAATACGCAGATATATTTGTTTGTTGTAAAAACAAACTCCATTAAAGCCAAAAATGGATATAACGCTCTTATATAGAGTTTCTTTGTTTTTTTTTTTATTTTTCCTGATTTTTAAGAAAACTGAATCATCTTTACGATATGAGATAGTAATATTTGTTATTACTATAGAGTATGTGTAATACATTGTGAGATTCTTTTTTGATATTTTTATAACAAAACCTGAAGTGTGGAACCGAATTTAAGGCGAGGGATTCATGAGATACAAAGCTATCAATAAAAGGCAGAATTTATGGCTAACGTTGTAGGCGTAGGGGTCATAAAAGTCACCTATTTCGTTCAAGAGTCATTATACGACAGGTAAGACCGGCTGCTCTTTACCAGTGCACACCAGTAATTCATTCCCAAGTTAAATATTCAATGATTAAGACATCCTAATCTAAAATACCATTATAATTTACAAACTTATTATGAATATTTAAATACAAATGACATTAGTACCAACTCTAATTGAAATGATAACATTAAATATTTGATTTGATTTGGTACACATTTTAACTATATTTCATATAGTTCATATAAAACTATATTTCATATATAACACATTTGTAATAGAAAAAATATTTCTTAAGCATTATGATAATAGCAATTCCCATCATAAAAAGTATGTCATTACTCACCAAGTATGTACGCTTGGGTGGATAATAAGGTTAGGTTAGGTTGCAGTGGCAGTCCCACAGGGAACACACGTAGGCCAAGCATTGGCCCTTTGTGATACCACACAATGAAGATTGATTCTACAGTGGGAGTCCTAAATTTTGCCTAACTCAAATGTATTTAGAGTACGGATCTTTAACGAGTACCTGACATCGTACAGGCTCGGGACCGACGGTTTAACGTCCTTCTCATAGGGACGACGTGCTCAGATTTATTCACCTCCCGCGTGAATAAATCAAGGGCCAGGTGAGGATCGAACCCCGGTCCTATCAGTTCAGAGGTGAGCACGTAACCACTGAGCTAGCCTGGCCCCTCAGGGTGGATAATAAAGTTTCTTGGAACGCTAAAGGCTCCATCGTTTGATGGATCAAGTTCATTTTTACTAAAAATCGGATAGTACACTGCAGATGTACCCTAGTATTTTTTGAAAATGTTCTATCATGGAAAAGTCACTTTTTTGGCTACACTTGATTTTAGGTATATCTTCTTTTTTTAAAAAAAAATTTTCTAGAAATATTGACATTATTATGAAAATGACAGAAGCTATAACTGAAAAAACTTCAAATTTAAAAAAAACATGGCATGTTTTATAACAGAATTACAAGTTTTGAATTATTATTGATTCTGCTGTTGAACTTGGCACTTGACGGATCGTAATGAAATTTAAAATATATTGTAAACTTTGTACAAAATATACAATAATTAATAATTATATGAATATCTAATAATGATGTTATATTTCATAAGTTTCTAAAGAACTGTACTATGAAATGAATTAAATTAAATATAACAATTTTAGGTGCTTGTGGGAGAGACTGTCCAAGGAAAGTTGGTAATTTGTTAGCTGGTGGAAAGTAACTCGGTGAGAAAGAAAAGAACTTTACATTCTGGAGCAGTATGAAATATTTGAAGCAATAACAGCCAGTGATCATGCCAACATAGCCTGGGAACTTGTGTTAACCCTAGACTTCACAACTTCTGTAAGTGACTGCATTAATTGTAGAAAATCAGTTGCAATGCATGCTGTATCAAATCAACACTTTATATCTTTTTTTTCTCTCACATGTAAGAGGTTTTCTACTTGTATTAATTAGTCACAACTGCATGTTTGTGTGGATATGATCAACGGATATGAAATCTAATATTTAGCTGTTTATCGACCAGGGTAGATCTTTTTTCTCGTAACTTTCTATATTTTTACAAACTTTCTAGCGTATTGTCATTTATATGGATCTCTCAGTGAATGGCGTATCATTACTGTAAAAGGTTCAGACTACCTCTCTTCACTGCCAAGTTTAATTTTATTATTGTTATGTTCTGAACAATACATAAAGCCAGCAATGAAATCGTTAAATGCTTTTATATGGTCAGGAAGTTTCAGATAATGTATTTAGGTTTATTTTGATGAAAATTAGTTTATTAGGATTATTCCAGATTTATGTTTTTATTGCAATATGCCAAATTAAGGTGGGATATGAACCCAATGGCATTCACAAATAGATCTAACTAGTTGATGCAAATGAGAAATATGAGAGGTTATACGAATGTCAAACGAAACTTAATCAAGACGTTTCAGAGTAGACGAGCACTAAACGAAGTAAGCTGTTCATAGATGAAAGTCGAATCAGATATACCTCTCTCTAAGTTAACTACTCTGTTACATTTCAAATTACCGTCCACTCTGATAAACGTGAAAAGCCACGGCTAAAATAGGCATAATGAAACCCGAGTAACCCCGCATGGGACAGTTATATATAAAAACTTACAGAGGTAGAACATAGTTTGGGTGACTTAATATTTAATTTTTTTGTTTAATATTTATACTTATATTTTTTTTAATTTTAATTTAAAATATTCATTTTTTTATTTTATTACAATTATATTTACTTTATTCCCTTGCTTTCATTATTTCTATTCGTTGGTACTTACTTGTTATTTATTTTTCTTTCCACATTAGTGGTAACCCTGATTAATCAAGCGTCCTTACATTTCATCAGTCTCTTCACGCGCTTCTTGTTTTATTACGATTGGTGTCAAAATACGGAAACGAATTGTGTCAACTCTTTCAGGTATTTGACGTGGGGTCAAAAAATAAATCCATTATTTTTGTCTGATACATATATACAACTAAACATTTCACAGAATAGAATAAAACATTTACTAGGTCAATATTTTAACAGAAAATTATCAGGAGAAGATCAAAGGAGAAAGTGAAGAAGAAAAGATGGGGTCAGTCTGGTAAGTTGAAGTCAAGAGAGTTTCAACTATCTTATCCCTCCGGTAAAATCGAGCTTTCGTGACTAACGCGTCAACACCTCATGGCTGAAGAAGTAAGTTAAAGTCAGGTTAAAAAAGTCAAAGAGTATTTAAAATAGTGTAACCATAATATAGTGTCAATATCGTCTTAACCAGTATTTGGTTCAAATTGAGATCGAAGTGGACCCAAGTAACTAAATGCGGACCTCCTCAGATGGCCTCAAAGTCAAATTACTGTTGTTGAAAAATTCTTGTTTTAAGGATGTTGTCTTTAAACCAGTTGCTGAAGCAAAAACCATTACTATTAACTTGAATAACTATAGACTACTTACTCCGCTGATCAACGGAAGCTTGTGGTCATTGATACAAATATTTAGCATGGTCGAAAAGATACCAATGTAGAAGTGCACTTCGATTGGAAACTCAGTTTCTGGTACTGCAGGAACAATTGAAAGAGATATCGTAGGTATTACTAGAACTGGATAAGAAGGATTTGAGATGAAGAATGACCACATTTAGTCACTTCCCTACCACTCTGAACCCGGTCTAAACAAATCTGTGCACAACTTATATTTGTGGATATATGAAAGTATGGATCATGAACTATGAACTACTCAGATTAATACTTCTCCTATCCTCTGTGTTCCTGATATTTCAACAATTCCTCACCTTTTCTGCAGAAATTCCCAATATTTGGAAAACATGCTTTGCCATAGATGGAACAAGATTCTCAAACTTTGTGAATCTGTGAATCAATAGAACGATTTGGCTGACATCAATACCAAACTTGACCTGCTATTAACCCTGAAACTTCAATTTTGTTATTATTAATTACTTTTACATATAGCTCTGTGAATACTGCCGGACGATGAATAATTTCTGAATAACTTTGTGAATTGTTCCCTTTATTTGTACACCAGCATAGTTACAACAGTCGGGTTTACTATAAGTCAAAGGGCTTTTCTCATATTTTCCAACATGAGGTGCTTTAAGTTTATGAAGCCTGGAACAACTCATACTTCACACGCACCGTATACCGTGCTACAATCTCGCTCTCAAATCTAAGTAAATAAGGACATTTGGAATGACAGTGAAAAAGTTATTATTTACTTTTGCTCAAAATGATGGTAAATAATCTACTCCATAATGAGTTTTTGGGTTTAATGATATATCTAAGAAAAATACTATTCCATGATAAGTGTATGGTCCATTCTTCCAGTTTTTGTACTACCTACCCTTTTTCGAAAGTATTTCTTGATTATAATCTTCTAACTTGAATCACTTTTCTAAGCAATTTTGAGTTCAAACCTTTTAAATCAAAAGGTGTCAACTAGTTTAATTTGGTGAAAAGCTGAACCAAGATCAATTGTTGTAAAATCTTAGTATTTAACCTAATTTATCTATAATTATCTAAATATTTATCTGTAATATTTAGAACTGGATACCTACTGACAAGGGTTTTATCCTTGATTTTACGATAATGTAGCAAAATTCTCCATTTTTGATGCCCCGAAGCATCTACTTTTTTTGGTGTAATCCTCATGGGTGAGTTTCAATGAGAATTAAAAACTGTGATTATATTATTTTGCAACATATCTTCAGTTTGTTTATATATTTACCGCTTATGGATTTCTAGATATCTGTATGATCTAGTGTACATGGGTATTTCATTGGTAGACCTTCATGTATGTTTGATTTCATTTTTAAAATTCAATGTAATTTAAGCCATTTAAAATCTTTCTGAATATAGTTTGACAATGTCAGTTTTTGTCTATGTGCCTTCGCTCAGTTCTAATTAGAGAAAAATCTCATTTATCATTTTTATCGTTTAGAGAATTCGTGATACATTCATGTCTACGGTTAATTTGCCATTGAGTTTAGTGATTCATCGCTTGTATTCCTAACTAGAAAATTACTTTCATGATTCTCCATTCATAATATACCTTCCGCCAAACCCATCAACTTAATTTAATTTCAAGCGTAATAACTTTTTTTTTTAATTCATATTACTTGGATTTCACTGATATTAAACATCAGTATATGGAAGTAAAATAATATGTTATTGCATTCAGCTACCATGGAGATAGGTGATTTTGCATGAGTCATATTTTACTAAGTAACATAAATATTATTAGTTAGAAATTATTTTCAACTGTATCGATTAATTCTTTAAATCTATAAAGTAAAGTAAAAGTTGTTTTTGCATCTATAAAGGTAGTAAAAGAAGGAAGGGATACTTAATCATAGTTCAAGTTTATTATTTGGAGCATTATTCCTAGGCAATCTCTCCTAATAAATGACTTTGTTTTCTTTCGCCCGTCTCTTGGTTACGTGCATTTCTAACCGTGCTTTCAAAGTTAATGCCGTCGTAATCTGCCCTTGTCATCAAGTGTGTAACCTCGTCCTGCTTTACTAAATTTATTGCTATAGAGTGTTTCGGGTGGATGTGGACGTTCATCTTGGTTTGTAAGTACTTACCTGCATTTCTTACATTTATCCGCAAAGTTTGGTATAAATTGTTTTTGCGAATACTGCTCGTTAGACATTTTTTGTTTGATAGAAAATTGTTTATAGCCTTTTTAATTTACATATTACTTATATTCTGTATTTTGATTAATATTTGATATTAAAATTATTGATGTGTCTAATGCTTAGTTGAAAAAGATGATGAAAGTAAAATTTTAGAAACTAGATATAGTAAGCTGATTATGAAATTATCAGGTAATTTCAAAGTCCGTCAGGCTTGATGTTAATTCAGGCAACTTGATAAGTTGTCAATGTGACAAGCACAGATAGCGGTCGTCAACATCTTACCAAAACCCAACCTGGTTATAAGGGGATAAAAAAAATGAAGAATTGTTAAAAAAACTAGAACATAAAACAAAAAAAAGACAGGAGGGTGAAGTGAACCGCACAGAAAGTACACCAAAACTAAAGGCTTCATCCCAGATCACTCAGAAGTATTCCTCTATGTGTATGCATTTTCCTGTAAATTAAATTGTTGAACGCAGTATATAAACTTCTGCCTACAGCCTTGATATTAAATTATTAATTGATGCAATAACCACGAACATTAACAATTATTACTACTAAAACTACTGAAAGGAATGTAATAACCAGGATGTGGCATCTCTTGTTGTTGGAAATACCAACAACTTTGCTCTCGAAGAAATGGTAGTTCGAACAGAGACATCGAGAAAGTTTTCCCCCCAGAATTCGTGGAACTCGAACAGTCGTCTAAACTTTTAGTGGCTTGTATACACATTGTTATATAACAAGATTTTATATAACACGTGAAATAAAAATCAACGTTCAAACCACAGTAAGAAACCAGAAAAAAAAGACTTATTTCTGATTTCTTACTGTGGTATGGACATTGTTACGTTGTTAATTAGAGAAAGCTACAGCATTAAAAAAAAATCACCTTTACATGATCTCACCGAACGGATGTCCTATTTTATAGGACGTGAAAATTAATTTTAGTTTTCATCCAAATCGGTTCTTGACCAAAATTTTGAAACGAATGATTGTCGAGGACCAAGGTAAACTTATTTATTACAAAATTTAGTAGCAAACCTTCCTCATTCCTTAGCCGGAGTGGGTGGTCAAAATGTATTTTATTGGAGTCAGCGAAACTTGAAATCTATATTTCCATTCAAAAGTAGATAATGTAATGCTGAGTGCAAATCAATTCTTTTAAAACTTTGTCTTTCATTTAGGAATTAATTATAACAAAAATAGGAGGAGAAAAAATGAAGAAAAGATAAAAATATATTACTTATAAAACTAAACTTAATCGGTTAGATTTGTGTCATAGCATGCAACAGGGAGTACCAGCTTTAATGGTATGTACTAGCTTTAATAGTTGCATACGTACCATAATATTTCTAAGACAGTATGGATTTATTAATTCAATGTTTTTAATCATTACAGTATCGGTAGTGAACATTTTCTTTGAAAACTACTGCATTGTGAATTATAGCCCATTCAAAACTATCTGCTTATTTTTAACGAAATATGACAGGCTTAACAGTATGTTCCTCGAATGATATAAAACTAAGCTACTATAGCATGTCTACTATACATGAAGTCATAACGAAAGCTATAAGAATGAACACGATCCTCTCAGTAATTGTCCAGTGCATTACTTGAGCCTTGAAATGATGACTTTAAAGCAAGGAGAGGCCTTGGCCTAGGTGAGAAGCTTTATAACTCTGCTGCAAAGGAGTACAGGCTGGCTAACCTTTACACAGCCTTGATATTCTCCTCACTTGGGCTACTTCAAAGAGATTCTCATTTCCTCTAAACACCAGTAACCCAGCTCTTCACTCTAAAAGCTATATTCAAAATTACTACATTCTTAATGTTTTATTTTTTAATTACAATGTAAACAAGCAATTTATTTTAATTAATTAATACTTTAAACTGCAATTTTATTATAATGTGCATTCATTTTATAATTTAATCAATCAGCATCAAGAGAACATTGGCGATGAAACTGCAGCATTTCTCAGTTTATACTTAATATAAAAGAGTTTCAAAATGTATAGTTCTGCCTATAAAAAAGGTTTTATTAAAATGCATTGAGAGTATAATTTTGAACCTGAAAATTTGACCGAGACCCTATAAACTTTAGTTATATATATATATATATATATATATATATATATATATATATTATATGTATTACTTTATTTACACAGAAACGATGAAAAAGGATGAAATAAAGAACACTTACAGAATTCAATATTATCGAACTGTTGTAATACTCATCAGTAGAGAGTATAAGATAGAAAGGACGATAGTGATAGAGATCATAGTGAAGAACGGAGCGCGAATATATATATATATATATATATATGTGTGTGTGTGTGTGTGTGTGTGTGTGTGTGTTTTTGTATGTGTGTTGCCAGGGAATAGATGTATATAAATGTGATGAAATGAAGTGGGTATGAAGATGGTGATAAAGCATCGCAGCTTTATAACGCCACGGAACGGAGTGTTTGTAGAATACATACATTTACAGTAGCAGATGGAATATATAATAGAAAAGGACTAGATAGTGGAATATATAAATGACATTAAGGGGAAGAAGTGGGAGAGAAGAAAAATTATTCTGTAATAAAAGGTTATTTATTTAAAGCAGACAATTTTCATAATAATTATAGTATTACTGAAATACTGTTGATAATATCTCTGGATGAATCGCCGATGAGAATGTGAGTTCGCAAGAGATACAAATGGAAAACCCTTGTCTCTTCGCTATTTGCATTTCTCATTAGAGACGACTTTAATAAACGTAATAGTTGATATTCATTCATCCATAATTTTGTAATTTGTGGTATAATTTTCAGTATTATTTAGTTTTGTTAAAACTTCAAACTTGATCGATGTTATTTTTCATTTTCCTAATTATTGAAATTTATGAAGTAATATTGAGATTTAATTATTTGTTTGAATGTTCACTAGGAGTTTGAAACAGAAATACCCTTGAATTGTATTAACGTTGCTATAAGCAATTAGTAATTAATTCATTATGTAATTATATCAATATTATTGTACTGCATAGTATCTTTTGTTACAGTATTATTTTTTCAACTCTCTTTTTGTTTGTTAGTATGTAGCAACTTATATACCCACAAATTTTTGTGATAAGCGCAAAAACATATTTATGCTAATATTAAAATTGGATAACTACGTCACATTACCTGATGGTCCTTCTTACCTGCTGCTTGTTTTTAATTTTAATGATTGAAGAGTTTTCAGTTAAACTTACACACTCTGCTCAGTCGAGTGACTGCCATTCCTCAACTTTATCTCAAAAGAAGCTTAGGTCATACTGATTAGTAGCTCATATTCCCAGTGGCATCGCGTACGAGGCGATCTCTTTGCTGCACGTGTAGTCTAGAACAGGGAGCACCATGAGAAGGAGACCTACATCACACAACAAACAGTCAGTCGCTTAAAAAAATTTTCCAAAGTATTTTCAAAAAAATTGTATACAATCTCACATTGATTCACGTTTTGTCAAGTCAAGAATGGCAAGTCCTGGGTAGCTTGATTTCTAAACGAATTCTGTGGGATTTAGCGGGAGCGTTTAGAGTGGCGCTGTTCACAACAACTGGTCGGGACTACTTGCCTGCCTACCTACACAAGATTGGTTCTTTTCTAGGAACAGAGTGCCCTCTGTATGGTTATAAGAGGATGGATGTGAACCGCGACTGCTCAGGCATTCACACCACAAAACAGGCAATATAAATCGCAAACAGGCACAGAGTGGCCAATCTACATTGGACTCGCGTCACCTACTGACAGAAATACAAAGGTGGGCGTTGACTAAGAAGAGTATCCTCAATGACTGTGCAGTGTACAAGATTAGTGTTAGGGAGCAGAAATCTTCTAGTCTTATAATTACCACAGAAAAAAAAAACAGAAATCAAGATAGTGAACTTGTCTTTACTGCAAGAGGCCTTCTGATTCCCTTCCACAGATTTGTTCAAGATACTGTAAGTTCATTCATCGCCTGCTGTGTGTTCGTCACTTATATGTTGGTAGTCCATATTCATTTTTCACATATTATAGCCAGAAAGGAATCACTAAAACCATTGTTTACTCAGGAATTTAAAATGGCCTAAACAACTTTAATAAAAAAACATGCTTGCTAACTTTTTTTAGTCAGTTACCTTTTATTTTTTAATTCACTGTTTTTCCTTTCATTAAAATCCATTCAGGGGGAGAAATTTAAAATAGTTACTCGTATTCTATAATGCAGCTTGTTAATTGTTTAGATATTTACATTCTTGAGTCAGTAACTTTACAAATTATAAACGGAGAAGTTTTTTCAATTACATGTATTAAAATGACTACCAACATTTTACTCAAAACCTTATTTACTTAACATTTTTACTTTAATTAAAAACTAAAATTTTTAACTAACCGTTAAAAGTCCTTAAAAAAATTTTCCGAAAGTTGATAGGGTTTGCTAAAAAAATAAATAGTTAAGATAATGTAAGTACTTATGGTGAAATGAAGTGCTAGTGTGGGTTAGGGATTGACCGGACCCTAGAGTGCGTAGCGAGAAGGGGCGAAGAGGAATGGTTTCCTACCCGCTGTCTGAGGTTGGCATGTGTGGTTAGCCTCAAATCTCCTCCTGCAGGAGTCCTGCTCTGATCAATGAGAGGGCCTTGAAACAAAACGACAGCGAGTAACTCAGGGCTGTCCTACAAATGAGATCGGCAACCGTAAATTCATTCATTATTCTCATAATAACAATGCGGCCTAACACTTCATGTTATCTATTTATACACTTTATCCAAATACATCACAGAAAAAAGATTTAAATCTTATATATCTATGCTCCCATAAACTTCGCACAAAAAAACACTCAGTTTCTTAAAATAAATTATATTCAACTTCATGATTGTTGCCACTCTCATGGTGTGGACCAGTGTTTCTCAAACTTATACTTTACAAGTTGCGGCTGTCCTTCAATATAAAGATATTTTCACAGACTTTTAGTAAAACGGTATTACTAAAAAATAGAAATTATTCACGCATGATTGAGAAATTCATCATCGTAATGCCATTAATTGGACAAAGTTATTTATTACTAGCTGACCCGGTGAACTTCGTATCACCTAACAGTTAATGAATATCATGCTAACTTTAGCTAAACTTAATTTATTATTTAATTATTAACATAATAGCTGATCTATCAGACCTTGTCCTTGTTTTTTACCTAAATAACAGGAATAAAAAATAAAATAAAAAAAATATATTCCAAAGCATATTATTTAACAACAATATTCATATTTATTTTATATTAGATCATTATGTATTGTCATTTCTTTTATCGAGAAAAATGTGACGATTGAGGTTTTTGATGGGATTCTATTTACTGAATTGCATTTGGTTACAGAATATTTTTAGTTTTCCTTCTGCTGCGGACACGAATATATCAGAAGATTTTCTGAGCGTGTGCAGACCTCTTACAGCTGTCAATGTGAGCAGTATGGACTATTCTAATTCAGCACACACACTTATGGCGATTGTCCTTGTGCTTTGTTGATAGTCATTGCAAAGGCAAGTCGCAACGAAACTACAAACGTTTGAATTTGAATGGTGTATCTATTGATATATTTGGGATGCGTGGTAACAGTACAGCTTCGCATTTAAATTTTCTTTTATAATTTTAGCTTCGATTATGCAGTTAATCTAGTTTTTCACCGAATTCTGATACCATTGCACAGTTTTGGATTCATGTTTGTGGAAGAATAATGAGCAGACCAATTACTTTAGAACGTGCAATGGCAAAACTAGTAAATCACGTGAATTTAAGAATTTAATTGGATAATAAAAACTTTATTTTGATTCATAACAAGTTACACTACATGTATCGATGTACTTGTACATTGTCATGTTACCTGTAATTCCGTTTTGAATGCTGTAATTGATTGAAATGACATTGTATTTTTTTTACCTTCCGTCTGTGGTGCCCGTCTGTGGTAGCTGTGATTTATAGAAATTTGTTGGCAATGTGATTCATTAATCTTGCTTCATCGATGGACAATTTCGTATTCTAAATGTCCAAAAAAACTTTGCGAAATCAGCGGATGCATCATTTTGTAGTTGTACACACATGTTGTTCTTTAATTTCAATTTATATATGATCTACCATAAAACTGATGATTTGATACATACATTGAGTTCATCAGCTGGAGTCGAAGGTTATATAACTGGGAGACTGTGTCCCAAATCTTCAGGCAATGAAATTGCGCCACCTTCTAAATGAAGAATAGTTGATTACATAGAAGCACATGAAAAATACTATGTCGGATTTTAATAGAAAACCACGTCATCAAGGATTAAAAATAAGCAAGTATTAAACAAATAATTTAAAATAAATGAATTCAGATATAGAATATGAATTTTATGATTTAAGAAACCTTCGCAGGCATGCCTCCAACCATTCTTCAAAGTTTATCGCAATCGGATGAACAGTTTAGGAAGACATAAGAGACACACTGACAAACGTACATTTATATTTAAATAGATTCGTATAAGTCACAGACTTCCAGAGTACTTAAGTTATTACATTATTTTAGTACAATAAGACCGATGACCATCACATGACGACGAACCTTTTCAAAGCGTGGAATCAAACTGAACATGACCACTCTTAATTTTCGTGCAGATGGATTTCTGTTTAATACTTGTCCTTTACAACAGTTGTACCTAAATAGAGTTTCTCGCAATAGCATACACAAATTGAAATTAAAAACCTTTCAGCTCTATTACGTTGAGTGGACATTTATTTTTCATGAAATAGGAATTTATTCCTGCTGCAACATTTCATTTGGTTTCCCTCAAATTAAAAGCTTAATATTTATTGAATTCCTTTGGGTTCTCTTCTTCTGCAGAACAAAATGTTTACTGAACCAGTGTTCAATTCATCTTGAATCTACAGAAGCTTATCGTCGTCTTCATTCCGAAAATATTTCTTGAAATAGGTAATGAGCCATGGAATTAACCATATTAAAAACCGGTCTATTTCCATTGATTTCAAAAGTTCTGCATTTTTTCTGTAAAGAGAGAGGGAATGAGAGAGATTTAGGGGTTTTGTTTTCATGATAAAATTTTATAAAATAGGGGTAAATTATGATAGTTTTATTTGAAGAAGTGTGTTGAGAAAAATGTTTGGCATCTTTATGTTCTTTTTCTTTGAGGAAAATAGCAATTTTCTTTTTCAGATTTAAACGAACTTCTTCCTTGAAAAAAATAAGAATTTTCCGGCACAATTTAAGTGATGTGATAAAAAATTGCACCCCCCCCCCCCCCCCCCCAGAGTGAGTTTATCCTCTACAGTAGCGTGCAGTGCTGTTGTGCAAACAAGCCGAGAGTTTGACACTCTTGTTATCGTACAGCCATTTAAAAACCGTTAGTTCAATGGATGGGTATTTGCAATGTAGGTTACATTCAGTACACAATCTCAGCACCCGATTTAGTTGAGTGTTCAGATGGTTTTAACAAGCGCTTCTGTATGAATAATGCAATGGGTTCACAGTGCATCAGAGACTTTGCTTTCCTTTATTAGCTTCGACAAGAAACGAGTTCCACTGGCACTTATACGGGCGTACTTTATACACTAGAAATTAGTTTGAATATAAATGTATACAGAAGCAGCTTCTGTACTTTCGTTGCTGACTTAACATGTCTACAGAAAATGGGGTTCCCTTTAATGTTATCACCGTCTATCAATGCACGTCGCACATCAAACTACCACTCTTACGAGGATATACCTCGAGTTTCATTCAGTTGCGATCAGAATTGAATCCTTCCTTTTTTTTCAATTAATGCATCATTGATGTCTTCGACAATATGTTGTATTCTGTTACAAAACAAAATATAATTTCAAGAAACTTTTTAGTATTATCATTATTCATGATATTAGAAACTTGTACATAAATATTTAGGATAAGTTTATTCTTAAATGAAGTTTCTTAAATTAATATGCTATCTGGTAAGATGGCAGCCAACGATATATTTGTGATAAATACGATGAATACGGTCCTTGGGAATGTTAGTATGAAATATTCGTTTTTACATGTTTAGTTATTTATATGCCTCTGTGTGAGTGCAATATTGTAATTTTCTTCGAGGTTCTTATTTGTTACTATTAAACAGACTCTTTGTTATTAAAGATATTCAGTTAAAAAGAAAAATGTATTTATAAAACTGAATAAAGAGAAGTAATGCAACACTGACAATGTCATGTGAATTGACTAACATATAAAATCAGTGCCTGGATTACCCTCAGGATTTATAATGACGCTTTGAGTATCATCTGACTCTGACTGCTCTGTGTGACTGAAGTGAGACAGTGTGTGCTCTTCTGATACACACGCCGCACCTGACCACAACCAACCTGCTCCGCTATTCACAAATCAACAGAATAAAGCTTAGATTTGCGTATGGCCAGTCAGTCAAATTATCTCTTGTCAATCATTTTTCATCACCATTGCCTCTCCAACCATCACTGAGGTCCTTTTCTTCACTTTTTCTACTCATTTCCGGGAATGAATGATTGATTTTTTCTGCTCAACTTTTTTATCTGAACCAACATTGATATTTTCATTCAGTCTTCATCGGACTGTGTCAGGATACGACACCTGCTTCTAACAAAGCTGCAAACCACACTTTGCCAACCACTGCTGTTTTCCTTCTTTTGTAATGGTGTATTCATGTCCATTTAAAAAAACCTCCTCTTCTATGACTAACAAAACAACATAAATACTTCACAAGCAATGTAATGGTAGCCACACATCAATCTAGTGCCATGAATCACTATTATTAGCTCTAATAGGCTGAAACAAATTCTTTTCAGCGCCCCCACATAAATGCTTGGCTCAATTTGCGCATTCTAGAGACAGACAGTGCAGATTATGATTAATTGAATCTAATTGTAGTAATAAGTGTACTGATTCCCGACTGAGTTAATCTCCAGAGTTTCAATGTTGCCTTCTCCATAATTATTTAAATTACTCGTCCTAAGCACGTTAGATGAGTTGACTGGAAGCGTAGTATCGGTACCAAAATTATTTATTTAGTACCTGATGGAAAACGTGTACAATTTTCTATTCCTTGAATGTGTTATATCTCTTGTTTGAATTGTGGGTACTCATCATAACAATTACGCCTGCTGAAACCTACTCAAGGTTACCTCGTAGATAGTAAGAAAAGCTCCATATGAGGGGTCGTATCTCAATAAAGACCAGGGTTCTCAATTATATAAATTCTCTTATAAACGACTAAAAACAACAGTAGCATAAAAGAAGAGCATTGCTGTAAATTATTAAAAAAATACTTCTAATTATTGAAGTAAATATTGCATTTTATTTCAAGTATTGTATCTACAAAACATTCGATGGTTCAACAGAATATTAAGAATGACCTATTACTGTCACATTTAATGTAGAACGAATTGAAAAATATGACCGTTATAACGATTATATAAAAGAGGAACAAGTTTTATAATGAAAAAAAAAACAAGGCACTAATCTGGATATGATTATATTTCCAAAGAATTGAATGCGATGGTACCCACGGCAGTACTTTTGGTTACCGAACGAAGGTAACTTGAGATGAATTCATCCAGAGTGGCAAGGTTTTAGTGTATGAAATGGAACCAAGAGTTCTACAATCAAAGAAATTCCGACCGACACAAAATGACGCTTTGTATATACAATATATATTGATGCAAGGGAATTATTTTGTGTAAGTGCATTGTGGAAAACTTAACATACGTCTTATAATTTCACTTCATTGTACTTCAGAAAACCTGGTAGCACGGGTCTGTATAGGTGAGACGTCATAATGAAAAAGTTACAAATATATAAATTATATTAGGGCAAATGAACTGAATCACAGCCAATTCAAACGTTTTTTAAAAAAGTCGACAATAATAACTGTTCCTTTACATACTTTACTTATCATACATACATACTTTACATACTTAGGTAGAACGACTAAGCAGATGGGATTTTGAGAACGATTTTATTTCCTTCAGAGTCGAAATTCTCTGATTTTACAAATCAACAATAAGGTTTACAAAGAAATAGAAAATGATAAATGTAGGTCTTCTAATACTTTTATGTGCAACATTACAGGAAAACTACCTCTTTTAACTGTCATTTGCATAGTGAAATTGAATAAAACAGGGGTGGATGATTTTATTTTGACCAAAAATGAAACATATGTTAGAGGCAAACACAAACATTCTTCGTATTATTACACTATAACAAACTAAAGAAGAAAATACTTATATTTTTTAGAAAAAGTTGTACTCTTCTCACAAATATCATAAATTTATTTTCTTCCTCTAAAGAATTTTAGAATAGACCTCAAGATTTATTCGATTGGTATCTGTGCATAGAAACTCCTGATTTTCTTCATTTTTTTGGGGTTATGCCAGTCTCCTCTGAGACAGTGCTGAAAGAGTTGAAGTATAACTATGTTCGTTACTCTATTAGAAAGCGTTGACTCTCCGCTTCCTGAGAGCAATCAACTAATCTGATGAAATATATTACTTCTCAAGTATTTGCTAACGGTGTATCATACTTCTTCACCATAAATATTATACACTATAAAAAGAAAATAATAAGTTGTACAAGTAAAATTTCTATTTAATTATATTTTTTATATAAGTGATGTGAACTCTGGATCAGAAAATCTGTGGAAGAGAGAGCTTGCGTGTGTTGTTTCTTATTCTTCTGTTGAGTTTTTCCTTTATGACGGTGAAGATTCGTTTTGATTGATTTACACACCATTAATAAACTGTTTTCATCAGCTCTCGCTTATTCGATAAAAGTTGACCCAAACATGTACTGTTGTATTTTGGCTTGAGGAAAGTTTGTTGAGGAAAGTGTTTGGACCATCAGCATTTCTTTTCTTTGATCTATGGTCATAAAAGTCTAGAACGCTTGTTCTAACCAGTCGCAATTATAGACAACATACTACAAGCAAGTCTATGTTTTAATTAAAGCAAGGGTAAAATAAAATGCTTGGTGTATAATTAATCGAGTTGTTCAATATTGTTTGAGCCTTAAAACGGTTGATTATGGTAGTTTAACAGTCATTTGTTAAACAATATCAACAATAGTAATTAAATAGTTGCTTTTTATGGATGTTCGGTATAAAATGTGATTGGTATATCATAAAATGGTATATCAGAAATAAGTGTATAGATAAGTGGGTATTATTTACTGGTTCGTTCGTTCAAGTAGAGTTGAGGAGGACAAATTACAAGCAGTGAGAGGAATGTGAGTTGAGTTTTAGAGAATTTTTGCCTAAATGAGGTGAATGACATTGAGATGATAATGACATGTTGGCATTAGTGATAGGACAGTAGGTGTCCTTATCAGTGATTAGGATAGGTGCTAAATAGCGCTGGTTAGTAGGGTATCGACTGTGGGGTGCTGGTTGCCTGGATACGCCAATCGTGACGTATCCACGACGTCACACCCCCTCTCCGCAGCCGGGCTCAGTCGCCGGTCCGACGCCTGTCCGGTCACCTCAGTACCTCTGTGATACCTAGTGTGATACCCAATCGCTGTTCTTAGTTCTGTGTTAGTGGTGTTTCAGATCTTAACAACTTTTTCTAAACAAACAAATCTACAACAAACCTTTTTTTTTCTTCATCGTATCTAAAATCTGGTTTTCTTTATATTTTTTTTTTTGGCCAAAGTGTATGTGTTAAAGAAGAATGCTATTCCAGCGTTGTCTGTAAGTATGAACTAATTTCGGCTGATACACTAGCTGGGGTTGTTGTAGTGCGAAGGCTTGGTGGTTTGACCCAGTTTCGGAGGGTTACGCAACGCCCGGCCATCGAGCTGCCCCGCTCAATGGGCTCGGCTCACTTGTTGGAGCCCCCTCCAGCCGAGCCTCGGAGACACTTCGCCGAACTCTGGTCCAGCCACCACCAAGCGCTGTATCACACCTTCCCCACGCCAAATATCATTCATTTCCTAAACCCTTTGGTCGTATCATTATTTCATTTATCAGATGTAACTAGGGTACACACACAAGTAAAGACACACGCGCTCACACAAGCAAAGACACACACAAGTGGATATATATATATACATTATCAAGATTTCAACTATAGTAGGATATCATAAATGGGACCAAGGTTTTTTTTTTATAAAAATTAATGGTTCTGAATAGATAACTTCCATTATTCAATTTCTTACTGTGATTTACATGTTAGTTTTTATTTCGAGCGTTTATTGCAAAGCGTAGTTACTTAATTGAACACAAGAAAGAAACATGGAAAGCACCGAAAAACACTATTTTGGCATGGTGTGTTAAGAAAAATATGTAAATAGTTAAGAGCTGACTCATTAGTATATATATATATATATATATATATATATATTAGTAAATGTAAAAACTTCATAAATGTGATGTAACAAGACACACAGGAAATACATCGAAAAAATTTAGGGAAAGCAATAATATATTTTTACATCGCTATGATCAGGATTCGAAGGGGCCGATAATAATTTATATATGTATATATATATATAAACATTAATTTATGGATCCTTAATGAAATAGATTCAATAGAATTGGGAATAGGTCAGTTTTCTAATTGAGTTCTGACAAAGAGATTATATGCGTATAAATTGTATGTGTCCTTTAATTTATTTTGAAATTACTGTCCGATTTCTGTCGATTCTCCATTTTTAAAGCAATTACATCTGTTTATATATGTGTAAATATATTCCAAAAGTGCACGAAGTTTTTTCAAAACATTCTCAAGTCTATTTGGGTTAGCGCTTTGTAATTTTCAATATATATATATATATTTAAATTTAACAAATATATACATAGTAAAAAATCATAAACGATTCAACGAACTACATAAATAATTATTTTCCTTTGATTCCGTGTGATACTTCTTCCTCTGATGACGATAGATGTCCAATTGAGCTTTTGTTTTCTCTCAGGGAAGGTATATATGTCATGGTTTTACTTTCAGATTTATTTACAACCTTTTTTAAATTTGGGTACAAAAAAATCTTCATCTATTGAATTGTTTTTGCTTTAAACCTAGAAAGCAGGTCGATTGGTTTTTAATATTTTTTTCTAATGTATTCACTTTATGAATTTTTAATGATATATATCTCGAATTGATTAAAAAGAAAAAAAAAAGGTACAAACAAAACTCGTATCGATATTTCTACATCTCTGTTCATTGATACCTATAAATATATGTACAGAAGCAGATGACCATAATCGTGACTACAGAAGGAATAAGGAATATACTGGACACATTAAAAAGTAAAAATAACTTTCGGAGCTTTGGGCAGGACGATTTGATGTGACAAACTGCTGTCAGAATATCAATAACAGCGTCTTTTTTTCTTCTTTGTCTGAAAATACGATCCGAAACGGACAAACTTCTACATTGAAATATATACATAGAGGAAATAAAAATATTTGTCTATGAAATAGAAACTATTTTTACAAAATACTAATCCATCTTTTTTTTTGTTTATTTAAGTAATTCAAAATATTTATAAAATATTGATGTGTTACCACCAAGCTGGTCTCTATTTTACTTCTGTTTCGAAACATAACAGTCACCTCATAGATGAAACACTGACCGTTTTATATTTTCTATTCTAGAAGAATAAACCACATTATCAAACTGTAAAATGGTAATCTGAATTTCTTCTCAAAGTGTTTGTGCAGTGCATTATAATTGTAATAATAAACTAATTCTAGGAGGAGTCACTATAAAATCGCACTATGATACAAATACTTTGTTCAGGTTTTTGCTGATCAGAAAGTATAGAATAAAAAATATTTTTTTAAATGCTATTCAAAAATTTATAACAAGATTGATTATTTGATAATTCTTGTTTACATTATTATAAAGTTTTGGATAACCAAAGTATTTTTTTAATATTTAACAATAACATGAGCATACTCTCTATTTTGATTTCTTGCACACTTTTGAATTATTTACTTAGGTGTGAATAGACCTACTTAATAATTTTTTAAATCAATAACGGAGAAACAGTGGTTTGCTTAATAATTGGCCGCATCATGGCAATAGGTCTAGAGAAACTTTCCTCTCAAACAAACTAAAATGACCCACTCTACTAACCGTTTATATGTTAATGCTAAAACTTACAAAAATAGTTAATGCCTGAAATAAATCCTGGATGCTGGGAAAAAAGAGAGTAAAGACCGATTTTGTTGCTGCCCACTGTTTAGCAGTGATTCAATAAATGACAATAAGTAATTATACACTGGAGCAGCCACTGAGAAGTCTTGAATACTTCAGGATGGATCATGGTTTTATAAAACTTAATACAAAAAAATATTTATTCTTAAATTAGTTAAACTTGTATTGTAAAACAGTTTTCGCTCATCTTCTTGGAGATTTTCATTGTAATTATAGAATATTGAAAAAATGGAATCATTGAAAAATGATTTTTGTAAATTATAAACAGAAATAATATAGTGGGATTGCAAATATGGTAGATTTATGGGTGCAGCGTAAAGTACACAGTCTCTGAGGACAAGGCCCGTAGTCAGTCAGTCATTGACTGCCATATATATTTCTTTGATAGTTGATAGATGCAAATCATGATAAAAGATGTGCAAAGAATCATAAAGGAATTTACAATGACAATTTCATATGGCCTTGCAGTTTGCGGTGTCATAATTGGAGTTGACCATGAGAAAAATTCGCTCATCCGTTTCTTTCACAGAATTTACTCTCGTCGTCCACTATCTTCAGTGGTAACTAAGTAATGCCAATCAAGCTTACACCATATTTTGTGCCCCATCTCCATATTAGGATTCAATGCTTTCTCTGTAGTAAATTTATGTTTGTTATTTACCACAGGTGAAATATGAACTCCGTAATTAAATAGAAGGTAACTCAGCTCAGAGCGAAGGTTGTCAGTAACTGTGACCTATAGATGCTCACCCTCTTAGATTTACACTGTGACATCTATAGATGACTAGAATGCGCTTACTTGTATCTCCATATATGAGATTGTTACTCGTCATATGATGCGTTGACTATGTATAACTCGTAATAATGCGCTTGACTTGTATACTCGTACATATGATGCGCTTGACTTGTATACTCGTACATATGATGCGCTTGACTTGTATACTCGTACATACTGAGTAAATGATCGCTTGACTTGTATACTCGTACATATGATGCGCTTGACTTGTATACTCGTACATATGATGCGCTTGACTTGTATACTCGTACATATGATGCGCTTGACTTGTATACTCGTACATATGATGCGCTTGACTTGTATACTCGTACATATGATGCGCTTGACTTGTATACTCGTACATATGATGCGCTTGACTTGTATACTCGTACATATGATGCGCTTGACTTGTATATTCGTACATATGATGCGCTTGACTTGTATACTCGTACATATGATGCGCTTGACTTGTATACTCGTACATATGCCAATTCACTTTAAAGATAATGCTTGAATGTTAAACTGGAGATGAGACCAACATATATAACATGAGGGTCATAAGTACATCACTGATAGTAGTCAGTAAACAATGAAGGGCTATTATATGCCAGAAATGTGTATGTGCAACATGATTTATGTTGGGATTCCTACATCACCACTCTTCACCAATGAAGACTAAAGGTGTGCGACCCATTCCTGCTAGTAAAATGATTGAGATGTAACTGGCCTCCACGGCTCTCCTTCAACAGGGAAGGTGCAGAGGGAAGACCTACTTTCGTAAACCTTTTAATAAATGCCCTGTCAAATGAGCATTTATGCACATGCATATATGTACATTCTACATTTGAAGATATATATGCATTTGTAAAATAGAATGCCGCATTGTTTTTGTCAATAGGAATGATTTTGACATTGTTTTTCCTGGGTGAGAGAAAAAATTTCCTATCCTTCATTGCTGCTTTGACTTAAAAGAAAACAAGAACATAGATAGTATTCAAAAATAATAATATAATAATCGAAATTCATCATGATGAAAACTATTAAGAAAATAACTTACACCGTTAAATTTTCTGATTTCTTGATTTCTAGTAATTTATTGTTTTTTGCACTTAAAATTAATTTAAAATATAACTGAGATTAAGTTTAGTTCGTTCTCAGAATAACAATTTTTTGAGGAGTATTGAGTCTTCTGAAAGCGGAGTTGATTCATCATTGGAAGTCCTAATCTCCCAGAAATACTGACCATACATTAAATAAATAGTTTGAATTCAACTTCATAAAAAGTAGTTACCCTTTATACTCACTTCAATTTTGAAATTATCAAATTTCTGCCTTGAGAGGCTCTTTTAAAGGATTGAACTTCCTTTTTCTCAACCTACAATAATAGAGTCTTATAGTCATTTAATAGAATTTATAAATTAATGAATTAGGATATCAAATTCGTAATATTTTTCTGTTTTTTTTTATAAATATTTGTGTACATATTAGGTCTGTTTATTTAGGTTATTGTAGTGTTAATTATAAACTGATAGTAGGTTTAAGTATATACAAAATCTAATTTCTTATTATTGTAAAATATATTTGTTTAAGAATACACGTTTTTTCCGACAGTATACGTAATACACTAAAATGACAAAACGGTAACATACCTGAGAAGTGTATTTCGTTTCTTTATGGTCTCTTACCATATAACAAGCCTTTTTTCGTTGTTAATTGAAAAAGTACCCTGATTAATGAAGGCCGTAATAACTGAAAGAGCTATAAAACTTTTGACAACGTACAGGTGTATACCACTTTGCATACTTTACGAGAGTCGTAACAAAAATATTAGCATCTCACACTTGAAAAGTACTGCGTTTGCAGTGTAACTCAGAGGTTTCTCGACTATCAATAAACACTACCAACTAGTACAGTAAATGTAAACCTTTTTCGTTGGTTTTTTTCCTATTCAGTGATATGTGTAGCAACCATTTTCCAACTATTAAGTGAAAAAAGCACTGATTGAATTTCTTTTCAATCTCATGAGATCTATTCTAAGTTTAATATTTCTAAGGCATTCCAGTATTTCTATTTCTTTTTTAAAATAATACAGGGGTATCTAGAGACATGACATTAATTAGTTCTGGAGTGACTTTGTATCATGATTTTTTCTATTATCAGTCGCGTTTTACATGTAATTCACCTAATCCTTTTCAAACCCTATGAAAATACCTCGCTAATTTTATATTAAGGTTAAAACCAGAATGAAATAAGAGAACCAAATACGTTTGAATCATGAAGTATAACTAACCTAACCGTTAATACCTGTAAACGAAGTAGATGATGGAAGAAAATGCAATAATAATTATACTTTACCAATTATAATGCAATAATTTACCGGTAAACGGCACAAATTATACATAACGTAAGACAACAGTAACGCCTTACTTATGAAACGCTTAAAATTAATTTGTTGAAGTAGGGAATTTCGGGGTTTTTTTTTTGGTATAAAGAGTAATATTTTTGTAATTTGAACAAAAAAAACTTCGCATATACTTTAGATATGAACAAAAATTTCGCAAAATGAAATTTTATTGTATAGTAGCTTGTGGCGCCACTGTAATTTAGTTAGTTTTCACTATTATTGCATAATTAAGTTGAACACATATTATGGCACACTTATCCTTTTCCTAATTGTTGTAAAATATTTGATTTTTTTTTCTATTTGTTCACGTATTTATTGATCGGTTAGAACGAAATATGAATCACGGTGTTTATGGGCATACCTTAACGTAGACATACTGTAGGGACACTGTAAATTGGAATAACTTTCAGGGGCAAAATAGCAGTAATTTCTCAGAGCATGTTATCGGTTTTCTGTCACCTAACTTCAGCAGTTGCGAAACACAAACTAACACTCTACTTTCACCCTTCTAAATATTTATATTTGATGTATCCAAGTTGGGTTGCCTTATTTACATTATATCATTAACCATTAATAATTTATCCATTATTGGGTTAAATCTATTCAGTTTTACACCTATCTAGCTAGTAAAATCTAAAGTTAGCCATTATTTGACATTATAGATTATTTCAATATGTCTGGCTGAATTCTAGCTACATAAATAGAACTTCACATAAAACACGAAAATGAAACTTTGATATATATAAATAAATGCTTATATATGTTTTCAATGAGGAACTAAGAGTAAATTATTTATATCTCATCATCTTCTCTTCTGATCTTCTCTACATAACGAAGTGTCATTTCAAACATCGATGTGCTAAGTATTTTGTTCTTTTCTGTCTGGTTGTCATTTTTAGTTTTATTACGTCCGGTTGATTCATTATTTTCTAGCCATCAGTTACTGCTCTTATTTGAAAAAACCTCTTGATGACAGGTATGGATTCGTTGTGTCTTTCAATCCATAATTGAAAGATAAAAATGACAATCCGGCCATAGGTAAAAAAACTTGTCCTATTCGTGCTTTACAATGAGCTTGCCATAATCGCAGAAGTGAATAGTTTCTTTCTCAGGATTAGAGTTTTGACTCTTTTGTTTGAGATTAAAAGTTCTAGATTGAAAAGGAGATTGACTGAAGATGATCTCAAGATTGTAATTGTCCAGCTGCCAGATCCGGTTGAGTGTGAGTCATCCATAGCAGCTAAAGGTTCTCTCAAGTCCAATGCCTTTGCAGTCTGTAGGTGGTATTCCATGCATTTCACTTTCCTCACTAAGCCCTTGTAAGATCAATTGATGTTTTCTATTTCAATCTATAGATTTATAAATTTTTCCCAATGAATTTCAACCTTGAATAAATCTTTAAAGTCACTTCGAATCCCTTTGACCATTAAGTTCCTGGGTTACATTCTTTTAATGAGACAGAAGTTCAAACCTCCTACATTTTCTATTACTAACTTGTAGTGAATGTCAATGTATACAGTAATTGAAATGACTGTAAAATAAATAACAAACTGCTTCCCTGTTTGGCTGGTTTTTTTCCCATGGCATCATTTCATTATTGCAGTGGTTCCGACCTTATCTTTTTGACGGCACACCTTGTGATTTCCAATAGTAATTAATTTTGCTTAAAATATGTGAACCACTAACCAGAAATATGAACCATGTCCAACTAAACAAGAAAACTATTTTACCATGTAAAGCCGATTTTACTGTCAAAAGATAACAAACAACAAGCAGATAGTTTATGTCGTTCATTCATCACCCTAAGGAATGCTAGAAAAATCTTCCAAATATTTCTATTTACACTATGTAAATTGAAATACGATATAAATCACCCTAATCATCATAACAGTTAATTAGGTTTACATTTTGTGTAGCATCCTTTTTTTAAGAACGTTTTTGAATATATGTGTATTTAGTCTGTCAGTAATTAGTAAAAAGAGTGTTGTGTTTCTTTCTTTTATAAGTGTAAAATTTTCTGTATAATACAGGAAAAGATCAGGCAAAGCAAGTAGACCAAATAGCAGTTTTTGATGTTAACGGATATCAATTCCTTGCATTTCGTGTTATGAATATTATTACGTAATGAAGTTTCTCGTAGAGTATTCGTCTGATGGATGAGGTCGAATATCCGGATCTGGGTCGGTTTGGTTGAGTCCTCAGTTGACTCGGGATCCATCGTCCTCCGATGTGCTTTCTCCTGATGTTCCCTGGTGACCAACAGTTGCTGAGCTGCAGTAATTGTGCCTTTACCGGTGGATATACCAGTTTGCAATAACCTTGCTACACACCAGGGTGTCACATTCTCTTGTGGATCAGCAGTGTACTCACAAGAGCATATTTCTCTAGGGCAGTCCTAAACCCGAGGACTTGGTAAGTCAATCGACTCCCTAGGTTACTAAGTTAACCGCCTCTTTTGTTCTTTTTTAACTTTGTTACATCAAATATTCTCATCGGTTAATATAGTCGTTTCAGAAGAGTTATAAACTCATCATATGCATACCTTTAATAAACTATTTTAAGATATATAACTGTATTTAAAGAGGTCATTTAGAAGTAAATCGCTTTAAACTAGTTTTATTAACCTCTCTCATCTTTTGGTTTTAAACAGGAATAATCTGCAAGGAGTATGAATATTTTATTTGCATAACTTACACTTCTCAAAGTATTTTTTTTTCTCTTAAAAACGGTCGTTTTAATATTTATTCTGAAAATCATTTCTAATTCAAACTTTCAAAGGAAATGACACCTAAGTCTGACATGTTAGCGATTTACTTCAGCCAGAGGTATCATTCCATTTATATTTCTATTTAGTTTTCGTATTCCTCAATTTTTCAAGGTATCATATAGAAATGTAAATCTCCAAAAACTAAAATATATATTTTATATTGACTAAATTTAAATATAGTCTAATTTTATTTAATATAGTCTAAATTTGCATTTATATTTTTCGTCTATACTGTGTGGCTCTATAAAATTTTAGATCCCTATATTGTCTTTGCAAATGTTTACCGTCATCCATATGATGACGACGGTAATTCTATATTTTAGTGAATTGTGATTCAAATTATTTTTATGTATTAACTGACGACATTAGCTTTACCTTGATTAGTTTATGGCCTGCTAATAATATTATTAATATTAGTATTACCGCAGAAGTTGTTTGTAATGATTAAAGAAGAATGTGCCATGTTACCTTGTAATTATTACCCCCTCTCACCAGTACCTCGCCTTCACGTTCATTCTTCAGGAAGACGCTGGCAGTTCCAAAGGGTTACCCTTTCTTATATCTAGCTATTGATTCTTTCTTTCGATAACCTATTCAATGGACTAATGCTTATTTAACTATTTCATTCATTTTCTTCCTTATTATTTTAATTGTGATTTCTTTTAATTTTTTCCTGAACCTGTCATCTCTCTGTCTCTTTGTCTTCTTCCTAAAGTCTGTGAGTCCGTCAGAGCTTGAAATCAGCTTTCTCTCTGAAAGTTATTTTGCTTGTTCATAGCCGTACGGACTGTGCTTAGTTACTTCTATGGGTTCAGATATTGTCAGTCTGTCATTCACCTTGCTTGTACTGTAAGTCATTTGTGTTCCCCAAAACTGTCTGGTTTATGTTCATGTGCCATTAAATGATTAATAAAATTAAATGTATTTATTAAAAACACGAATGTCTTTTTTGCATTCACTAACTTTATAGTTATTCCTAAATGTATTCTACACTATAGCATAGATTGTTCCACTGTCGCAGCACTTGCCAAGTTTTATTCCCCGCGGCTCATTAATTGTTTTGCATCAATTCACCTTTTAATCAATATGAATGGTTAGTTCAGTGAACTGTTCAGACACAGAGAATCTCGCATGAAGTGCACACGTATTCTTGCACACCCGTCATCCCCTCGCTCATACATTTCAAATAGTCTAATGTAGAATCATATAGTTCACAAATACTGATATCAGTTGTAAACAATCAAACATGAATTAATTTTTATTATATATTCTAATACTTCAAAAATTGCCAATTATTCTATTATATTATTCTGTAATATTTCTCACGATTATTACTTCTTTCCATAAACCTAATGGAGTGAGTGACCTGGCACGTCTGTTCTCATTTCCGTAAGATTTTAGTGGTTTCCCTACTCAGTAAGTTAGAATAGCTGTGGTAGCTTTCCTTAAAATGCAGTAAATTTATTATATTTCTTACAAGTCAAAATGGTGCGCCTCAGTTCATTATACTACGGTGTCGATGTCCTCAGTCTGATAATCGCTGCGCTGGCCGATACCTGACACCTATTCACAACTGATATGAATACTGACTGTGAGTCAGTCGTTAGCTTGGCCTTGGGATTTTATTGATCATAAGTAATTACACTTTTTGAATTTTATTTGGAAATATCGAATTATTCAACCTATTGAAGGAAATAAAAATCATTGCGTAGGGATATTTAGTTACTAGGTGTGGTACCCAGGGTCTTATTGTGGTGTGTGAGTCTAACCACTAACACTGATAACTTAATCGACGTTTTGATTCCCTTTAAAACGGGTATAGAGTCTAGGATATAAATGGCCAAAAGATGAATAGCATATTCTCTCTCTCATCTTGCAAACCCATTTCGGCCCTGGATGAGGAATTATCTTTCGATCAGTTAATGATCGGTTACAAACTCATTCTTAAGATTATGTTTGGAAGTCTATAAGTACACATATCTACTTCATTCAAACTGAAGTGCTTATACGGGCTTTGCTTCATTAGTACCTCCCGGATTGCAAATTCGAAAAATGATGTGGAGTATGATCGTAGCATAAATGTTAACACGTGACTGTATTGTTGATCTGACACAGGTTTCAACACTTTTATAAAACTTCAATACTTATATATTTCGCCTTCAGATTTGAGCACAAGACGGAATGAATGTGCAGTTAATTTTATTAAATCTTAAGCTACATTGTTCTGGATACAATTAGTGTTTATTAGAGTTTTATTTCATTATGACATTCTAACTCAAACTTTAGCGTATATGTATTTTGATTCATGAATGTAAAATAATGTCTCTTTAATCGGCTTTAAATTTTGAAAGGTGATTTACATGAACTGGATTGGTTTTTCTTGCTTCAGCAGCTTTACGGAAGTTGAGGTGGATGGCCTCCTCTTTGTTTTATTTCTAAAGATCTCTGGAGTAAGCACCACTAACGTCATCATGTTTGAACTTTCCTTTATTCAGCTCAGGTGTTCCACCAGTCGTGGAGGAAAGTTTGGACTCAGGCTTAGTAACGCCTCCCTGGTCAGGTGGTCACACCCGCTTACGGATATCCTTGTCAAATTTATTGCCCATTCTTCTATACTACGTTGAATATGATTGTGTCTGTTTGATGTTCCACTGTCTCAGCACTTGCCAAATTTTATTTCCTCCCGCGGTTCATTAATCGTTTTGCATCAATTCACCCATTTAATCAATGTCAATGATAAGTTCAAAGAACTTTGTACAGACACAGAGAGAATCTCTCATGAAGTACACACCCGATACCCCCTCATTCGTACATGTCAAATACTGTAATGATGAATCCTCCAGTTCACAAATACTGATATCAGTTGTAAATATTTAAACATTAATTAATTTCTAATACTTATTCCAATACTTTAAAAATTGCTAATTATTATATTACATTTTATAAAAAATATTTTTCCATAATATTTTTCACGATTATTTCTTTTTATTGAAAACTCTTTTTTAAAATATATTAGTTTGATCAATTCATTATTATTGTTAATAATTAATTAAATAATTGAAATCAACTTTAAAAATTGAACATTCTTAGCCTATGCATCTTGCCAATTCCGGACAAATCATCGTCGAATTGTTTTAAACTTGCTCGTTCACTAGTTTCAACACTAGATAGTTATATAGTAATTTCATATAGTTATAGTTATATAGTAATTTCATATAGTTATAGTTATATAGTAATTTTTGGAATAGTTCTATCATTTTAAAAAGAAATAATTATTTTTTGTAAGAATTTATGAAATGAAACAAGAGACTGCAAAATGTAATAGTCAAAGTAATTATATTTCAGCATTCAGAAAGCTTAAAACTTAGATAACTACTCATATATCTTAGCAATCGTCGTAAACAAAAGACTTCATTAGCTGGATATGAAATACTGACTGGAGTCTTGCATGATTAGTTGATTCATAAAAAAGATTTTTTTAGTTTGTTCTAAACTAACACTATTCATCTATTTTTGTTATGTTGACTAGAGATTCGTATGATTCCATTTTGACGATCACGGCTTATTGAAAGAGTCATCATGGACCTTTCGGGCAGTAGTATTCTCATTGAGGCTATAATGTCATATATATAAAATAAATACCAAAAAGAGATCACTACATGAATTACAGTGTAGAATTCTAAAATTGGACTTTTTTACTAGTTTATCTTCCACTTTTGAGTCAGGAAATGAACTGACACTGAAGAAGACAGTTCCTGTTTAAAAGAGTGTAATAAAGTTTAGAACGTTATACTGTGGTTTATGTTGATGCTTTTGGCAGTAATATCTGCTATGTAATACACAATTATAAAAATATGGAAGGAATCGCCAGGTGTATATGCTGAAATTAATTTTCAGAGAAAAGCTTTAGAGGTTTTATTTACCTGGAAAATCCACCTATTCTTCATATATTTTGGTATATATATAAATGAAAAAAGACAACAAATAGAAGAAGCGAGAAAACTATTGCTTCTTCTATATGTTGTCTTTTTTCATTTATATATCTGTCCGGTTTGGACCGTTTTAATATTTTGATTTATATATATAAATAGTTCAATGTACATAAAGAAACATAGAGAAATTAAAAAGATATAGAACGGCATTTCGCAAAAAACATGTAAAACGATAGGAAGAAATTGAGAAATAAGGACTATGATGAGGAATAATTTATTGGACTTGTGGTTGCTGTGACGTAAACAGCAGCTTAGTGGTAAGATCCTTGTCCCATTTCCCAATATGTATATATACATTAAGTACCAAAATCCACAAGAATCATAAATCCTTTCGCTGTGCAAAAAAGGAATTGATAAATATCACAAAATCGCCGTTTTTATATATTAATAATCTTTGCCATTATAGGAAGAAGTAATTCATTTAAATGGTAAGCCACAACACTATTCAAGCGGAATAAAATTCTCCTGAAAATGGTGAAGTTGAAAAATATTAAAGTAAGTTTTTTTTTAGTTTTTCGTTAAATAAATGCCATTATAAAGCCGAAATTTAAACGTTGCATGGTGTTTTGTCATCGAGTTGACAATGAATGTGAGAGGAAACTGGTTGCCGTGATGAATCAACACACCTGCAGGCTCAACCTTTCCAGTGCATCATTACTAGACTTACCAATTCAATCATATTTTAATCATGATTTTAATCTTATATTAATACTATATTTAAACGTATAAAATTAATTAATGCATTGTAGTACTTTTCAATATCCACTTTGGGATTGACTAACAGCAAAATTTGCCTCAATTTTAACCATCTGTTTGTTGATTCATATAAAAACGTTAGTTTCCTGAATCAAATGCTAATGCAGTTACAGAGTTTCAAATGATTGAGGATAGAGAATTAAAAGTTATTTATTCTTGGCTGTTTTGAAAAGCTGCTCAGAAATACCAGTTGTTTTAAGTTAACTTTGAGGTTTGGCAAAGTTGAAGTGCTTTGTGTCCACTAAGCTTCTCAACCTCCTAATCTAGTTTCAACTTGTTTATACCAGTCCTTGTTTTTTTTTATTCAAGTGTTTCAGTATTAAAACCAAAGACAAAAAGAAAAAAAAATATACAAAGTTTTGTAGATTGATTAAAGAAGTTCGATTTTTTTTTTAATATTGTTGAAAAAGTAATTTCTGTTGTTCAATGATAGTTATTGAAATGTTTAAATGTCGTATGGGACAGTGTTTTGAAGCAGTGAGTTTCGTACAGATGTTTGATAACAGCTTGCATTGACTTGAGAAAGTGTCCTATTCAGCTATTATTGTGGAAAAAAAATGCTCTGGTCCATGAGATTGTTGCAATATGATCCAATTTTACTTTTATTTTACTATTTTAAAAATATTTACTATTTTACTTTTATTATACGCCAGTGGGTTGGCAGTATCACCTCCCTCTGAAATTACTAAAGTTTACACAGTACTTAATCATAGATTGATAACCCTAATATTGGTTCATATACCAGATCGTATAACCTGTGCAAAGTTCCTCGTTAAGTGTTTCTGTTTTCCAACGCCCACAATTACATGTAATGCTTTCACCTTTTAGTGCTGTTCTAGGAGCGGAAATCGTGGCTCATTTATTATTTGGCACGCATTGGGAGTCCTAAATTTTCCCCATAAATCACATGTATTCACCTCCCACATGAATAAATCGAGGGCAAGATGGGTTTCGAACCCAGGACTTATGAACTCAGAGGCGAGTACGTTAACCACTGAGCTAGCCTGGCTCCTGATTGCTCGTCATGTTAAAAAATACAGAAGGTGAATAAAGAGTCGGTTTCTTTTCAATACGCTAATAGACCTTCAGCTTTAGTGCTGTTTTAGGGGTGGAAAATGTTAGTGACATTTTCCCTCCCTCTTCGTGGGGTGTCATCAGCTGCACGATAAATCTATAGTTATGGTTAAGATTTGAACCCGCAGCACTCAGTAGTAGACGCGGGCTTGGTGCCTTTGTATTACAACTGACCCGAAAAGTAAACTAAAAGAACTTGCACTGATATGTGCCCATATCTAAAGTACTCAACAGAATGAAACAAAGAGAGATGCACAGATCAATTTAAAGAAAAAACCATAAATGACTGCAAGCAAAGATTGGTTATTATTTTCTCAGAGTCTTAGAGCACCCCTGTGATGCCCCAGTTCTGCTTCATCACTCCCATCCCCCCCCCCCTCCCACTCGTAATCCTTGTTTCCCCACAGCTGTCTCTAAGCTATCGTAACTACATTAAATCACTTCATGTACAATTTTTATTTTTTTATTAAGTATAGGATATAGACAATTTCAAATAGTTGTAGTGTGTAGAACATGAAAGAGGTTGACAATATTGGTATACACTACTCGTCTGTGAAAATATAAACCTCACTGTATTTAAAGCTCTATTAATTGTTATTACACAAGGAAGTGAGTACGCTTGATAATTATTTTCACTTATTCTAATTGTTAGTCTCATAATTAGAGTATATTGAGAGAAGTTGCTTTTTTTGCGAGTATGTTCTTCTTAAAGGGGAGAGCATGTGATTTTGCAGATAACGATTCTTTTGTTGGTTTACAAGACAAAGTGTCATTATGGGCACTGCAGTAGGTGTCCCTATGAAGAAGCGCCCACTTCTGAAGGACCCATTAATCCTCACTTCCTAACTTGATTTAAAAAACACATTCATTTTAGTTTGCAGCTTAGTCTCTTTTTGTATTATGCTCCTAGCATAATGCTGTAATCAATTTCAATTTATTTACATTTATTTTCAATTTCTTCAGTATCTAATGACCTGTTGGTCAGTCAAAAACGTTTGAATACAGTTTGAATAGTGTAATTTTAAGATTTTGTTTCGATTAATTTGAAATTAAATACACATTAATACTTTTTGCTATATACTAGAAAAAATATGAATGAACTTATTCTGTTTTATAGATTAATCTTTATTAATTCCGTTTACTTTTGTGCTGTTAATTTTAACAATTACATTGTGTGCAGAAGTGTGCATATAATGATTTTACAATTAGAACACTGTCTAATTTTACGTCATCAACATAATGAAACACTTGTTTGAGAAAAAACGGAGGGACGCATACTGTTTCTCCTTCAATTGTGGGGAGGGGGGGGGGGGGCAGACATTAATAGTCAACAAATACTGTTTTAACAGTTTGAGATACCAAATGGGATTATTCATGACTTCTATTTGAAATGTGAAATTTTCCACACTTCATTATTGTTAAAAATACAATGATTAATATTTTGCCCAACTTAGCTTTCTAAAGAAAGCTGAGGTTATACGTATGCTGTGTCGAAAATACATGGAGATATTAAAATAAATAAATCTGAGATGTCTATATATTTGCAATAAATAGTCACTGGTGGACCACTGCTTTCCTATCTATAGCGAAATGGAATTTACAAGATCATTTGAATTCTGTAGTTGATTTCTATGCATCTGCATGGATTTGGTCATTGGAATTATGTTGATTATTTTGTAACTCCGAGCAGTATAAATGAAGTTCAGACGAAAGGAATACAATACCATTGTATAATTATTTCCTCTAAGTGGATAGAAGAAAAGGGATAGTTTTTGTGCAGATCATTATTTTTCATTAGTTTTCTACATGACAGGCTGATGCAAGAGTTACAGACCTTTGTTTCAACAGCTGTAGTCCTCTGTTCTGGACTGCTGATTGCATCATGCTATAGAGAACAGGGAGTATTCCTTGGTCCTTGGTATTATAAGGAGCGTATTTCCCTTAAATATATTTATTAGTTCTAGCAGAAAATGTTGTTAGTGCCCGAGGCTACTAATGGTCCTTTGAATAAAAATAAATTCTACAATTGTATTATTTTAAAAGTATGCTATCAATTAAAATAATTTTATACTAAATGTTTAGTATACTATAGATTTGCCATGTGGAAATTATTACGCAAAAGCTCTTTCTGAAATGTCCAGATTTGTTTTGTACGAAAATGAATGCAGTGTAGAAAAACTTATAATTACATTGAAATGGCTAAAAAACGAAAAAATCACATCCAATAAAAAAATTAGCTTAGAAAAATATTAAAAATGTAATAATATTTCATTTGTTGTGTGCATTATTGCTAAAGGAAGTGAAAGCGCAACTGCATTCAAAATATAATTGAATGATGCAAGGAAGGTTACGTGCATAGAGTTTGTCTTCAGGGAAGTCCCGGATAAAACGATTCGAGACCTAATGAGTGGCTGCAAAGTCAGTTATGGAATTGATTACTCAAGCACTAAAGTCCTCTTTCAGCCAATCTCAAGACAGGTTTGACGCGTGAAAGCCCGCTCCGTTTTCCTGGAACCGTTTAACTTCCCCATAAGCCAAGGATACGGGATTTAAAAAGTCAAGTGGGTAAGCAGTAAGTCTGTGAGCCAAGGCAGCAGTGAAGTGAGAAATGATAATGAAGCAAGTCAAAAAGTTATGTTATTCATGTGGTCTGTGCTTCCTTTACACTGTTCATAATTATAACACAGATAACTTATTGTCAATGTCGAAACTCATGTAGACAGCATAGAAACCAACTAATGCATTCATTTTGTAAGTTCTATTTATCTAAAGAAAGGAAAACACAGCCCTGGTGATAGTTATTTTAATAAATATATAGAAAACTTGAGCTTACTTCTAATATTACACCCAAGTTACTTCTACATGGTATACACATAATGTTAGCTTCATTACTCAAAAAGCTAAGAAACACTCTAAAAACAGTTCACTTGTATATTTGCACAATAATACTACATACTTTTATAAACAGTTCTACAAAAAAAAAATATTCTAAATTGGTATCTACTTTTCAAAGCACATAATTAATAATACTCGTATATTACAAATAATTTAATATAGTAGTCACTTTTTTCTACAATATTATAATTGTTTATAATCCTTACAATAAAAATCAGTAAGAATAATTGAAGAAATAGTCGTATTAATTGAATTTGTAAGGACAGTTTAATGTTGCGTAATAGAGAACATTGAAGGGACGAAATGTTATTAAGGGTTAAAACTGTATAACGACTGTTAATATGTGTCAGTACATTAGCATTGAACCAAAGTGATATTGACAAAAAAATAGTTTTATTAAACTACAAATTTAGTTATAACTAGCTTTTAGAGGAAATTGTTTAATTCCATCAGATTTTAAAAAAAGAGTACATATTGTAAGTTTGTTTTGCTTCTATTTTGTATTGTTTATACGTTGAAGATATTTGTTTGTCGAAGTAAAACAACGTTGCATTTAAATAAAAGCTATTTTTTGGTCCAACATTGCTGAGGTGTTTCCTGTCAAATAACATCAGCTTGCAAAATAAATATATATCTAGTTCAATCAATAATTGTAATAAATAAGCAAAAACATTATCAAACATTCATTTCCGTTTTGAAAATTTTATACGACTCCTATATTTACTGACATTAATTCAATTTACTCTGAAATGAAAGCCAGTTAATTTAGAATTCCCAATTTGCATATGCATCTCCTCCCTCTTAAACTAACCTGTTTAACCAGTACACTACATGTTACTTAACAATTTTCGTTCACTAATGAATTACTTGTTTCATTTATTTTCTATTTATTTATTTAGTTTTGTTTTGTTTGAAGGAAACAAATATTATTAAGAAATTTAATCGTAAATTCGTAAGCACCTGGTACAGCCGAAAACAATTGGTTTCATTCTCTCAAATTCTCATTATATATTGTTTTATTTTCAAATTCTCTATACCTGGAAATGTCAATATTTTTATAATGTGCTCTGAATCCTGCACAATTACTTGTTGAAAAAAGAAAAATATCAATCTGCTTCAAACTACATGATGAAAACATTCAAACTATGGTCATAACTTTTGTCGAGCAATATATTGATAGCATTATATCTGTAATATATTGTCATTTGATTTGTGTACTGAAATATAAACTCGTCATTCCTGCTTAGTGTTTTTACCAAAGAGGTAAGAACAGATTAGGTATTGTTGATTTTAAAAAGTTCTGTTGAAATTTGTCTTTCGCAAGTCCCTGTTTCCAATTAGTCTGCTCTAATGTAATTATTATAGTTTCAAAATTTAGTTACACATATTGAAGGCGATAGAAATAACAGTATAACATAATTATGGTTACTGACACATCTCTGAGGGAAACAATCAAATACATCCAGTAGCTCTTGATAACTGGTCATATCATGATACCGGTCGGGTAGAGAAGAAAACCTACAAGAATAAGCAGTTTATATTCCAGTACTATATCTAACACATCGTTCTACGTTTCTTATAAAATTATAATTTTTATTTTAATTTGCTTCATTGTGAGCGAGCTAACGTCCATATTGCACATTGAAGTTGTAATGACTCTGATAGTGGGGAAGCGTGAACTTTCAGCATTAGGTTTTAATTGCATTTCTGACGGAGGAGTAAACAAGCCGCAATGCGTGCTGTGCAGCGAAATATTTAGAACTGAATCGATGAATCCAAACGACCATATAATACTTAAAGATAACTCCATTTTAAGAATATCCCTTAATATTAAACTTATGTTTAGATGTAAAGTAACACTTCAGTTCTGCAAACACCTAATTTAATGATTTAGAACTACTAAAATAAAACTATTATTGTATTAATTTAAGTATTTCTGTAATGAATTGCTACGCTAACTTGGGGTTGAATCATAGTAAGTAGTGTTATTATATTATTTGTTTATCCCATTTTTTTTTATTATTTTTAGTATAGGACAACTTACTCCACCAGAAGGCATTACATGCATTAAAACTTTAATGGTACACAATAACCAATAAGAATTATTGATAATGTAGCTTAACAATAATAATAACCGTGATAATGTAATAATTATAAAATAATAACAACACAATGATTACAGTTAGACATAATGATGACAGGGCAGTCGCAACAACTCATAAAACACAGTACAGGCTTGTATAATTGCTCAATTAAGTAAGTTGAAATTTTGTTCACTACTTCCTTTAAAGGCATCTCGACCAGGCTCTCGTCCAGCAAAGCTGCTAAAGGTGGGGACCAAGCACCTCCAGCAGTCGCCACTCGTCTCTCCAGCCTGCTCCTCTCGGAGTTCAATGCAGTCGAACAGTATGTCTTCCACTGTTTGAGCCGACCTCAAATTACACCTTGAAGTTAACAATCTTCAGGCAGTGAAGATAGTGAAGACCAAATCTTCCATGCCCCGTTAGAAACTGGGTCACTGTCCAATCCACCTTGGGGTTTTTTTGTCTAACAGATGGCAAAAATCTTTTCGTAAGATTGTTTACCCTAGTGGTAGAGGTATCAGTGCTCTTGCTGTTTGCTTCTTTACATTAACTAGCAGTCATGACATAATTTTGAGATGCGAATAATATTTCTGGGCTGCACAAAGTCGAAACAAAAAAACTTTCAAAATTATAAATAATCAATGATTAAATCGACTGTCCACAACTGATTTCGTGATATTTTGTATGAAATTTATAATCTAAGTACGTCCATGCAAGCACATAATCATGCTGTTATTGAATTGACTGAAAAATTACATTTTCTCAAAATAAACTCAACTTTTGAAGTACAGAAAGTTATCATTTGGAAAACTCATTAATAATGCCCAGAATAGAATATGATCCAATATAATTGGACTTGAATTATATTTAATTTTGATATACGTGATTTACACGAGAAATTTGATAATATTTATTGATTTCGATTTATTGATTAGAAGAGCAGAGTGACGAGACACTTGGATTCAACTCAACAAGGCAGTGCGTTGAATTTCTGGTTAAAACTAAAAGCAGGAAAACCAATCAGTTTTAAGGAAGCTAAAAGTATTATTCCCCATTTCAATAACGTATACCTGCGAGGTTGGACTTTCAGCTATTTCTGTGATGAAAAACAAATACCGGAACAAGTTACATTCTATCCTGAAATAGATATAAGATGCTTCTTGACAAGCATTCAGCCGAGATTTGAATCACTTAGAATCTATTCGAGCACAACATTCTGATTAAAAATGTTCGATTTTCATTTATGTTTAGATGTAAGTTAAAGCTACTCCAAATCAGCACAATTATTTATTTTCAATGACTTGCAAACATTCGGAAATGTAGTCAATAAAAATTATTGAAAAGTTATTCAATAACAGATAATAACAGAATATATGGATATACCGAGGTAATTGCCGTCTTTTTCAACTTTGAGCGATGGTCTGACGAGGTACTTGACTGCTCACCACTTGTTACTGACCCGAGTAAACGCGCGAGAAGTGCGCTGCTTCGCACACAGGCAAAGGCATCCTAGACGAGTTCGTCACCCAGGATGTGCCCGACCTTGGTCCATAGCCACCTCAAAGCCAAGTCCTTTGAGGACTTTGAGGGACTCGCACTTGAGACTGTCCAAGTGCCGAGTCATTCTTAAAGTGTATTCAGGCGATACGCCGAGCCTATAACCACTCTGCTAAATTTACCAGAGGGAGCAATGACTTAGTCGACCTATTTATATCTTTGTGACCGAAATGAGGTGACTTCTGTAGTACAGGGCACTCCAACGCTTTGCTCCTGCGGCACGGCGTGCTCTAGCCGATACTCACTTGGCGATCATGGCATCTACCCTACATATTGCGGAATCCTTAAACTCTTGTCCTTTTTGTGCTGATAATAGCAAAATATGATAATATTTAATATGAAGATAACGTATTCCGTGAAATACTAACTGATTGCAATAAAATTGCAGTAGTAAACCATGTGCATTACGCGAGTGTCGTATCAAATATACTGGTTTTATAAAATTAATCAGTTTCTGTAAATACTATGCCTCTGTTGAGAGTTAATAATAGGCTTAGAGCTTCTCTTAGCTAACGCTGAAGAAATATAATTTCATACCGATTTCATTTTTTATCGCATTCCTTAGTAGTAGTAAAGCAGTGGTCGGTCTTGCCTAGAAAATGTTAGTAATGAAAGCATTAGGATAGTGATATACTTGGTATTAGACTATACAGGTACACTTTGGATCTGAAAAATGAGTAGTATTTTGTATAAGAAATGGAAACTCCTAAGTATCGTTTGTCCCAAACGTCTCTGCTTTGACAAACATGTAATTCTATGCTGTGTTCTCATCACATTTCGTCCATTAATTATATTATATTTATTTATTATATTCTTCCATTAATGTTATTATAGATAAATTATATTATTCGTATCTCGAGACATGTAGATTTTATTTCAATCATTCTGTCATTGGGAGTCTACATTACATTATCTGTCTTTTACTTTGAGTAAAATATTGGTGCAATATGTTAATAAAACTAGTGTACTCACAAGCTCTGTTATAATGACAAGTGTGAAATGATTTCTGGGGTCTTATAGACATAAAATTAAGGTTGACACTTTAAATCTACTTTTTTCGTTGCACTATAATTTTCTTATGTAAAGTAAAATGATTATGTCAAACAAAAATAACATTAACCTTCTCACAAACCAGTTATTTTTTTTAAGTAGCACTATTAAATTCACCAACTGAATATATTTATTATAATTGAACTAGTAATGTATTAACAGCTTGTGTTACAATTGTTAGAATTTGCATTCACGATCATATAACGATGAAGAGAGAAGCATTGCTACTTGTCTGATCTAAAATGTACAATCACTTTTCATCATTGGAATAAGAATATTCAATTTTAACTTCCTTCGAGTGTAATTGAATGAACAAATCAAATACAGTGGAAAGTCAGAGTTATATAATTTTTGTGAACAAATTGGGAGTTGGATCTTGAAGCAGACACCGAGTGACGTCATGGGTGTCTTTTAACCCTTCAAGGGATCAGCCTTCATTATTCTTTAAATAACCTCCAAACCCCTCTCTAGGTACAGCCGGCCTTTCGATTCCTCCCAGTTTTAGTTCTACAAATAAATAATACCCTATTAAGTAGGAGACTTAAGTGTACTATAAAATAACAGCCACTATATGATAGGGATCTTCGCTTTTTATTTGATTAATGGTAATAATACCATATACTGAAATAAAAAAAATAGAGCTTTTATATTAATAAAACTCACTGAATATCTACACTTATGTTGTTAGTTGGAATCGAGGTGGCTCAAGTGTTCTGAATAAAAAGTTTAATTGACTTTCCATTGTTCCCGAGTGATTATTTAAAAACTTCATTACGATTGGAAAAGTTGTTCCCTTTATTTTTCATTTTGTGCTTGTATTTTGATATTCATCTGTCATTGACTGCACGTAGTTATTAAAACGAAGTTTGGGATTTGTTTACACGGCACTGATGAACTCTTCAAAGGCTCTATCAATATCCACTAATCCCGTATCGATCTAAAATGTCAACCTTAGATGAGAGACGAAATCAACATGCCACAGATAAACAGATGGTAAATCTGACAAGTTCATTCAAACAGAAAGTGAGCAGAAGAACGTGTGGCAAAGTGAAAACTTTTACAACAGCTAAAGAAATTGAATTACCTGTTGAAGATCATCCTAGCAGCCCTCATGCAGGTGAGAAACGAGGAAAGTCTCCTGAAATTAGATGATTTCAAGAATAGGCCGAAAGGCGTAGCAGATAGTCATGTAGTCCTTTGATGTAAAACAAGTAATCCGTCTGGAGGGCCGCCGTTCTCTTCGGTATGGAAGAAAACAGTTTCTATCAATCTCTTCAGTTAGGATGCATATATTTCCAAACAGTAGTTGTTAACAACCCCAGCTCTTCCTCCGCATCGTCAACACTCGTAGTCGCGAAATGACTAAGACAACTATGATCACTCTGAAAAGAAGAAAAATGACAATCCAAGTGTTGCTTGTTTTGTAACTCTTCCATACCAATGTTTGGATAATATCATATTACTGTGTACTTCTACGAGCATATACTTTGTAATTGGTTTTAATACAAATAACTACGATTATGGTTACTGGGCAACAGAAACAATGAAGTGATTAGAGATTTGAACTCATTTCTGTCAGGTTGGGCCCAGAAAGTAACCGGTCGATTAATACTATGCTTTGACTTGAATAAGAGAAAATTACAACTCCTGATGTTGAAACAACCCGATAAGTGCTTTACCCGCATCTAACCGAGTTCAAATAAATATACCACACTATTCACTAGATTAACACTGAAGATGTAATACTGTATGCGGCGGGGAGGTAGTAGAAATAAGTACCTATTGCATTTGCTAAAAAAACTTGCCATTTACTTTTTACAAGTAAAAAAATTATAATTGGGTTTCACAGATTAAACTTAGTAGATTTAAGAGAATATTATCTTACAAAACATAATTAAAGGTAGTTTTATCTCATGGAATAGAAGTCCTCAATAACCAAATGATCTCATTCTAACTATTTAATCGTTTAATAGTAAGATTACAGTCTTGATAAAGACTGGATGCCGTTTAGGAAAAGATCCGTAACAACTATAGAACTGAGCATTCTTATAGAAATCATCCAACTCCATTGGACCTATTCATTATGCAACTCAATCTCATTGTCTGCCTGCTTGCCTTGGGAGCCAGTGGCTTGTGACCAGATAATATATTTCAGGTTAGGAATCCTAGTCAAAATTCATAGCACAAGTATGGCATCACTTTAGAATCCACTTACTCCTTCTTATTCATATAATTAACAACTATCAAAACAAAGGCTTAGTTAATATAAAAAAGAAATGTTTGATTACGTCTTGTCCGTCTTCAGGTTAAATTTGTCGGCATTTTCAGTTTTTTTTTGTCATTGTTTATTGGTTCACAGAGGAAGACTAGTGATTCAAATGTATTTTTTTTTTCATAAAACTGAGTTCATGTGGAAACTAGAGTTCACAACGGTACACTCCCTGGGCATGGAGCTAATCTCAGACTCATTTATTCTCATACTTTCAAACCAAACTGGTTGTTTTCCCAAGCATAGAGTTCTGTTAACTGATAGTACCCACGATAGAGATTAAGTATCGTAATATCCAGTGTCAAATAAGAGAGCTCAGTAGTTACTGTGCGTAATGCAAATCAGTTTTGACATGAGAACAAACATTGCTCATAAATATCATCGCACTTCCATTGTCGTTACTTTTACTGTAACGTTGTTTCAAATGTTTCTCCTCTTATTTAAAAATTAGGGGTCATGTCTCCTCATAAACGAGTTTTATTTACAAAAGAACTTGTTACGAACACTTGGTCACCTTCTTCAGTTATTTAATAAGTTGTTACCTTCATATAAGTTTATAACTCTAATAAACAACACTAGTTGTCCGATATGTGTTGTTTTGTCAATATAATTTATATGGAGATAATATCAAATAATTTTACTTTAATTTTGTAGTACGTGTAAGTACCAAATTGTGCTGATTGTAGAACTGCAGGATTTCAATTCCTTAATTTAGCTGTTCGCAAGCTGAAAAAGAACCGACATGAACGTAAGCTTTCGTCAGACCAAGAGGAACTGACGGCTGTGCATCGACTCAGAATGATGGTGGTGAGACTCGGTATTCCTCACTCTAGAAACTGTATGCTCAAAGCTAGTGTTGAGCTTGAAATCTTTGGTACCAGAGACAAGCACATCAGTCAATGGACCTGAGTGACCCCCCCCCCCCCCCACACGCATACACGCACCCCCCTGACCATGCAGGGAGGCCTTGCCTGAACAGTGAAGAAAGACAGTGTTTCAGGTGCAGTTCTTTAGTGGCGCCAGCACAGATACAAATAATTACTCTTTATAATCTAAAACAGGATCACCTTGAGAAAAGATAGCCAGAAATAAATTATTTCAATACTTGGACTGAAAAGTTAGAACTTTTTGAAATAGTAACATTAATTATTATATATATATATTTAATAATATTGCGAAATGTTTCTTCAGGACAGAACAATCTAAGTAGATTTCTAGGTACACAAGAATCTGAACATTCATTAATGTGTCGAAACCATTTAATTTTTCAAACTATTATGTGCTTTTATTTATATAATATAATACTTATAATTACGAATATAGTACTTATTAACGAGTTTGTTTTGAACCACTTATGAATAAAAATAAGTATATTATTCGTTTCACACATCATTTTGCAGACCTGAGGACAGGTGACAATGAAATATATATTAGTAGTAAAAAACGAATTAATAAATATTTGTGTGCACTTATTTTATGGCCTAACTGGAAATAACGAATTATTGAGAAAAAGAAGTGAAATGATGAGACTTAGTTAGCATTTCTTTTATAGAAAATACCGATGTTGTTTGATATACAATTTTATAACCATTAAAACTGTATTATAACTATTTCCTAATACTTTTTGTTTATAAATTATTTCATAACAGATACCAATATTGTAACTGATTTTTAACTGTATTAAAAAAAAATTGTAAATCCTACTATAGTTGAAACTAAAAATGGAAAGGAAAAAAATAAATGAAGAATAATGTTTAATAGAGATTTAATGAATGGTTTATTAAGATTGGGAAGGTCAGATTGGCAGGTGAAGGCTGCACTCTCCCTACCTCTCCCTCAAAGAGCATCCGTATATTCTGTATTTACAATGGCCATGCCGCGCACAACCCACCTCGCTTGTGACCATCATTCACTATTTGCCTTTTCAATTTACTTAGCACCTTGACACAAGTGCCTTCAACACTCCACTAAATATATAATTAACAAGTGATTTTCATATATGGCTTTCTACACTCCATTGTAGTTTACATTTCTCTAATATCGCAATTTCAGTTTATAAATTTCTCAATCAATATTAGTGTACAACTATATTAGCAACAATATAACTGATTAACGTTCTGATATTAACGGAAAGAAATTTAATTTTTAAAGACCCTTGTAAAATTACTGAATTATATGACTCTAAAATCATCAAAACATAACGTGAACCCTTTTGTATCAGAAATATATTTTACTCTAGTTCAACATCAATACAAGATGATAATTACGGAATGCTAAGAAGTGGTCTTAGTTATGGACTGAAATGTCTAAAAATTTATTTAAAGTCTAAAAGTGCAAATCACGGATTAATGTGTAGCAAATGCTTAACTATAGCAAGGATGGCCGTGTGATGAAGATGACAGTGTAAATCAGTGTTTACCAAAGTGGGCGGTATCGCCCCCCTGGGGACGGTGCTTTGATATCGGGGGGTGATAATGCAAAAAGGAGCGGGGATTCTATTTCCATAAATTAAAAATGTTCATGCAATATAATTTCTAAATTTAAGTGAAAACACGACATGTAAACTTCTAGGAAACAGTTTCTTAAAATTATTTGTTTTGATAATTCATTTTTATGTTAAAAGTATATTCTCACCTAAGTTTCTTTTATTGTGTATTAATTCTTTTGCATAAATATGCTATGAAACAATACATCTATGGATGCTAAATAAATATTCGATTAGTAATTATTTTAATTTAATTATTAAAATGTTACTCATTTTGTTATTTATTTTTTAGTATTTAGAATCTGATTATTATTCAAGGGTGTTGAGTTATAGGTTTATGGACCCAGGTCACTCGAAAAAGTTTGGGAAAGACTGGTGTAAATACTAGACAGACTTGACTAGGTACGAATTGTTTGCAGTATTTGAGGTCAAAAATACAAGTATAATATTAGGCAGTTATAACACCTTTAAACACTATACAGTTTTAGCTTTTGAAGATGACAGAGCTGGTATGTTGTTAATGCAGTAGCATGTGTGTCTAATATTTTTAAGCATTATGGAACCTTTGAGAATGATGAACATAGTAAGTTCTAAACTCACTAGAACCAGTTATAACAATGACAAGGAATCCAGAGCATTTGAGTTTGAAAAGGGTTCTGTGATGTTAAATCACTTTGGCGATACCACACTTATAATAATTATGAAACTTAAAGTATCTTAACGGTGGTACTTTGTCAGGCTGTTATAATACTGGAAAATATTATTTATTAGAATGTTACAAAGCTTATAGTGCCATGATCTGAATGTATGTAATTCACTTTAGAACACAGATTACAAAGATTAATGTGATAATATTCTATATGGATTATAGAAGGAATGTTTAACAGGTAGATGGCATATTTAGATATTAAGAAGTTGATATTTCCGAGACTGAGACTCTAAAGTATTTAATGAATAAAGATCCTTGTTGCTTCCATTTCAAGCTCTGAGGTGATTTCTTAATCAGAGTACCTTATTTATTTACTTAAGCCTTGTTATTGGTAGATTGATATATATAGAGTTGTTATTCAACAAAGATAAAAAGATCAAAAACAAAAGATCCGTTTAACGGGATCATTGTAATTTTTAAGCTTCCATCTAAACCTTTGGGTTTAGTAGTGCATGATATCATGTTATAGATATCATATTGAGTTAATACAGAGTTTTCCACTTATAATAAATAAGTCTTGAAGTTAAACTCTCAAATGAGAACTTGGGCTTGCAATGGGAGACAGGAGTGTCTCGTGGTTAGAGTTATTGTCTCGTATGGGGTTCAGACTTCTTATACATTTGTCACCATCATTGTTTTACTTCCTATACGTTAAAACTCCACCCATCTAAAATTCAGTAAAAGTAGAAATTAAATAGTTCAATCAGATTGACCATGGCATGTCATAAAGATTTTTTTTTTTAATACTCTTTTATTGTCATGAGAAAATTCATCTACCGTCCAATTTTATTTAAACCATTTAAAACTCAGAACTTAATGAGAGACTAGACGGTTCAGGGACAAGTTCTACATCCGAACAGTTCATATTTGTGAGATATTGACTTGAACTACAATTGTTGTTTTTATCACACCACAGAATATGTTGATAAAACATCTGTTGTTAAGATGTTAATAGATAGTTCTGTTTACAGTGATCTTTCTTAATTTCCCATACATTAATTAGCATGTATTAATGATCTAATTGTAAATTATCGTGAGTAAATTCCAAATAAATTTGTATTCCACACTAAAGCTATGTTAATTGGTATTCAATATTCAAATACAAGAATGGTTCACTGGTAGGGATGAACCTGTTTTTATGTTGATTACTGGCTTAGTGTTATCTATGTATTTTAGATTTGGCTGGGAACGGCAGCCACGAATGACTGCATCCCAGTTGTCCATAACAAATGCAGCCATACCGCAAGGCAGTTCTGTGTGCCAGACATGGGGTTATCAAACATGCTTTTAGATAAAACGCTGTGGTTCCACGTCATTTGACTTGCTGTCAGTGAGGTTAGCCGCCTTGTGCACCCTTGTCCATGCTCTTAATTCGGGCAATAACTCTTCCTCAGCGCCCTGGGCCGCTGCACGTCCTTCTCACCACTCTTTCATTCCTCAAAGCCTTGCTAAAGTTGCACGATTCCTGTTATTACTCTTTATCTGTACGCTCATACAACTGGCAACACCACTCTTCTAATACAACGTTAATTTACTCTTCCACCTGACTTCTTTACTTTACACTTATAGTTGTGCAATAATTCAGCAGTGTTTTGGACTGATGTGACAACAATATTCAATGTCTCAGTATTTTTTAGCCCTACTTTTATGATTATTTCATTATGCTTATGTACTCTGACTCTTTTCGAATGAATAACAGTATAAAGTGTACATGATGTATTCTAGAGTTTAAAGCTCTCGAGGTAGTTTCAAGGGTAGGTTTGAGTGTGTTGTGTTAGACTTGTCGTGTGGACATTGTGATGGGCGAGGGAGGCGAGCGCATGTGCAGGCAGGCCTGCTTTGAGCTAGTGCCTAGCAAAGGGGAAGTAACCTTGGGCTATGTTTGTGTTTGCTGTGTATGCTAACGGTGGGACAAGGTCACGGCGTATTACTAGCGACGGTTTGGCACTAACCACTCTGACCTTGTTGCAGCTCACACGTGCTGCCGTCGGACCTTTAATGCTCCCCTCCTCGGCTTTTGCATCCAAATCGCATTCCTCTCCCCGCTATCACCCTCACACCCTTTTTCAGCCCCTACCACTTTTATTTGTCAACAAACAAGTCGTCACAGATTTACACTAATCTACCATACCACTTAAAACTCTTGGCAAAAAATATATCTTGATTCCTGTCGTCTCATATGTTTGTTACATCCAAAAATACGTTGTCCTTATTTAGTTGTTCATGACCACATAATCAGTACTGGACATAAAATGTTCATTCAGAATACCCATGAAAGAAAAATTAACTTCTAAATTACAATAAGAAATTCAGAAAAGAGGAAAAAATCATTCGTTCAAAATGTTCCATGAACAGAGATCAATGCATAGAATTTCATGGACATTTCTTTTTTTATCACCTCCTTTGTTTTTTTCCTTCGTTATTCTTTCTCATTCCTTATTTTAAATTTTATACTTTTCCTTCCAGCTCTGATTATTTATATTTATTTCTACATCTTATTTCCTTCTTCTATCTCACTACTCACAAGTGACCCTAGAGCGAGCAAGTTATCACTGTTGTTTTCCAACTGTCAGTAAAATGGTGTTCGACCTTCACTTCACTTTATGCCAGTTCTAACCGAAGGTAGAAAGTGTTAGTTTCATTTATTTATTTGTGTGTTTCAGTTTATACTGATCATTTGTTATTCATTCCAGATTATTTTCATACCATTTGAATTATATATATAAAATTAAATTTAACACTTCCTTAAAATAAACAAAATAAATTTAAACAAAGAAAACACACAAGAAAAGCATAAAGTTTTAGAGGGGGTTACATCTATTTACTTTAATTCAACACAATTGAAATATATTAGTGAGTTTTAATGATGTATTCAGTTTTCTTTCCGTGATTCTATGTTATACATATTTATATAACTAAAGTATATAGAACTAAAACATGCAATAACATTTAAAAAATCATTACTTTTAACAGGCAGTTGGTTGTCTGGAAGGGGATCTGAAGAAGAAGAGAAGTAAGTACGTGAGGTGTGATCTGAGGTAGTCTTTCTCAAAGACTTATTTCTCAAATGAGAAAGACTTACTACTCCTCACGACCGCACCTCACCTATTTCTCTTCTAATCTTCTACCTAACGTCTAACAGTCTATTCGAAAAATTGGTTCATGTAGGTGTTTTTTTCTGTTCTTTGTGTCTGTGTCTATCTTTGTGTTACATTTCTTATAATTTTTATATTAAGGCTTATAGACAGTTTCATTTTATTTATATATATATATATATATATACACTTTAACACATAGAAAAGAACACAGAAAGTGAGTAGTAGTTTGCTTCTCAACGCGAGTACTTCGCACTTCTTCCCGATGACGACGGATGTCGAAATATCGAAGTGAGTTCTGTAGTGTCTTTCTGTGTTCTTTTCTATGTGTTAAAGTGTTTATTGTCCACACGGACCTTTCATTTTATTCGAAGTATATATATATATATATATATATATATATATATATATATATCTGAAAATAAACTGTGACACATAGACAGAAACATAAAAAAGAACGTAATGGTGGCCGTCCTCAATTGAAGAAGTGAATTGACGGAGGGACGACAGTCAATTCACTTCTTCTCCTGAGGACGGCCACCATTACGGTCGAAATATTAAAAAATGACTCTTTGTTATGTTTATGTCTATGTATCACACTTTATTTTAAGTGTAATCTGTCCTGCCGGACTATTTCCGTTTATCATATAAAAAGATTTCACATAAACACGTGAAATAACAATCAATGATCATTCCATTTCCGTTTATCATAGTATATATATATATACGAGGGTCGTCCAGAAAATAAGTTCCGTTTTGGTCTGTAGGGCGGTAGGAGTGGTTTTTGCCAAATCCGGCAACACCGCTCGAAAGAGGAGAGGTGGGGGAATAGAATGAGAGGTGGGGGACCTCAGTCGGTCAATTACCAACGTCAGGGCAGGTAGTTGAAATGGAGCCCTCCATGTCACGTCCCGCCACCTCGATCCCGTTCCCTCTCGAGTTGTTTTGCGCGGAGTGATTCAATTTCTTTATGCACAGGGTTTCAAATCAGTTCAAATTCACGAACAGCTCATTTCTGTTTATGGAGAAGGTGTAATGAGTGAGGAGATGGGTACGTGAATTTAAGGCGGGAAGACATTCAGCTCTCTAGGGACCCACCGGGCGGAAACTTTCCGAAAGTCAAGTTTTTCCGAGACGATCTCATGGATGAGGGATCGTGAGATGTCTGGGAAACTCAGGTGGAGTTCATCCAGGGTTGAACGACGATCTTTGCGAATTGCATTGTCGATTTCTGCGACAATTTCGTCCGTCACAACTGAGGGTCTGCCTCTCCCACTTTCATCCTCAAGTGAATGTCTTCCCGCCTTAAATTCACGTACCCATCTCCTCACCATTGATTCACTCATTACACCTTCTCCATAAACAGAAATGAGCTGTTCGTGAATTTGAACTGATTTGAAACCCTGTGCATAAAGAAATTGAATCACTCCGCGCAAAACAACTCGAGAGGGAACGGGATCGAGGTGGCGGGACGTGACATGGAGGGCTCCATTTCAACTACCTGCCCTGACGTTGGTAATTGACCGACTGAGGTCCCCCACCTCTCATTCTATTCCCCCACCTCTCCTCTTTCGAGCGGTGTTGCCGGATTTGGGAAAAACCTCTCCTACCGCCCTACAGACCAAAACGGAACTTATTTTCTGGACGACCCTCGTATTTATATATATATATATATATATATATATATATATATATTTATAATACCTACCACCTTCTAAACAAGAGTAGAATGTTTTTAAAATCAGAAATGGCCCTGTGATCTTTTAAGTGAACAATACTCGTAGTACTCGTCAAAGTCAAAGGTGGATGTATTGATTATTGATAGAGTCAGAGCGTGAATGTAGGCGAAAGGAACATTGAGTTTGTTATGAAAGTTGAAAGAAGAGAGGTATTTTAAAAGGTGCAAAAGGTAAGGGAAACAACTTTTGAGAACAAGGGCAGCAAATAACGTCAAACACAAATGAGAAAAACATGATTTGCCTGTTGATGTAACCCTCTTTCATAAGGCTGTTACTAGGACGTTTACATCAACTGGTAGGTAATGTTTTTTTAATCTGTGTTCTCCTCGTGGGTGAGGTTTTTCTTTTGTAGGGTAAAAAGCTAATGAAATGGTCCCTACATATAAAAATTTAATGGTATAAACAACGCGTTTCGAATACGTAGTGTTCTTCCTCAGGTATTAACTAAAAAATACAATGACAGCAGAGAGTTATCTATAGTATACAGTAAATATAGTACAAAATAAAAATAAAATAAAATAAGAAGAGAATACGAACCTAAGGTTGAGTGTCGGTGGTACAAGTGACTGGGAATAGGATGGACGTGGGTATGGTATGGGGTACATCTGTTTCATATTAGAAGGCAGGTACATTTCATTGTTATTCTTTTTTTTATCCTAAAGGTTAGGCTGAGCCTTTACATTTGCTCTAGGACTGAGTGTAGGAAACATATTGAAAATATAACACAGAGAACTCTAACGAAATATAAACAAATATAGGAATACGGAGAAAATAGAACCTTTTTTTTTTAATAAATAAATTAAGAAAAGTTGTACACTTGGGGATTTTGTTTATTGAGGCAAGTAGAAGAATTATCGCACACTAATTTGTAAATTTCATAGCCTTCTAAAATAGTTATTTCCATGAATTTATTGTTTCTATGTAATATTTGTATATTTGGGTCTGGGAAAAATTGGTGGTTATTGATGACTAAATGTTTTATAAAATGGGATATGAATTGATTATTGTTGAAGGATTTGGTTTTCTGTTTAACTTCTTGTACATGTTCTTTTATTCTTTTGTCAAACGATGTTAGAGTCATGCCTATATAATGAGAAGGGCAATTAGCACACGACAATTTATATACACCACTAAGAGAAAGGGGTTCTTGAGCTCTTTTTGAAGATAACAGGGACTTTAAGTCACCTGAGTTTTGTAACTGACTTTTAAGCCGTATTTTTGTAGTATTTTGGCTATTCTTAATGATGGATTACCAATGTATGGGATGACCACCCAGGTTTGTGTGATTTTTGTAGTTTTGTGTTGGGGGAATGGCTGGCTAACTATTTTATTTCTCTCTTTCCTTCTAATTAGTTTGTTAATTAAATCTGTGGAGTACCCGTTGTTTTTGGCTATGGTTTTTATAGTTTGGATGTGGTTGCATTTGTTTTCACTAGAAATAGACAAAGTTTCTCTATTGTCTTTTACACCTTTTAAAGTAATTCTCTTACCTCTTCAATCAATATACTTCCGGTCTCTTTCCTCCTATGCCTATTAATTCATTATGTGACTCTGACAAGGACCGTTAGTCAGTCGATAGAAGTTAGTTGTGATTCATAATTTCTTATTGTGGATTAGGTATCGTTGTTTATAACCATTGAATAACAATGACTGTGAAACAATTTCCAACTGGTGTCCCTTTAAATAAATATAGTTTACCTCTCTTTTAAATCCTGAATTTAAACTATTTCGCCCAAACAACAGTCGATTCTACAAACCACAGTATCGGTTTCACTATAACATTGTTGAAACTTTATTTCGTTTAACTACCTCTAAATAGGACGAAGTAAGTCCCCCCTCCCCCTGAGGCCGCTTAGTGAGAATATTGGTAAACCTGACACTCTTAATTATGAACCAATCACGATGATATTGGGAGGGGTAAAGAGAATTTCTGTCTCAACGTTCCTTAGTGATAAACTTATCTAATTTTGGCTTGTTTTTTCTTGCATGGTTGAAATGTTATTTTTTTCGGTCTTTTGTAATATCAGCATGCCACATCTCATAATGATTGTGTTTAGTAAAATAAACATCATACATAAAGAATATATAATAAATATTAAACTTATTAAAATAAAATGACTCTATGTAAAAACTGAAAACAGCACTATTGGAAACCTCCCAAATATTCGTTATACAATAGAAATGATTATTTGATTTCGTTTACTTTTTTCATACCCGCTGTTAGTAAAATAGTTTCAATTGAAATAAATTTTGAAATTTTGTGATAATTTATTCCTCAGAACTAGAGAGTTTCAAAAAGGCATTGAATTATGATACAAATCATATTGGTTTGAGGATCCCGCAGAGAAGTTATGTGAAGACAAATCAATGAGGAAAGCTGATTGGTTCCGTCACGAGGAGACGGAAGTTGATTTCAGTGATAAGCCGAAGTGGATTGGGTAGGTTAGTTGTTGGTGTATTAAGGGCAACTCAGAACCTGTTACGTGGTGTGTGTGAGCGACTCTTTTCAGGCGAGAGTTTGAATGAGCTGGTCTTTCCGACGTCTAATTGGTACATCCCGCTTTGCTTCCCTTGTCGCTCTGCCTGTCTGCACTTCACACTAACCGACCCTCATTTCAAAACCACACTTTTACTTCATTCTTCTTATATTCCTTGACTTCACATTGGACAGTCGATGTATTTTTCTTCAATTTCTATTAAATATTGGGAGAGGCATGTAAATGTGACTATGTTGCCACTCAATAACAGTTCTAGATATATAATTAACTGCAACAGAAACACATAGAAAAACGTTGACTAAGACTCACTTCAATTTTTGTAGAAAGGTCGTCATCTGGAAGAGATTTGCACGATTGAGAGGTTAACAAAGAGTGATTTTGAACTAGTATGGAATAGTAAATATTTGTTTTCCATTCCATATAGCATTAATACTATATATCTATGGTTTATATTATTTATTTTAAGTTGTATTAATATATATATGGGATTGCAATTACTCCTTTTTCTGAAGATATACGATGAATAATAGAAAATACGTGTGAGCTTGTTAAAATGTTTTTCAATTAGACCCACACGTCGGCTTTGAAAGTTTGATTTTAATGAACCTGGAAAACTAACCGGTTCCTCATAAGTATTTTTAATCTCTCTGTCTCTCTCTCTCTCTATCTACTCTATCTCTATCTCTATCTCTCTCTCTTTTTTTATATATAGAGTGCGCTTGGTGTCCCTATCTCTACTCTCCTGATGACGGTTCAACCAAAATTAGAGACTGTAAACGTGGTTTGATCATTGATTGTTATTTCACATGTTTATGCTTATGTGAAATCTTCTTATATATATATATATATATATATATTCAGGGTGGCCGCCTTCCACTCGCACTTCTGAACACACGTACCTCTTCTTTTTCCCTTCCACAGTCTTCCTGATGATGAACTTCAGTTAGAAATAGTAAATGTTCTCGTTTCTTGTATGTGTTGTCTTTTTCATTTATTTATCTGTCCGGTTTGGACTATTTAGTATTTCCATTTATATATATATATAACACTTAAAATTCGAAAAAACGATCCAAACTGGACGCAAATCAGCTCAAAAACGAAGAAAAGCAACACATAGAGAAAGAAACACACTTACAAACTCAAATTTTCGGATGTCCGTCTTCAGGAGAAAAGAGAATGGGCGACCAAGCACGCCGGAAACACAACGGCAGGAAACCATGGGTTTCGAAAATTTGAGTTTGTAAGTGTGTCTCTTTCTCTGTGTGATGCTTTTCTTCGTTTTTGAGCTGATATATATATATATACTTTTTCGATGAAAATACGATCCGAAATGGACAAATAAAATACAGTTCAATGTACATAAGAAAACATAGAGAAATTAAAAGCACACACTTACAGTCTCTGTACCAGTTCGCTTGGTTTCTCTCCCTTATTTTTCCTGAAGACAGTTCAACCTAATATTAGAGACTGTAAGTGAGTGCTTTTAGTTTCTCTATGTTTCTTTATGTACATTGAACTATATATATATATATATATATATATATATATATATATATATATATATATATATATATATATATATATATAATAAAATATTATTGTCATGCTTGATTGATTATTGGGTAAGAAGCTTCTGCTCCTAATGGTGCATTCTGACTGCGACGTCATCAGGCAGAAAGATGTGGGCAGCTCAAAAAATACACGGAATATAAATATTTTAGTAAGGCAAGACAAGAAGGAAGAGAGTGGAGGAAAGATAGAGGCAATTGTGGGTCTAAGCGGGAGAGCACCGCTGCGGAAGAGAGTGAGGCCAGCTGGACTTCTGTTGTCCTACGCTTGGGTAGAAACGGTAGGAACATGAAAGTCTGTCCTTAATGGCAGTAATGTAGAAGTTTATGGTTGTTGTAGTTTGTGATATTTGTTAGTACTAAATCATTTTCTGATTTAGAAAGGGAAGCATTAAATTGACAGTAGCTTAACCTCCTCCTCTGCTATTGCAGATGAACTGCTTCTCCTCTTAACGTGATTATGTGCACATCTGTTGACGCGTATTGAAATTGAAATCTGTTATTTAAATAAAACATGCAATTAATCAATGTTCAAGAGGAAGTAATTTAAATCCATGGCCTCTATCTTTTTCGATGTTGATATCGCAGTTCTCTAATTAATTCACTATCTTTGGTGATACAGATATCTAAAACACACAACCGACCTAATTTGTTGTGCAATAAACCTAAAAAAAAGGCATGGCGAATGAAGTGATTGAGCAAGAGTGTGAAGTGGATTGATGGAATGGGAGAGGCTTCTGCTTGAGCAAACCTGTCTTGACGGGAGGCAGGTTATCTGCAGCGAATGCGAGACTGTCAGGGCAGAGGCACGCAGGCTCTGAGCTGCAGCCCGCTACATGTGCAAAAGCCACTTAACTACCATACGTGTCTCATCGTTATATTCACTTCAGGTCACCTTGAAAATACAATTAATCCATTTAATATCTATTCTTATAAAGAAAATAACTTAACATTTTTATGCCTTACTTGTGTAGTAGTTCTTCAATTAAGTGTTGCATTCTTTTAATCACAACTTTTATTTCAGTATTAAATATGCTTAATTTAAAAGTTGAAAGGTTGAAATGCTCTGGATCTAACCAAAAAGAACTAAAGAAAAATACAGTACTTTGATTAGTAATAGCAGCTCTTACTAATCATAACTGGAATTATATATATATATATATATATATATAATATATATATATTTATGACTGTAAGAGAAAACACTTCGAAAAATAAAACAAGAACTCTTTTTAATAGTTCGACAGTTACATGGAAACCAAGAGAGGATATTTACTCTTCCGAAATACGAACAACCTCTTTCTATTTCTCTCTTAACAAAATTTATAATAATTAAGATATACTGATAGGTAATGAGTTATTCATGACAACAAATTGAAAAAACCAAAGATGTTTATTTATTAACATTGCTTTTAATTATATATGAACTAAATTTCCGAGGTGTTTATAACCAATACTTGACGGTAAATTTTTTTGCAATATAATGGGACCTCTGCTATTCAAATTACACGTTAATTGGCTGTTTCTAAATTGCAGTCAGATGGGTATAACATTGATTTTCGTATTTATAGATCCAGAAATTTTACTAATATTGAAGTAATATATAATAGTTAAGTATAATAGAAAATAAACTTTCTACTCTATTATAATAAATTTTAATGAATTCGAGGACAAGGAATATTATTAGGGGAAAAAACCTATGGAAATGAACTGAAATGGTTGATAAATGTTCGTTGGTGTAGAAGGTCCTTAACTTTTTTGATAACGCGCTGTATATTTGCCTTAAATTATCAGTGTGCCTGTGATATTATCACAGTGTTTTTTGTACTTATTTTGCATGTTTTTACATCATTTTGTCAATAGTATACGACAGTCTTTTCAAACTTCTTTGTTAGCGAAAAGTTGACAAACTAAACCAAAGATATCAATGGTTTTATTCTTATCTGATTTATATGGTTTATACATCCTTCAAATATTAATTTCTTTGTCCTAAATGATGTAAATTGCAAAAGTTATTAGAACATTCTGATATGATTGGTATGTAATGTTAGTTAAGAATATTTTCTTTCAAATCGAAAATAATATATTTTCCATTATTTATTTTATTATTTATTATTTTTTTTCTTCTAGTTATTATATTTATTTTATTATTTACTATTATATAATTTTCAGGGTAGTTTGGTATTTCTTTATTTCATTTAATTTACCTACCTATGAATTGACGGTGACGCTCCCTAGGGAGATGTTGATGAAATGCTACCTTGACTTGTTGCTTTCGATTAAGTGTTCACCAAAGTTATGCCCCCACAAACTTGCGTTAGCTCTCAATCCTCAACTCCAAGCAATCCTATAATGATTGGTTAATGGCGGTAGAGAAAGGAAGATGTGCTAATATTTCTTACCGTCTGTACATGACATGCTTTTGTGAGACCTAACCAGTGCAGCCGTAGCGGTGAAAGGGAATAGGGAGTCGAGAAACTTGTGAAGTGAATGAGTATCACAACGTCAACTTAAAGATGAATAACATATACTAACGAATGAACTATCACAAAGGAGCATTAAGGAAAAATCTGGAGCAGCCTACACTCGGCTTTACTTTGGTTAGGTGTCATCAAACTCTATGATATAATAATTATTAAACTTATTGACATTAAACCGTAATGACGGTAAACATTATATATTTTAATGTTGCTATATCCATTTTGTCAGTCATAATATAAAAAAGAATCATTGGTCTAGAACAATCTGGTGAATACGTCATTTTGGTATATTTTTTTGCAATTTTCTTTCTTCATTGGAAAAGGAAGTTTTTCTAATATTTCTAAATTTATGCGATTTCATCATGCAATATTCATGTTAGGGCAATCTTTAATATGAAATTTAATATTGGCAGAATCACCAGAAGAGCGGGTTGCTATTAATAAAATTTTTAGCATAAAGAGCGATAATTATCTTTTTCATCTTTGAAAATGACTTGAATACATTAAGGTTCCTTTTTAACACCAAGGGATACATGACTAGCAAATATCATTCTCATACAATACAGCAACTTGTGGAGTGTTCAAAATATTTAAAGGACATCCATTCAGCTCATGGGGGCAGATATGAAGAAAAATATATTTAGAGATATCAAGGCTTAGAAATCAGTTAAAATCTAAACGTTTATTTCTATAATCATTGTACTTTACAGGAACGAAAGAAAAAAAATGATAATGTTTATGCTAAGAAGTGAAATAACGTCTACTTGTAGTGGTCCTTAAATGTAGCATACATTGTGATTGTATATAATACCATAATGACATTGCAAACTTGTATCATACATGTCAACATATTTATGGTTATATTCTACTATTTAATCAAGTTACTATAATAAAGTGAAGAAAAATGTAATGTTCATGTCCAAAGAAACATGTAAAAACAGAGTAGGCTAAAATTGAGACCGCCAATACGACATTTCCTTTATCAATGTCACACATTTTTGCTTTTTATATTTCAAAAAAAATTTGCTAATAAATAGTTTCAAATAAAATAATTTAATTTGGCTGAAGTCTTGAAAACTGTTTTTACACGTTAATGTAAACAAATGAAACAACATATTTATTTATAACTATTGCACCATTATTTAACCGACTCGGTCCGAATCAAAAATGTAATATGCATGTCCAAACAATTCATGCAAACACCTTAAATGACGGAACATTATAAGTCTAGATTATGGTCACAACCATAATCTTAATGCTACTATGATTATAATAGTTTCATATACTCCCTTTTAATATATCAAATTAACTCTCTGAAAAACTATAATTAGAAATAAAATATTTGATGTGTAATAAACATTAAATGCAACGATTCTACGACCGAATAAACCAAATTCACAGGAAGAAGACTTATAAAAGCGATGACAAAAACTATATCTGAACTGCTTCTTTATCAGGTAGGCGTGTCTGTGAAGCGAGTGACGACTTTTCACTTGACACCGTCCTTAAATATGTACTTTAATTTGTATAATTATTGTATACTACAATATAAGGAATATGTATCGCTCGATTCTGATGACAAGCCTTCCTAATTTAATGTCACAAATTCAACAAGAATCAGGTAGAGTTTTTTAGAAGTTGGCTTTTCTTGTTTTTCTTGATGAAAATGACCCATCAAAGCCGTGACGTGTAGCATGCTCATAATCATTTCAATACCCGTCATATCAACTACACACAAACAGAAATCATAAAAACAAGTTCATGTGCGATCTCAAGAGACTCCCAAAATTCATCACAATCTCAGAATAGACTTTTGATAAATAACTTCTCTTTACTTATAGTACAGTGAAAAAAAAAGTTGATTTAAGTGTAAACGTGGTGTGTAACTCGGGAATGCTTTCAGGAACTCTAATATTTTATGTGGTAGTCACTGATAGTGCTAGATAACCTTGAAAGCTTCTGAGGAGGCTTGCTTTTGGCTAATATAAATCACTTTGTGGACCTGTTCAAACTGAAAGCGATACTTTTTTGGCTCTTTTTGAAACATATCATCGATTTGATAAAGTATCAACTATAAAATCTGTCAACTTTTCAGCTTCAGATCTGTGAAATGATTGATGTAACAGGGGAACCAGAAACCGGAAAGAATGAAAGAAAAATAGAAAGTCAATTAAAAGTTGGAATTTACATGATTGTTAATATTTTCTCTGTTGTTGAAGTTGAAGCTTTTCCATGTTACATTGATTTTTGTTAACTATTATTTTATCAATAAGGAAGAGTTGTTAACTTTCTATTACAATAAAAGTGGTTAAGTTGGATGTAAAGTGACGTGAAGCAGGGGGTGTCAGGCGGTGGGTGGCGTCCTCAAAGGTCACCATGGCGACGTGACGTCATGTTGCCCCAGTAACGCAGCTCCTGGCCGCCGCGCTGGCCTCTCATTGTTCCCAAGACCCATTTCTCCTCCTATCGCTCAAGTCCGCTCCATTTCCTCCCCCTCATTCCCTTTCCCCATATAATTACCAGTGGTCAGTATCGCTTATACCTCACTATCTTTATTATCCTTCACTAAAGCTTTTAATAAAAACCACCCATTTGTCTTTTCCTTGATTGTATCGTTTAATCCTTTTGAAAACGCCAAATGATCTCACTAAAAGAATTGCTACTTTCACTGGCTTTGATTTTTTACTCTATATGACTGCATTATCTTTGTATTTATCAGCCTTTAGAATGCTCATCCGTTTAGTGAAGCTATTTATAATTCTTTCATCTTGCTTTTATCCTGTAAACTAGCAGTTGTGAGTGCCATAAAAGTTATTTAGGTTATTAGAATAATAACAACACACTAGACTAGTACTTCTCATTGTTTGAACTGTTTTGCAATATATCGTGTCCATGAGCCTTCTGATTAGAACTGTCAATCAGTCAGTCTTCCATCAGTGCTGTAAGCAGTTTGTTTAATTATCAGTTGGTCACCACTCTTTTCTTTTCTCCACCAAAACCAAAGTATACTAATCATGGAAATATTTTATTTCGAGGTTTTGATGGACTAAGTTTTGAGGTCGCTCAGTTCATTTTTGAAGTTTTTTATTGATGTGTGCGCGTCGGTTAGCCGTCAAGTGGTAGTTGTGTATCCATAACTTGTCAACACGCTTATCATCACTCCGTTTGATAGATCAGATTTCATAGTACGCCAAACGTAGCCATCATAACAGATGAGTTGATAGATTTTGGCCAGTATTGCATAATGGGAAAATCCACTTTATTGTCCATTGTGTGATAGTAGACTGTTGTTTTTTTTTACCTAAACTATTAACTAATATTATCAGTATTTTTTGATAAACTTAAAGGCCTTTATTGCGTAAAAGTACGAGATTTTCACTTTTGTTGAATCTGAAAGCTTTTGAAACGATTCTAGTCGTGCCATTTGAAAGATCGTTATGAAATTAAGAACAAATGTAGTTCCTCAGAGGTGGGTGTACTGTATGGTTTTCATTAAAAATACTGAAAGAAAAGGGCGTTATGTTGTAAATTAACACAACCACCTCTAACAGTAAAAACTAGAAATTAAATTTCCAGTCCACCTAAAATTAGTATTATCGTAAAACATTCACAAGAACTTTGATCTCTCAGAAGACGTGAAATACTTTGAGTAATGATAATCTGCTCTCTAGTTGGATTTGTTAACATTAACGATGTAATTGTAATCGTACTCGTAATTAACATTATTACCATGTAATCGTAATTGAACCAATTGTATATAAAATGTTTAACTTTAACATTATTTTAAATAGTCATGGTATGCCTTAAATAGTTAATTTGATATCTAGACTGTATGAAAAATGTAAACCCTTGAGGGATACAATATATTCAGGATAGTAACATCTGACCGTTTGTGTTCTTTGAACATTAATAACACGTTACAATGTGGAAACAATTTTGTATTAGAATAGGTATTAAAATAGATATTATATAAATTTGTAACATGTCTATGTTATAAGTATGGAGTGGCCTAAAATCATGGTGCAAGTTGTATTTGCAGTATGCTTTTTCACTTTTCAACATGAGCTTTTTAGTTGATAATCATAGTGTTGATAACATAGTGTTGATATATAAAGCATGTTTTCAAATTATAAGGATTTGCACATTTTCAAGGTGTATAGACAGACTAAAATGTCGGTCAGTGTGCTAATTCTTATTATTTGTTTCTACAAATTCTAACCTATTTGAGAAATAAATCCAGAGATACAGCATGGTCTAACAGGTGGAGTGCTTGCCTTTGATAAGGGTAGAATATACGGCATGATGTGGCTTACCCATATCTGGAATGGCTGCCATGTAACAAGTGAGCCGCAGTCCCACCTACTTAACACACTTAAGGTGAAAGCCTGTATAAGTGACGATGGCAGCAAAACAGTAAAGTAATAAAACTGATGGTCAGTCAACATGATAATACGTTTACTTAGAGTGAAGTTGAGTGTATACATTTTTTCTTTTTTAGTAATTTTCTTTTTTTTAGTTCCGACACTACGAGGAGTGTCAGAGGTAAATAGTAAAACTGTCTAAAAGCACGAGAACTAACAAAGGCAAGAAATATTTCTTTACAGACAAAGTATTCCAAGTGTACCATCTAAAGGAATAAAAATGGTTTGCCCTACTAAGTACAAAATTGTTTCCAATATCATAAGGCCATTATGTTATACATACTTTCATCTCTGGTGATGCATTTATTTCCTAGGATAAGAACCGTTGTTCTTAAATAATTATTACCATGCCGTAAAGTTCTGCGATGAAGGTTTCACCGATGAGAAAAGTCGTGATACTCTGAACCAGTAAAATAATGTAAACTCCCTCCATTATCAAAGCTTGGATAATGGTGGGATTTTATACATTTTCATAAGACGGTGCTTTGAAAGCGTACCCACCTATGCTATCCTACTTGTATACTCGTACAATATAATGAATGTTGCTGTGAATGTGAATTGTGGGCACTGATGAGGCTGTCGCTGCCCGACTGGTGATTGGTCATGGCCCGTGCATGCTCGTCTCACAGTCTTGTAGAAACCATCATGTGGCGAGGAAACTTCTACTAGGACAAGTTATTTGCAGTCACACCAGCTATAAATCTAAGCCACAACTTCAGGCCATATTAGAGAAGGATTTATTTTGTATTCCACCTTCTTTATTACACCTTCTAACGAAACCTCACATTGTGTCTTTTTTTTTCCCATGAAGTTTAAACTTGCATTGGTCACAGAGTTTGCATATGGCAAACTTCGAGGGCGCCTTTTTATGCGAATTATTTTATTTTTAAGAGTCCTATCCCTACTGCCTGCAAATTACTCCAACTGTTTAGTGTTAATATTGTTTAATAGTTTCTCATATGCATCTAGGTAATTCCACATGAGTATAATAGATAATTAATGTATTAGACAATGGGTGACATATGCTATAACCTATCCATAGGCTACAGAGGATGTTGTACATATATTAATGTATGTATTTGTTATGTGGGTGAGAGCACACATAAACTAAACATTTGCTTTCTGTTGAACCACACAATGAACGTCCCACATTGTGAGTCATACATTTTGCCTAACTCAGTTATACTTAGAGTATGGATCTTTAAAGAGTACCTAACATCGTACAGACTCAGTATTTGAGATCTAATATAACCTAGTACAATATCATTAATGTTATGTACTGGAAAAATGAAATGAGGAAATGAAAGGAAAGTAAGCCGAGAGAGGGTTGTGGGATGCAGGTGGAGATGGTGGGTTGGTGGTCCGTTAGCTGAGTCCATTACAGGAGGCAAGAACGCGGAAAGGAGCACCGTTGCTCCGACCAAGTGTTTTGACAACTACAGCCCCCTCCCCTCACAGTGCAACCTCATGAGTCACTCATCGCAAATCAATCTCAGCAGGAACAGTACTTTTTAATATAATCTGTCATGACATCGTCAGAAATTGTATACTCAATTTCGGCTGTTCTTGTAAAACGTTACCTATGTAGTCTTAAGAAAATCATGCTCCTGCAGGATAATTATCAGTGAATCAGAAGCTTACAAACCCCTATTGAGAATGTACACTACTTATATGTAAAATACATAATTGTTATTATTGTTTATTTATAATAATAAAAATAATAATAGCCATTTTATTTCACAAAAAAATAATTACATTTGTTAATAAAAAGATCATTTTTTTTATAACATTTTATGTATATATATGTGATAATAGGTTTTTTCTCAATTGTGAAGCTAGGACCACATGTGGGCATAGGCCTCTCCCAACCCCTCCATTATTTCTTCCACGAGAGACTCTGAACCACATTGTTGTTTATGTATACATAGCAAGTAAATCAGTTAACTATTTCTCTCATCTATCAATCCTCTTAAATTAAATGGTTTATTCTATCTTCTTTGGAAGTATCCAATATGTTTTGATTGTAATATTAACTGCTGTCATTTTTGGTATTTCCTTCATTTCAAAGACATATTCCATCTAAAATGTTGACAGTTTTCTTAACGTCTCTTCCTCCCCAAGTTCTTCTGTCCATTAAATCCCTATATTCCATGCAGTTACTTTCATCAGATATAACTTTGTACTTCAATATTATGAAAACTGATAAATAGTATTAGGTTTTCATTCATTCTTTTCCAACTTTCCTGTCTACTTACGTTCTCTAGATGTCTTTGAAATCACTTACAAAACAATTATATGTTGAGAAATTTGTTTTCGCTATTTTTAGCCGAAACTGTAAACATTTTTTTAATTTAAAAAACAAATGATTTCAATTACGATAGAATATATTGTTGGATTCTAACGTTTCAATATCATTGATTGGCATTCCATTAAATGGTAGAATGATTAGCAGTGACTCACTGCCTGCCAGATAAGGGTTATCGCTCCTGATAGGGAATTAGACTTCAACTTGAATCAAGTGTCCACAATAAAGCAGCCTTATGACAAGAGTAATCATAAATGGTCTTTTGTCCTGGTTTTCCCCAGAATTATTCCTATACATAAAGTAGCTAACTTATACAATTATATATATATATATATAAAGATTTCACATAAACACGTGAAACAACAATCAATGATCAAACCACAATAAGAAATGGGAAAACAAGACTAAGATCTTTCAACCGTAAGAAGCTGTCTTCGTCAGAGTCAAGATCTTAGTTATTAAGATCTTAGTCTTGTTTTCCCATTTCTTATTGTGGTTTGATCATTGATTGTTATTTCACGTGTTTATGTGAAACCTTTTTATTTATATATATATATATACAAAACTAAAGTTTATCGGTACTAGGTCAGTTCTTCAGGTTTAAATTAAACTCTCAGTGCCAACGTTTCCGTTTTTATTTAAAACGTTTTTCATAAGCAGAAGTATAAATTTTGAACAAGAAAAACTAAGTAAAACTAAGAAAAACTAAGTATTATACTTTGTTTTTCTTGTTCAAAATTTATACTTCTGCCTATGAAAAAGGATTTAAATAAAAACCGAAACGTTGGCACTGAGAGTTTAATTTGAACCTGAAGAACTGACCGAGTCCCGATAAACTTTAGTTTTGTTTCTATTCCAGGGTTGATACTTTTATCAATATATATATATATATATAAAGATTTCACATAAACTCGTGAAATAACAATCAATGATCAAACCACAATTAGAAAATAGGAATTAGTCTTGTTTTTCCCATTTTCTAATTGTTGTTTGATTATATATATAGCATTGCTAATCAACAGAATATCGTAAATTGTTTGGTAAGTCATAAGACTCGTGAAAACTATTATATACTAATTCTAGTTTTAATATTATCAAATATATTATTTATTGGTTTTGTTTATTGGATGCATTTAACTCTGGAATCCTAGACTACACAGTCTTACTTTTTGAAGTTCTTAAAAATTATTTGAATTAGTTGATATATTATTATCCCATTAGGTGAAGCTAAGTTAATACATAACTTCATAGAAGTTAAAAGTGGGACTGCTTAGGCTATAAACATTTTTGATGGTTTCTATCATAAGGGGAAACAATTATGTTTATTTATGTATAGAATAATACATTTATCAGCCTTGTTTCCTCTTATCTATTTTTTTGTAGTTTATTTAACTTTCTAATTTATAGATTCAATTATTAATTCAAACTTTCATATAATAATTAAAATAATTAAAACTAATTATTAAATTCAGCTTTCAACTAATTATTTATTTTAATTAACAATTAAGTTTTAAATTATTCCTTAAATAATTAATGAATAAATGACACATAGTTATAAATAAATGATTAATAAAAATCTTGCTTACGACAGATTAATGATGGCCTCCTTTGACAGAGGACTGGAGTTGAGGTGCCCAATATGTACTTTCTTTCATATACACAGTGCAGTTTAATGTTTCCAACACCCCTCCTTATAAGTTTTACCCTTAGTATTGTTCTTGGGGCCTAAAGTGTGGATAGTTGGTTATTTGGTACCCCGCATTCTGGGGTTGATTTGATTGACATCCGGGTTGGTCCTACATTTTAGGATACTCAGTTATGAGTTTAGATAAAGGATATTGAAGGAATACGTGCCAGCTTTCTTCCTTATATTATTGTAAAGATAACTGCGCTGTATACTGCGGCTATTTAACTATAATAGTCTGCGATGGTGTGTTAGAAAACCGCAGCCACCACCAGACCAACGCTAAATTACATGTCATGCACTACTGGCGCATCGGTCAAATCATAATATTTAGTGGGATGAAGAACCCCCCTCAGGTGTAGATAACTTTTTGTCACATAGCGTGGCATGAAGCCTAACATTGTCTACCCATGTCTTGGGTAAAGAACACTAACACGAGGAATGCATAAATTGTAAATTTAGGTTATAACTTGATCTATTAACCCTACCTGATGATGCGATGGCCGTTAGTCTAGCCCTCAGCATTAAACGGAATGACAAACCTGTCCATTGCCCAAACTCTCTCCAAACGGAGAAAATAAGTTCCATTTAGTTCCTAGACAAGCTGTAGGTAACTGGTACTACAGAGGTATGCATTGTTCTACATGATGTCTGTTCTGGATAAAATATCTGTCATAAAATAAGAACTTGAAAAAAAAAATCAATGTGAGTTGTTATGTCAGATCTTATAATGTGCTTACAATACCTTTCCTCCATTTTCTATTTTATTTATACGTCGCCTACAGAACTTTCATTAGACATAAACAACTGTCAGCGTTTCAGCAGTATGTATATCAACACCTAGACTACAGTAAGAAATCAGAAAAAAGACTGTGATCTTTCAACCGAAACAAGCAGCCTTCGTCAGAGTCAAAACTGAAACTAAAAATCTTAGTCTTTTTTCTGATTTCTTTTGTGATTTGGATTTTGATTTTAGTTTCACGTGTTTATTGTGAAATTTTGTTTTTTATACATATATATGTATATATATATATGTCGAATTAATGTGATAAAAATATAGAACTCACTGCTTAAGACTCCGTTGTCTATAATGAAAACCGCCAGAGAAGGTGTTGTAAGTGATCTGCAGAAATGACCTGTTGTAAATGATAACTATCGCGTTACAGACATGCCGAACAATGTAACATAATATAACAGTTTTGTAATTAAAGTTAGGAATAGTGTTTTCATAACAAGATTAACTTCTAGAACTTTTATATCAGAAGTTGAATGATTTCAAAGCAAATTCTGATATATTTATTCCTTGTGACGGACGATTCTAAAAAGTATTTTAATTCATTTGGCAATCATCATTGTGAGCCCCATTCAGCCACCGCAGGCTCGTGCTTAGCCTATCGCATGCTCAGGTGGTGCTTTCCTTGACCCAAGCAGCCCTGTTGCCTAAACATCGCTTTGTCCAAGAGCCCTTGAAAGGCCTCCTTTGCATTTGCCTCCTTGGGTCCCATTAAACTCCTGTTTGAGGAACAAGGAATTGAGGAAAAAGCAATTATTATATTTCAAGGAATTCAGAACACTACTTTTTCCGTTATGTGAATCACTATCTATGTCGATGATTAAATTTTTGCTAAAAGAAACAATTTCTCTTATGAAGTTTATTAATTGATAAAGAATTTTGTTATAAAAATTTAATAGCACAAATGATTATAATTGGCTACTGTACTACACTTTCGTAAAAGAATTAAGTAATACTTGACAAACTTTGCTATTCCTTGAAGTGCATGTTCAGACTCATATGTCTAAGTTTTTGAGAAATAACAACCTTTAAATATAATTAATATGAGGTAATATGGTCTTCATAAAGTGCATCATATTTAGTTCAAAATGGTATTTTAATACCCATTTTCTCACTCAAAATCAAACCAATAAATTAGCCCATTCATACAGAAAACTGTAAAAGTAACCGTTTTTCTTCACGTCATCCCCTAACTCTTACAACTATTGATGTAACCTGCAGTTGAATATTGTATGTTAGAAACTGGTTGATGTTATTAATAGTTTTTTTGTGGAGACTCATAATATTTTTGATAAAAAATAATAATAATTACACAAATACTGGCTGCTCAACATTTGAATTCAAAGTAAGTTAAAAAAAATGTAAAAGTCACTTACATTTGAATAAGAATAATGTTTTTTGTAAAGAATAGAGTAGTTCAACACAATGTTGACTACGCTGTTATATTAAAAAAAGAGATAATCTTGTTTGTATAAATCATTGTTTGCTAAATCTGAGTGAATAGCATCAGCACCTCGGTGTTGAAATAAAATGTGCAGTGGCGGAACAATGGTGTAACGTCTCGGTGAAACCTGTTTAAATGGAAAGCCATTGTGGAGGACTCAGTGAAAGTTTAACGATTTTTCTTTTTAGGCGTCGACGGGTATCAAGTGGGAACTCACTTGGGAGACGTGCTTCGAAGCTGTTTTTTTTTTTTTTGGAATTGCAGTGAACGTAGTGTGCAAGCTTGGCTTTCTATTAAAAAAAAAGTTTTAATAATGTGCTGCTTGAAACCTAATGCGAATTAATCATTTCCCTTCCTGCTTTAATTCTGCCCGGAGCTTTCTAAGACAGTTACAAACTCATTTACAGTAGTAACCTAAGTGCAATAAACACATTCTATAAACGACTTCAGTTATAGTAAGCTGTATTTTATAGTATCTCCACAGAGTCTTTACCTGTCGGCTGAGTGGTTCATTTCTACTCCTCATGACGATGAGGGAAAGTGAGTTTTCTTCAAATTATGCGTCTAATCTGCGTGATTTGACACATATATGAAGAGTTACATTCACCTTGTGACTCTGATCATAGATCAGTTACTTTTCTGGATATATCTGTGTCCTGTTTATGAGAGCTTATGTCCGTTTAGGAGTTATTGTTACTTGACCAGTTTCTTGTAGAATACGCAAGTATGAAGTAAAATACTGAAAAAACTAATTTTAATATCTTAACATCTTCCATCATCCAAGGAAGAAAAGCTCAATCAGTAAGTAGGGACTGAAAGATGATTGAAATGATGTCAGGGATTCAAACAATATTTCTCCAGGATTTCTGACATTTTTGTAAATGTGTTAATTCCTTAATTCCATCTTTATTAATGGCTTTATAATTCATTTTATTTAAATAAAGTTAAAAGGTAATATTATTTCAACCCTAGGTATTATTTTTATGAAATGGTTCTTGAAACTATAATCATACAAAAAGAAACTTGATATCCTTTTACCAAAATAAAAGTAAATTTACTTAGTATTGTAAACTGGGGACCTGGGTACCCCAGTGGCAACATGCTCGCCTCTGCGCTGGTAGAACCGGTGTTTGATACCCACTCTGGCCCTCGATTTTTCACGCGGATAGTGAAAAAAATCTGGGTACATTGTCCATCAGAGAGGACGTTAAGGCGTCGGTCCAGAGCCTGTACAATGACAGGGAATCATTAAAAATCCCTAATCTAAATATACTTGAATTAGTCAAAATTCAGATCATAGAACAAATGTTCGGCCTATGTGTGTTCTCTCGTGTGATCACTATCTAACCTAATGTAGTAAATTAGTTTTATGATTTCCTTAGTTTTGCCTTTATTTCACAATATTTGTTTCAATTGTATATATGAATCTCAAAATATTAAGTTATTACTTGTAAAGTGATATACGTCCTTTGGTCTTTCTTCTCGGTAACCACATGAGGTCATATCGTCTGTTACTGGCGTGGTAGAACCTTTAAAAGTTTGGTCAAAACCAGATTGATACCTTAGGTCTCGGGCGATTGTGATGTAGACCATTTGCTTGTACTGTTTTAAATATGCTACAGATGAGCATTGTGCTTGACCTAGATGGGGACTATTTAAAATGGCTGCGTTTGAATAAGATGATCTTAGTGACCTTTCCGGCCATGTTGAGTGACGTATCTCAATGTGAGCGTGCCAGTGGGAAAGAAAAACAAATGACTGGCTTGATTACATTCTTATCTCCATTCAGCCAATAAGCGACGACAGATAGTGCGTCTCTTCTTTTATCCAATATCTTCCCATAAGTAGTGATCAATACTCGTTTGTTTGTTTAAAGGGTTATAGTACACTCTTTCATTGACAAGTAGTATTTTATCTTTTAATTTTAAACAGTTTTGATACAACTGTGTACAAGCTTTTAATGAATTGTTGGCTTGCTTTAAATATCCTTCTAATTTAATTCTGTCTGAAATTTACAATTTTGTTGAAATGGGTGTTAATGAATACTTAAACCACAAAAATGATATTCTAGAACACAAAGCATCCAAATTCTCTTTCATCTCTTGGAGGAATGTGAATCCTCAGCGGTGCATAATCGGACGCTACTAGCTGACGAGTAAAATAAATTAGAGGAATTAGGCACAATGTTGATTTTATTACTTGTTTTTCTCCAGTCATTGTAATATGTCTCAGCTCCTTTGCGGACATCACAACCATATATCTGCTAGAGTAAAGACTAGTGATGCCTAATATATTTTTTTCAAAGTGGCAAATAAATTGAAGTATACATTTTTATATAGTACTAATATATTTTTACTAATCTATCTATATGAATAAAATTCTCCGAAAGCATGTCTGTCTGTCTACACTCAATATTGGCTTCTAATTTGAAGTTTTACATTTCAATTCAAGTTGACCTGAGAAGGTTTTAGGTCATATTAATTGTTGGAGAAAACATTACATGAAGTTGGATTTTTTTTTGCCTTTCGCTACAGTTTGTTTGCATTTAATAAACAAACACATACTCACCTATCAGTCTGTGGAGGTTTCCTTACAAACATGTTTAAGAAGAAATTTTATTTAAATAACTCGTGTGTCCTGTGGATTATATTTCAGATCACCAACGGTTAATGTTATAGGTTTAAACTACTAGCCAAAAAAAAAATCTTATTGAAGAGCCCTTTTCTGTGCCTATTAAGAATAAAATGTATTTAAAATGAAACTCTGAATATAGAGAAATGAGACCAGCAATGAAGTCTGTCCAGTACTTCCTGCACCCTACATACTTTGCCCTAATGGAATCTAAGTCACTTTTTAAAGTATCCAAGACTTTTGGCATATTCTCTTCGTCTCGAAGAACCCTTCCAGATAACATTTCTTACACTGAAATCTGCAATTAACTACCGAGTGGTTTGTTAGTTGTGGACAAGGGAGTTCGCTTGTTCCCTTCCTGCTTATTTCTTTTATGATAAAACATATTGCAAAGTATTGTTTATTTGATTTTCATGAAAATAACCTGTAACCTAGGCATATGTTATGTTTATTTCTTAAATTGAATTACTAGAATGAAGAAATATGTTGCAAACATATATTTGTGCAAACAACTTTTTTTCCGATGCATTGTATGCTTTAAACATTGGAACTACTTCAGTTTATACTACTACTACTCAATAATAGTCTAATATTTTAAATAAATATCGGAATAAAATAGATTTCATTAATAAGTCTAGAAACTTTTTTTAAAAGTCACCAATGGTGCTTTAACGGAGAGTTATAGGTGTAGAAATGTATTACCATACCACTTTCTTATCTTTATATGTCTAATCATGTGTCATCCTCGTATAATCTTGCGACGAAAATTACCTAAAACACTTACAAGTTCCATTATGTAGTTGTCAGTCATACTTGTAGGAAAGATATAACAAAATATTAAGTTATAATGAAATGTGAAGTTCATTCTGGAAAAGAACAAGTTACAAAGAACAGTATTTGTTTAACACGCCTAGTTTTTTTTGGTAAAACTTGCTATGTAAAAACTATTTTATTATTTTCCCTTAGTAGCTAAAACTTACTTTTCAACAAAAGTTGTCCGCCTTTTATGATCAACTTTTTATTTCAATTTTTTTTTTAAAACTCTAAACTTGTTAACAACTTGCATTATCCAACACAGTGACAGTTAGTAGAAAAAATGACAAAAATATTGTTCATTACATTTTAAATCTACCACTGCTATTAATTCGTGGATTTTCACCCCATTGATTTCTACATAGTTTTTTACACATAGTCATACAATAAAAGTCTGAAATTTAGACTGTTCTTGCTGTTCTTGATTCAGCCTTTATTAGATTCACACAATAGCAAAAGTTGTAATAATAATCTATTAATTTAGGTTTTAAGCAAGCTTTAAGTCATGTCTATGAATAGAACTGAAGTATCCTTGTTTGTTTTTTTTTTTAATTTTAGACTGTAATGCGCATTCATTATAATACTTATAATACAGCCCTTGGATTCCTTTGCCTTATTGGATTCCAAATTTTTTATACGATTCTGTAATTAATTATCAGTCGCCTGTATTGATATACAATCGGAAATAAATACAAATGATTTTCAGAATTCATATAAGCCATTTAAATTCTGTGTGTTGTACATTTTAAGAAGATATTTTTTTAATATTGTGCCTAAATTATATCACAAATATAATAATGTTTTCACATTTAATTTATTACATTTTATTTTTGTTATATTCAATAATTGGTAAATACCCAATTTTGATATTTTTAGAATTAGGAAAGGTAGCCAGTTAGTGATCAGTAGAGATTGTAGAAGCTCTAGTCCCCTGATGGATACGAACGTGAAAACTTTAATGTGACGGAAATATATTAGAGATTAAAGGGCCTGGATATTACATTAAAACTGCTTCATAGGTACTTTTAAAAAAAAAACTTAAAGCACATGCAGATTTTAAAAGGGCTCAATCAGTGTTACGATTCATTGTCTACCTTGTCCGAAAAACACACTCACTATTTCAGTATAGAAACCTGCTTGGTTTTTAATTTGTAACTTGTGATCCTGTTCATGCTGAAATGCAGGCTCCTGTTGAATAAGTATCATTTCGAAGACTAGAGAAGGAAAGCGACGCCAGCTGTTTCTGTTCCGCTCTAGTTTAACTTAAATCCTATAGCATTTGTTTAGGCTAACTAAAAACTTTCTCTAACAATGCACTCTTACTCATTACATACTGGAGACCATGCTTAGAACTGTTTGAGATTATTGTTCTTGTCAGAACTTTGTAAAAACCTGGCATTATCCTGACAACTTGTTTCTGTAGCAGAATAATGCAATCAGCTTGGATTTACCACCAGACGAGTCACGGCAGCACGACACGACCGCCTCCATCACCTCAGAGGAAACCCTGATTTTCATCAAAGTCGCTGTTATATCATACTGCTTTCTACCTTCCTTGCCATCTCCAAGCATTTTTTCCACGATATCAAGTTTGCACCATTTTTTCTAGATATTCTGAATATATATAATATATATATATTATATTTTGGTAGCAGTTCTTTTTATTCATGTTTTATTGAATACGACTGAATATTTTCTGTCAATAAGTTCCTTTTCATTAACTTCAATTTGCCTGAATATCGATCTCAGTGATCAGTGATCACCTCAACCGTTGTTCCCGCAACGAAAAATCATATTCAGGCAAACTGAAGTTACTGAGAAGAAAATAATCAATCATCTTCAACAAAAATGCATTTATACATACACATATATAAACCAGACACAGAAATAACACAAGCTCATCACTATCTTTCTCTATTTCGATTGCATCGTCATCAAGAAGATAAATGTGAGTTGCTCCGAAGACAGGTGACGACTGAAGGGAAGATTCATTGAAGATATTTATATATAAGAACTAATTAAAAAGTTGTATTATTTGTCTTCTCTTATCATAGACAGTTGAACTATCCGGGCATCTAGATCGTTTTTCTAGCAAGGTGTGAGAATTTTATTACCCATGATGTGTTCTTAGACACTTTTATCTCTCTCCTAAACTACTAATTGTAGATAAGTAAAATTTGCAGTTATTGTGTGACTGGTATTAGTAGAACTTATAGAATAAAAAAGAAAAAGGAAACGTCAACTATGCATCAAATGAAAAATGCTGATTTATGATTGAATATGAAAGCTTGTGAATATTATACTGGTCACACTCTTTGCAGTATTGTTATACAAATAACCAAATAATACAAGAGCATGAAATATATTTTGGAATAAATTTCCTCAAAGGAAAATGATATTACAATATATTTAATGAAATCAGTAAATATTTCTTTACTGCATCATAAAAAGTAAAACACCAAAACTTAGCTAAGCGAAATAGATATATTAGACATCAAAAATCTGAAAAATCAAGTCTTTTATATGAGCTAATTTAATATAAGGAAAAATGATGAAGTTTTTAAAGCAAAAATGATTATATACAAATTTTTTCCATTTAGAGTAGTCGTATTATTTCTTTGGATAATGCATTACATCCTTTCTTGAATTATAATTCAATAAAATAATATATTATATATATATAATATATTATATTATATATATAATATATTAAATAAGATAATTATCGCCCTGTCATGGATTAAATAACTGTAAGATATATATATATATATATATATATGTAAAACTAGATTTCACAATAAATACGTGAAACAACAATCAATGTTGAAACCACAATAAGAAATGGGAAAAAAAGACTAAGTTATTTCAACCATAACAAGTGATCTTCGTTAGAGTGAAAAACCCAACTGAATCACGAGATGCAGAAACATCATGGTGAGGGGTTCAGAGGAGTAGGAGGGAAGAGTGTTTTTTTAAAAGGTTGTAAAGTGCAGGAAGGGACAAAATTCCAGGCAAGGATGTTTGGGGAAACAAAGCAGTACAGTAAGAAAGAGTAAAAAACTAACCGCTAGCTGTCAACCCTCTTAGATGCGGCTATTGCCCTCGTCGAGAAAGAATCAAGTTTGAACAAACGGTTACTACTGTTTATAATATTTGATCTATTAAATTTAATCAGACAGGATTCGGTAATATTTCTTAACAACGTTGATTTTTCTGAGGCAATAAATTTATCTCCAGTCCAATCAATATGATGGTTTTCACTATTTATATGCAATAATGAGGCAGTACTTTTTTCCTGTCTACTTATGTTGTATTGTTGTTGTTTTAAACGAGTCTTTAAAGATTTACCTTTTTGACCAATATAAATGTAATGGCAATTTTTGCACGGGATTTTATAAGTACCACCGGACTCCAGTTCCTTGGTAGAATCTTTTATTAACAGAATGTCTACGTTGTTAGGATTAGAAAACACTATAGTGAAGTCAAATTTACAATCAAGCCTAGGGAGAGGGCCCAGTGACTCATGATACGGTAAAACCATACCGTATAGTTTCAACAACGGAGCACTGTTGAAATATTAGAGAAGTTTTTTTAGCACCCTTTAAAGCTAAGTCGATATAAGTGGAGGGGTGTATTAATGATAGGGCAATTGACCTAATGCTGTTAATCTTTTCATTAAGGAATTCAGGAGAGCACACTCTTAACGCCCTCAAAATTATATTTCTAAAAACAGAAATCTTCACATTATTTAGATGAGAATAATAAAAGTGAAATATGGAAGTACATTCGTAGGTTTTCGACATACACTAAAGCGTAACTCTTTAGGTAATCTACGGTTGGGTCATCTAAGTTGTAATTTGTCATTCTTCTTTTATTCTTGCAGAGAAGAGCAAGTCAGCAGGTTTGACGTCTTCTTCTTCACCAGTAGACCAGGTCTTATCAAAAAGCCAACTGTTTTCATTTCATTGAAAATTTCCTTAGTTAAGGTCGTGATGTCTCGTGCTTCACACAGATATCTTTGAATGAGCAACTAATCTTTCTGTTAACTATTCTTATTGAAATAGTTGTTTATGACCAAATTGTATGACAGTTATCAACAAGGATGAAGTTCATAAGAAATTAAATTGACAGTCACCGTTGTCGGTTTGACAGGGTCAAGGCAGTAACTCAGGGGATAGTGAACTATTGTTACAATGAATGTCACAAACCCACACACAAGTAGTGTTGAACAGTACATACTACATTTCTGGATCAGTCTAAAAAAAGTAAAATTTTTTAATTCTTAATTGCACTTCTAATCGCTTAATTTTGTTCTCCTTGATGTCCAAACACACCAACTTCGAATCTACAATACTGCTTCTATTTAACTTTCCAGCAAACGAAACTACCCTTATCTTGAATTAGTGTAATGTATGATTGAAGGAGTTAGCTTTATTGAAGTTCGTTTGGCTCGCATTTCAGTCATAGTGAACATCAGGTATGCACACAAAATAGTACGCTGTATGCATTGTTTTCTAGTATTTTTATATTATTTTGGAGATTTTATCGTAATAGATGCTATCAAATCAGTAACTCGTTGGCTACATTGGTATTTCTTTGTGTGTTCAAGTGAAATGTGTAAAAATTGGTTTTATTTTCTCTACTTTAATAAATAAAAGAATAAACTAGTGGTTTTCCGTTGGCATATTTTATAAGTTCAGACGTCATTCAACAAAGCTTGGACAGAATAAATCTTGTATAAAAATTGACGACATACAAATTATAAGACATGGTCTTATCTTTTTGATAAGACATGGCCTACTGGATGAACACGAAACATTCCTTAAAAAATACCGTCTTTAATGAATGTTAAACTTATTAATTAAATTTAAATACAATTTTAAACAGTTTCTTGTAAAATCCTACGTCACCAATACCTAATCCTAATTACTAATTCCAGGTCACTAATTCTGAATCTCAATCCTGAATACTAATTCCAGGTCACTAATTCTGAATCTCAATCCTGAATACTAATTCCAGGTCACTAATTCTTGATCCTCTGGTTTCTTTTTACTGTACGTCCTGGCCGTGAGATTGCATTATGTCAGCATTAAAACTTTCTCATCATTACATCTTTGGCTATTGTCAGTGTAATTAGTATTCTTTTGTAATTACTATTGTGTTGTTGATTTCATTGGTACGAATGAAAGGGAAAACACATGTTTTCTTACTGTGTATAATTGTGGCTAACCAAGGACAGTTCAGTAGTAGCCAGGCACTTTACAGAAAGCATTAGCACTGATTGTGCTTGGCGTGCATCAGTGCCTCGAACATTATAATCGCCTGCCTCCTCGTCATCAACATATCATTTCTAATCTCTTAATCTTCAGTGTTTTCTGTCAAACCAATTTCGTATTACTTTCTTAAGATGATGTTAATATCGGTAGATGTTAATCGCCCGAGAGAAAATAGTTAAAGATATGATTTGATTGTTTACCGATAATCACTCGCATATTTTTTACGATTTATTTTGAAAATGTATTACTATAATAATTAATGTAACTTAATCCAATTTAATTAATTATATTAGTAATAATTAATATATTAGAACTGAAATAAGATTTATGATGGTCTAGTTATTAGCGTACCTGCTGCTGGCATCTTGTTTGCATCCTGCTCTGATCAATCGTATATGAGTAAAAGTCACCTGCCTGTCCCAAGGTAGTCTATTCGAAACAAACTGCAATAAGGAAAACTTCAGGACTCATGGTGTACAGTCAGCCTGGTAGTTAAGCTTGTGGAATATTATGTTTGCTGAGGCAAATAATGCTCAGCTTTTACTACAAGTAACAGCATCAAGGTTACAGCAGGAAAGGGAATGTTGTTAAACAGTAATTTTATTATATAGGTAATAGCTAAAGGTGTATAGTTATATAAACTGTGCAACAATCCGCCACCATTAAAACACGGAGGTGCTGTGATGATCAATCCAGACCTGCATTTTCAACTAATTCCTAATCCCGATCCTAAAACTAATTCAAAGTCACTAATTCTTAATCCCAATCCTAAAACTAATTTCAAGTCACTAATTCTTAATCCCAATCCTAAATACCAATTCAAGGTCACTAATTCTTAATCCTAATTCTTAATTGAATGAAGACATTCAAACGCCCTTGGATTTAGCTTCGCTAAACAAAATTTTATTTTCCATATAGTTCATTATCAAAAACCTATCTCAGAAAAAAAGGTAGAATGTCTTATTTTCCGTCATTCTATGTAAAATAGATGTACATGTGAATTTTTTTGTAATTCTAATTCTAATACATGAATTTATAATATGTAGTTACCAAAAGTGGGTGGTTAAATCGACTTAATTTTAAGCCCATATTTGCATAATGTGTTGTAAATATTTAGGTCAAGTTATTTTGCCCAAGTTATAATTTTAGCGCGTTAATCTTCCCTTTGTCTTATATTAGGCTATACACAGATAGGGAAGATTGATTGCAATTTAGCTGCACAATAAGGCCATCGCTCATATCTTAAATGCATTAATCTTTGTCGAATAGTATTGAACGAAAAACATTATTATTTCTGAAAATTAATAATTAACAAGTAATTGCCTGTGATATTCATAACGAATGTCTTAGGTGTCTTTGTTTTAAAGATCTTAGTCGTCATTTCTCAATATTTTCCTGTAGTTGATATGATGAGAAATGTATATCATTCAGTAATTTTAATAGGCAATCCTTTTCTGGTTGAAATTTATGGTGATTTTAAGATTCATAGAAAAAGTAACGTAATATGTTTACAAATTTATGAATGATTATTTAAAAAAATAGCACATTTGTTTTATGAATTAATTTTTAAATCAACAAACCATAGCTAGACTTGGCACCCACTTTAGTAAGCCACTTTAGGTCAATTACACATCAGGAGCCTATATTCAATCTGACTCCATCATCAGGAGCCTATATTCAATCTGACTCCATCATCAGGAGCCTATATTCAATCTGACTCCATCATCAGGAGCCTATATTCAATCTGACTCCAGTTAATAAGAGTAGGGCTTTAACTAATACCTAACATTGTGGCGATGCCTTTGCTAGAACTATGATAGAAAAAATTGCCAAGTAAATAAAAAGTAATCTGCTAATAAAGCAAAGAAATCAATATAGTAATATAGCTAAAATAAACTCAGAAATATATAAATTGAGAAATAATACTGAATCTATTGTATAGAATCTATCGAACATTACTCATGTATACAATGCAAAAGAAAGTAAGATAATGAATAAGTATTTTGCCATCACCATAATGAGGAAAGTTTCACTACGTCATTACTGTTTGAATCACTGACTTTAATGAAAGCATCTACTATACACATTAGCACTTCTGTTGTTAAGGATATTCTTACTGCTAAACAGTACTTGCTTGAAAGAGACTTCAGAACGATTTTAGACGTAACGTTACCCAAAGTTCTGTCCATCCACTGTTGCTCCTGGGGTATACTAGCCATTAATAATTGTGAACTAATGATGCGTGCAATTTGGATAGGCGATGTGCTAATCGTTAGCTAGGTCAGTGAGCACAAGGGACAACTAGAGTCTACAGAGGACTTTCTACTTCGCATCTTAAACACAGAGCTGTTTTTTTTTTAGTCAGAATTGTGAAATAAGTGGCAAATACAGTTACTCTAAAGTCTAGTACTTGAATCTAACAATCAGTTAAGAGCTACTACTGCGTTAGTGTTGAGAAAGACTATGGGTGCAGCAGAGTTAATCCTGCTGAACTGCTGGTATGTCCGGCTCGAGTCAGTTGAATGGCCACCGTTCCCCATTGATAGCCTCGAGGACGTTCACCTGCCCTCACCTTCCCTTTCGCTGGACCGTTACTCCAACGCCAACTTTCTTCTCCCCTCTATTCCTTTCGCCTCATATCTCTCCATCGGGCCCATTAACATCGCTCCATTAAGCAAACCTTTATACTCAATACCTCTCCTATATTAATACACCGCCTTTTGTAGATTCAAATCTTTATTTTTTTCCCCAATCGTAATTTCGGATTAAATCTAAGTAAATATTTTTTATCTAAATTTCGCACATTTTATAAACGGTAACTAAAATATTTGATTAATTCCATAATACTTTTCTTGCTCACTTTTTCACCTCATTGTATAGTCCTCAATAAACAAACTAAATAAACACTTCCTGTCAAATGAAATTCTATGGGAAAGCTATTTTCTTCATTCCTACCATTATTTCTCTGAACTCAGTGCATGTCCTTCCACCCTGATGGACAAATGCCAATATCATTAAGCTCATTTTTGTATACTTACCTTTAAATCTTCAATTTAAGAAGATTTAATGTTGAACGTATCCCATACTTTTAGTTGTAAGGATACTCATTTAATTTTCCTCCAAATCAAGTGTATACTCTGCGATAAACAGTTAACCAAGCGTCAATTTAACCGTCTTTGTACTCGAAAGATACTAAATCGTATGCCTGCACACAGAGATGAAGGCTAACTGTTACATTTTCTTTCTTCAATTTAACTTTGACAACTATCATAATGTTCATATCACGACCATTACTATTTCTCATTGTAACTCGATGTCATAACTCCATTTTTTCACTAGTTTAAACTCATAAATGAAATGAATTATTCACTATTATTACAGTGCTTTTTTTTCTATTATTTAACGCCTTTTCATATATGTACAAGATTTCACATAAACACGTAAAATAACAATCAATGATCAAACCACAATAAGGAGCGGGAAAAAAAGACTAAGATCTTTCAACGTAACAAGCCGTCCAAAGAGTCCCTAAATTGAGAGATTTCAGGACACAGTGTCCCACAGCTTTCGTTGTAATTTATATTTACATTTACATATCAACGTATTAACGACGTATCAACTAAATATTATTATTCCATGTAATGTAATAATAAGTAAACTACTATTACTTGTTTGATTTGCTCATCGATAGTTATAAATGGACAGTTTAATAAATTTCTCCTTAAAGAACAGTTTAATTGTGAGTTAATATATCCTAATATACGGGATGATATAATGATGGTCTGGTGAGGACTACAAGGGAGGCTGAGGTTTGATTGAGAGATAACTGGTGCATAATCAAAGTGGCCGACAGGAAGCGCTCCTCCACTGGCTTCCTGAAAACAAGTATATTCAGAGCTCACAGCATTACACTACTGGGCCAAGCGCAAACAGTTTATTGGAACAGGTCATGTGCATTCAGTGTGTCTCTGTTTTTACATAAATGCAATATGAATGACGTTTCTTCCATTTTACTACTGTTTCATGTAAATTGAATTAATATCCAACTATTATCTGATTTAACCTCAACTTTTCTTCCACAGAAACATTGTAGGTTTTAATCAGCTTACTCCTGCACTCCTAGACTAATAAATAGATAAATTAAAATGTGCCCTATTCGACATGTATTTTTACACAAAAAAGTTATATATATATGATCAAATCACAATAAGAAATGGGAAAACAAGATTAAGATCTTTCAACCGTAACAAGCGGTCTTCGTCAGAGTCAAAAACCCAACTGATACACTAGATGTAGTTTTCTTCTCAACCCCTCACCAGATGTTTTCTGCATCTAGTGTATCAGTTGGGTTTTTGACTCTGACGAAGACCGCTTGTTACGGTTGAAAGATCGTAGTATTGTTTTCCCATTTCTTATTGTGGTTTGATCATTGATTGTTATTTCACGTGTTTATGTGAAATCTTCTTATTTATATAAATATATATTGAAATAAATTTAAAAAAATATACCTACAATATATAACAAAAATTACTAGTATATTTTGGTTGTCTCGTAGATGTATATATACGATAAACGAAATGCGTTCAAGAAGGATTGATAACACTTAAAATAAACTGTGACACATAGAAAGAAACAGAACAAAGGACTCACTTTTCAATATTTCGACCTTTATTCTTTCTACGTGTCACAGTTTATTTTAGGTGTATATAAATATGAATGAATCTTACATTTTCTTGTAGTATTTTCCTGGTGTTTGTTTGGATATGTAAATTTATCAGTTGACTATTGACTTTTCACTGTACTACTTTTGTTCCTAATGACGTCCACTAGTAGGTTCAAAATATTGAAAGGAAGGGACGACAAGTATGAGGAACCATTTTCTACCGTACGTATATTTTTCGTATACAGGTGACAACTATCTGTGGACTTCAGTTTTGAAACAAATAGGATAGAAGGAAGGGTCATTGAATAATATGCAGTATGGTAGGGTGTCTATAGTGGGAGTTATATGCAAGTCATTTATCATCAAAAGAAAGTCAAGAGGGTGGTTTGCCGGAATGAACCTTGCATATTCAACAGCACAAAGGAGCAAAAGACAAAGCTGGGCAACATATTTTAGGATTACTTGTATAATCCTTTGGACTTGAGAATCAGTTTTAACTGATTATATGCGTGTGCTCATATTAAGGGCTATGTTTTCAATATCAATATAAGTTTATCAATATCAATTCATCCAAATAACTGACTAAGCCTCAACCAAGTGCTATAGATACATCATTACTATGCACTAATGAGGTGGATTTAGTTGAAAGGAACCAACAGCTTTTTCAGTTCCACAAATAATTATTTCACTTATTCATTTATTTTAATCTTCGTCCACATCTTATCATTTTCAAAATAGTCGCCATCTTAAAAAAACCACTACCAAGAATACTACTTGATCTCTTATTTAATTACCGCTTAAATTAACTGTTATTTGGGTTACATAATTATTTTTTTCAAGAAAACCTATTGAAGGATATCATTCTTTCACCCTACTTTTCATATAATTGATGACGCAAAGTTTTAACCATTTCTTCATATGTGTTTCCATATCGGTTGATCTGACGATTGTAAAATGCCCGATATATCAGAGCATATCTTTCACACCTAAAATAATATTGGGTTGTCCAAAGGTCACTGGATACTTTCCTTTATATATTACCTTTCAGGTATTACTGTTCCTGGTTCACAAAGTTATAATAAAAAATGTCATAAAATTGCTGTGTGCTAACATCCTGAATTCTCTAAAAACAGTTCACAACTAGATAAAGAGGGAGTTTAAGAAAATTGCATTTTAGAGGTATTGGAACAAGTTTCTTTATTTCTCAATACGCAATTCTCAAACATTTTTTAAAAATTTCCGCAAAAATAATGGTACAACTCCAACTAATGAGCACCCTTTATTTAGGTTAAGATATGATTTCTTACCACATCCTAAGCCGAGCTTCGAATGTCGAATCGTGACCAGTAGTTCGTTACTGAAAAGAACTGCGAAGTCGAAGCTATGAAATAAAGTGCACCTTACATGTCTTTAATCATTAAATAAAGGAAAAAAAAGTGAACAAGGACTCTTAGCAGCCTTCTGTTTCTGGTTTACAATATACTGCTGAAAAAACTGTCTTTATGAGCTATAATTGGTACTTGCAAAATGCAATAAAATGATTCTAATGGAAATGCAAGCATGTTTTGTCTGGTGAACAAAAAACAGATAATAACTTAAATAAAGAACATTTAAACAGTTTATAGAATTTTATAAAGCCTAGCTTTGATTACGAATGCGTTTAGGTCTCTGTTAAGAATAAGTGTTCTTCATAAAGTGTGGATTGCGTTAATAATTATTATTACTTTAATGATTGTGAATAGCATTTTCTGGAATAAGTGGAATTTTGCAACAGTGCTACCCTTAGTTTTACCTGTTCCGTTTTAATCATGGTGAAACAGAATTGAGGATGAGATTACAAAGGAGGAAAGGGCTTAAAGCGATATGACAAAGTGGAAGACTGTTGGAATTTTCAGCCGGCAATAGATGCATGGTCGGGAATGGTAATGGAGGTGGAGTATTTTACTGGGTTAGATAGATTGTTTTCTCCGGGTAATGGAATGCTAGCTAGAACCTGTAATTCATTATCATGCGACCAATGAATACGATCCACGTATAACACCTTTTATTCTTTTATGCTTCAAGTGAAACGTATCGTCAGTATTATAACTTTTCCTCGATACCGTTACCCCTTATGGATTACCTTTATTGTAAAATATCACTTCATCTCCGCGAGCATTTATTAAATTAAAAATAAAATCATTTAAATATTATAAGGTAGAATTAAAATAAAAAAAATGCATTAATCAAGAATTAAAATCTAGTTACCTTGTTATCGTAGCAATTTTTCATTTGAAATAGTCCATGATTAGGTTAAAGAATAATATATTAGTTCAACAAGTAAAACAATCGGCAGTGTACTCAGACACTGATGTAACTTTCCTAAAAAATAAATAACCTCATCATGTTTAAATTATTCTACTTGAAAGATTTTATAAACCTACCACAATGTGTGACAACACTTATCAAAATAAGCGTGCTTCACTATTAATCTCGGCTGTAGCAAAATAATTAAAAATAACCGTCATCTATTGCACATGGGTAACTCTGTTAAGAGTCATCTTATTATTGACTAACTAGATTCATAAGTTAATATTGTTGATAAGTTTGTGAAAAGTACATGCCGTTTTGGTGCCGTTTTCTTCGTTCTTTTAAACGGTGTACTAATTTCAGTGTACTCTCAGTGATCATGTACATGAGTAAGTAACGGTAAATATAAACTTAATGGACTTTCTTCAATGTTTTATATTAGAAATAGGTAAAACCGTCATCCTCGTAACAAGATCCTGGAGTTGAAGCGCTTTCGGACGTTGTCCATCTTCGATCGTAACGTACCTATTTCTAATATAAACCATACTAACCTCAGTGGTATTAACAACATGCATGTATTTCTTCAATGTGTTAGCTTTCGGAAGGCCACACAGATATTTCAAATATACTGAGATAAAAGAAAATTTGTTCCAAATTGGCGTTGGCAGTAGAGTTTTAAACTCTTTAAATGAATAAATAATAATTTAAACAGATACATATTAATTAAAAACAAATATAAACTAATTCTGTAAACTAACATTTCAATTAGCAAATAAAATTTAATATAAATTTAATAAATAATTAAGGTTTAAAAATAGAGGTAATTACATTAACGTTCAGGCGAGCAGGATCGAATTGTAATAAATTAACCATTCTGTATAATACATTTCTGTATTTGGACTGTACCACCTGTTAAGATCACCAATATTGTAGCAGTTGCTAAACGTTAACCGAACTGTGATGTTTGCTGTTTTGTTCTTATTTTTTGTCTCATGTCTCTATGAGTTGTCAGTTAAAAGGAATTTTCGACAAAACGATAAATAAGTGGGAAAACTTACTTACATATTTCACTGGTCTTTGTCGATGATTTGATTTCAATGTTATGAGTACAAGTTACCAAAGCATACCATAACACCGTCATCATGGATTCATTCGACTTTTTCAAGGTGATTTATACGCTGCAGACTCTAGGGATATGGCTTTTGCAGTATTGATCGCGTTTAGATATGATTCCGATTGCAAACTATCATTCAATATTTTTATGTCGAGAGAAGCTTGAAAATAGAGTAAGGTTGTTATAAAAATAAGACTCCATTCATTATTCTTTTATTACCTTATAAAATGATAAACTGAAAATAGTAGTAAAGAAACTATAAATAATTCAAAGGTGGGATTGTAAAAAGAGCTGTATAGTGTGGTAAGGTAAAGCAGTCATATGTATGTCTAGTCCACGTCCCACCTACAAGCTTTTTTAGAACTGATTTAGCCATTGCTTCTCATAACAGTTAATCTCGGCTTGGTTTTCATTTTTGGCTTCCAGCTAATATGACATTCCCTAGTGATCGTATTTTCTCCCTAAGATAGGAGATCACTGCCTTGTAGTGTAGAATCTCTCGCCTTGGTAACAGGGACTTGGGTTCGATTCCTTTAACATTTTCTTGTTTATGGAGTCGATATTCTGATATGGCTTTAAGGTTCGTTCCCCATTATTTGCTGTTATTAATATTGCCCATAGTTCATTTGGATTAGTGATACTCTATATGTTGATACTATTTAGAAAACACAGGCACAGTGATTAAGAGTTATCTGTTTTGCCATCTTATATACGATTAAATTTGTCATATTCCTCAAACTCTATCATACTGAGTATGTTTTATGTTTTACATTCCCGAGGTTTCGGTTCGACCAGCCGTTATAAAATAACGGTACTTTTTAAAACAGTCCTCGTAAGCATATTCAATCAGATGCATTTAATCAGATTGACTAAAAGCACTTTATACGTCCAAGGATAAATTCAGCCAAACACGTTTGTAATTAACGTTTTAATATGCTTAGAAGTAAACGGGTATTAGAAAAAGCAGTTCATTTAGTGGCTTCTTTAAACATGTTTGGAGAACCGATGGTGAAGATCACCGGCTAAACTTACTTCTTGCTTTTAGTTGTTACAGGTCCCGCTTTATGTAATATTTATATTTACCAGTCAACTATCAGGCAGAGAATTGAGTATATTATGCAGTTTGAAATCTGCTTTTACAATTATAAGTTGTTAAAAAAATTTATAGGTTTTATCAAACTATTGGATAACAAGAGAATTATAGTTTAATTGCGATAGTTATCTGCACCATGAATTTCCTGCAACAGGTTTACTCTGGCCTTCAGCAGATCCTTAATGTGCTTTAGTCGGTAAGGAGTGAATTCTACTCAAATTTGCTGATATTTATTACTCAACTTAATTCTAACAAACATTAGCTTTCATTAAAATGATCTTGAGTAAATCTAATTTAAAGGAAGCAAAGGGTGCCACGGACTGTTTACCGTGTAAAATTATCTTAGGTATTACGTATTCGTGGAGATAAGGACAGCCTTGAATTTATCTCTAATCCAAACACGTAAGATTGTTACACGACTATCATTCGGTGGCGCCATCTTAAAATCCTTTAACTTTTTTCATTTGTTTTCATTTTTTTTTTGTTTCGTAATAATAATTTTTTATTATATTTTTTTACTGATTCTATTTGTAATAAGAAATCAAAACGATGGCTGTTCAGGGTTTTTCTCCCGCTGCTACCCTTAGAGCATCTTACCTTCCGTGCGAAAAGGTAACTCGTTAGTTGGTACCAATTTGTTTACATGCGGTATCACTCACAACTGCATGTTTAGAAAACATGAAACGTGACTTGTGGTTGTATAAAACTTCAAAACCTGAATATATTTTATTCATATTTTAGTTATAATAAATTAATAAATATGGTCAAACCTAATATAAAGGAGACTGATCAAGATGTTTAATCGACAGTGATGTGTTATTGAAATTTACAATTAGTACTGCCTTCTTACAAAAACAAACTCCTCTGTAGAAGCCTCAATCTCCCTTTGTCTTTGTTTGTTTGTTCCTTTTTGTTCCACGGTCTTCTCGTGCTTATTATGAATAAGCATTTGCCTTTCATGCCTTTCATTAAGGCTTGTGTCTGCCTTTCCTGGTTTTAAGTGGAAATCCCTTTTTATTTATTGAATTCTTAACTTGTTTGAAGGCAGGATTTCTTATAGAACGAACAGCGTGGTTATTCAAAAATTAATACTTTCTTCTTTAATGTAATAACTCATGAGATTTTAGAGCTTTGAAATTAATATGGTTTTTAAAAATATAATTTTTCTTTGATGAAGTGAAATGCTATTTCTTCTAAATCAGTGTCTTTGGAATGAGGCTTTTGCTTCAACATTGTTAAACTTCCATGTTTTTCAAAAAATCCGATAGGCTGATTCAGGAGGTTCGTTGTGGTCTGCAGTATCACCTTAACGCCTCGTTAATGTTGTGGTAATCCACGCTAGTAATCGCTGTCTGATAAGTACAACGAACAACAATTGTTATTTTTCTCGGAAGGTTACCTGAACAATGACAGGAGGTAGCTAGAGACCTCGACCACAGTAGGTAAGAAATGCATTGTGAGGCCATCTATTGAAGCCTGGCACTCATCCGACGTGCCCCTGTTTCTTGATAAGGGTCATCAATAGTGCTTTTGTTCATGAGGAAGTCTAAAACCTCTGACTTCGGTAGGTCAGTTACCAGTCAGTAATTCCATTTGTAACTTATTTAAATAGCTCAGTTTAAAATGCAGGCTCTGAAGAATCTCTTTAATATTTGTTTTGTTACTCGTATGTAATAGGATGCTTAAATAAAACAAAAGTGTTTAAGTTCCAGCGCTATTTAGTGTAATATTCATTATTTCTTAATAGAAAAAAAGTTTTTGATTTTTTTTAATTCTCTTTTCCTTTCCTCAGGCGTGCAGAGCAGATGTGTAGAACTGAAGGCTCACTGACTGTGTCCACCAATATAATTATCATGACTGTCAGATTAATTTCAGTTTACTTTGTGATTGCTGACTATGATGAACTTTTAGGAAAGAGGGGGTCAGAAGTTGGTGCTACTGAAGTGTCTAACTGTAACGTGATGGCGTGCTGCTGGGTAATAGACAGATACTATCTATTCCGCTACTCGATAGAGTCCATTCAGCAGCTAACTAATCCAAGAGCCTCCACAGGTAGATTTGGGACCGTGCATCACCCAAAGGCACTCGAAGTATGACTCATACCAAAGGGACGGAAACAGTCGTATGAACTAGTGTAAGTTCTTCAAGTTTAGTGATGTTCTCGTGGAGAACCCAAGAACTGGTAAATATTAAAGAACTAGGGAAAGTTAATACCTCTCTCACTGGAAGGATTTGCTTGATAGTTCAGTAAAATGATTATAATTACAATAGAATATATCGCTTAATTAATGACTGTTAATTCGATAGTCATTTCGTTGACAAAAAGTCAAATGTAAAATAAGTTAAATATTGACAGGTGAAGATTTTTGTATGTTTGAATAATGTCTCTAAACATATTTTTTTCGCCATTTTTACATAACCATTTTGACTAGTGCAACTATGATCTCCATATGTTGTCAGTAATAAAATATTTGATCAATACGAATAAGGAAAATGGAATTCACGACTCTAAGACCGAAACAAATGTTTCTAAACCTTATTAGCAAAATGTTGTGGGTCACAGTCTTTACGGGAAGCAACGTTCAACTGTGAACCGAAAATTAAACACACATGTTTCTTGGTAACTAACATCAATGTATAATTAAAATGAAAAATTTTTTTTCAAATTGTTTATTAGCTTATGTTTCCTCCTATGAAGACTTGAGAGTGCATTGATTGAATTAATACAAGCCATAGTTATATAGGAAACGTCTGGGTGAGCGGCTGTTGAAGCTTTGTGTTCCACAGGTTGCAAACGCTTACCGGTCACGCCCAAGGCGCTGCTCTATATGTGGTATTAATTAGCATGAAGCACTGCTCGGTCCATTGGACGCTGAGTATGTGACAATCAAGAACATGTGTTATCTAATGGTTTCAAATCTATCTGCGAGTCGTATGCTGTTTATATGCATCGAATAATACTTCAAGCTTTCTAAGAGAGGCTGTGACTCCCACTCATCGCCATGCATATCTAACGTTCTACTTTAAACACTCCCTACCCTTCTCCTCCACATATGTTCACGTTCTCGCCATTTAGAACACAGTTCTAGGTTATTCACTATTTGTTATCAATTAGCACTTAGATTGGCTTGGAATCCACTTAACAGACACGTGCGACCTTCCCACTTTACACGTGCCTTAGCCATATACTATACTTAATTTGTGTGTGCTAAGGAGCTCCACTGATGTCTTCAAGGAGCCGTAAATTCGTTTTCAATATACAGAGTTCGTGATTTATGATGTAGGGATGTAATCTGGCTGTGAGGTTTGAATAGTACTTAACTTACCATAGATCTTGTGCTTGGATGGAGAAGAACTGCTTCACATACACATACACAAGTCTTTTCCATATAGAGAGATATATATTAGAGGCTACTTACTCACGTCCATATAGGTGATGATTACAGACTCATTTTACAAATAATTTCTTTCTAAAAACTGAACATCTCTTTAAGACCGATTTTGTTCTATTTTTTTCAAAAAATACTAAATATTTTGTCCATATTCTATTGAACCATTTAATAGAATATGATCATTTTCTAGTAAAACTAATGTACCTTGTTTTTTTTCTAAAACACGTAAATGAAAAATAGAAGAGAAAGTCACGGCATTATCCTACTGATTAACCGGAATTACTACAACCTGACTTCACAAAAAACCCTAAATGTTTATAGCTAAGCACTTCCTTTTATATGGGAATATTATTTTAAACTTTTTGAAAAAATTTCAGACAGCTAATATTACCTCAAATAATGAAATAGTTAACTTTCGTCCTGATAGGTGTGAGTTCTTTAAAAAAAATCATGTAAGTTATTTGGGAGCTCAGTTTAACTTATTTGTATCCATTTCATTAAAAGATATTTGTAATTTCGGAAAGTTAAGTTTGAGGACTGAAGGATATTAACTACTACTGTTGTGGCTTTGGAATTGGTTACTTGTTAGGGACGTGGTTTGGTTTTTGTGCCCATACTCCATGTGTCTTCGATATCTTACAGTACAGCTCCTCTCTACACTTGTCCTGCATGCAGTAAGCAGTGTTTCTGCATTATCCTTAAAGTTAATAAAATGTGTCTTAATGTCGTCATTTATCACGGTTTCATATAATATATAATATGCTTTCAAGTGGTCATATATAGCAATGTGGTTTCATATCACGTAATTTAAAAAAGCAATTAACATTTGAATTGGTCCATTCGAGACTACATGATTTGTTCATTCCTATTGGGTGAAGTGTTGAAAATAAAGAAGAGTGTATGAAATATGTGTGTTGTTGCAGATGAGATGGCCCCAGAGCGAGGAGAGCTGCTGAGGGAGGACACCGCCGTCGTGCCCTGTCACGACCTGGCCGGGCTGCCCCTCGACTCGGCCCCCATGATTGCCATCAAGGTAACCTCATCCGCATAATCTTACAATTGTCTTCAGTAACCAGTAAATTTATTTTTTCCACTAGTATGTAAAAATGGAATAATCGTATTATGATAAATTCAACTATATTAAGGGATGACCCTTCTTTTATTCTGTGGAAGGACTCTTATTCTAACTCCAGTTATCTGGGCAGATTAAATTATCAATCAAGCATACATAAAATCTCATAACTGAACACAACATTGGATAAAAATTGATCTATATACTTATGAACACGAGAACATGGTATGTTAAGTTACAGTGGCCGTCCCATGAGGAAACATACGTAGGCCAAAGAGACCAAACAATGAATATTCCATTGGGGGACTTCAAAAATAACGTCTCCACACAAAAAAAAAATAATATTAAAACTAACAATGCGTTTTGAACACTTATAATTCATTTTCAGGTATTCATATCCACTCTTGAGAGTCGATCTACGGGAGGGAATCTCAAGAGTGTAGATATAAACCTGAAGAAGAACACTATGTGTTTCAAAACGCGTTGTTAGTTTTCATATTAAACCTTTTTTCTTTGAACGAACTTTGCAACACTAAATGCAAAAATTTTGCAAAATAATTTTTGAAAGCCCCCAATATGAGTAAATACTATACTATAACAGATTGAACAAGTAATGAACATTCTACATTGGACGTCCTAAATTTTGCTTACCTCAAGTTTATTTAGAAAAAGGATGTTTAATCCAGGGTGTGCCTGACATCATACAGGCTTGAGACCGACGTCTCGTGAGAATTAATCTCGGACCAGATTGAGTAACACCGGATCTACCAGTCCGGACACGAGCGCGTCAGTCACTGGGCTACACTGACCCCTCGATCACGGGATTACCACATCAAACTGTAACATATATGACTATCACACAATTAATCACTATGGTGGTAATTGAGAGCGTAATGAGGTTTGCACTCACTTTCATTTCCCTTACATTTTAATGAAATTCAAACAATTGAGAACCTTAAACTGCATATGCAACTCAAGGTCATTGATATTGCATGATAAAAAGTAGGTTTGACATGTATTTTTATTGTTTTCAGAATTATTAAACGAATTCAGCTTGCATGCTTTTGGTATAAGTAATACTACATATATGTTAGCTTTAAACTTCTACATCGTTGAATGACAATGATTCCATTGGTGACTCATTAAATTATTTGTAACTGTCTTTAAAATTTTTAGTTTAACATCACTACCCGCAAAATGAAAAGTTATCTTATTTATGTATAAAACAATGTATGCGCCTGGAATATCAGTTTCATTTAAACATTTTTAATCTACTAATTATCTTATCCGTAAATATGAAAAGTTTTGTGCTTACAATCCTTACTCTCCTAAAAGGGTTAAGTTAAAGCAAACTAAATATCCTTGTTATATACATCGCCTTACACAAGGGATATCCGGTAGATAGTACATCTGAAGACATGTATACTGTGTACGGAGAGACTAGTTGTTCATATGCAGATACATATGATAATTTAGAGTACCGTTTACTTGTGGTTGAATATTGTCCAAACTATAAGTTCTCTCCCACGGACAAACTAAATAACATCGAATTCGATAATGATTTGGTAACCGGTGATTCATTAGCTAACTTGTATAGTGTTTGTATATCACTCACAAGAGGGACTAAGGATGCCTCAAATCTTGCAATTCCGTTAAAAATTCAAACTCCTTTGTCTTATGATTACTTTAGTTACTGTAAAGTGGAAAAAAGCATCAAGAAGCACTTTTTTTTAAACAACCTTGAAACCATTTCAATCTCAGATCTATTATCTGAGAGTGAATAATTACCTGGATCAATCAATTAAAAATAATGAGTGGGTTCCAAATAATATCTCTAAAAATATTTAAAAAACAGAAATTCTGTTTTAAAAAACTGCCTCTTAATTAAACCTGTTATCCGTATTTTTAATTATTAATTATAAATGTTGGATATATTAATTTAATGTTATCTTTAATTAATATGGAATTGAGTTTTTTTAATCACAATTTAAAAGAAAGTTGTACTACACCTCAGCCATATAATAAGAAAATATAAATAATCATGAAATCTCTTCAAATAGGAAAACTGAGCCTTAAGAGTCATTATGTTATTTAATAACATTTATTATAGTCTAATTGAATGAAAGAACTATTTTGAAGTGCTGGTACGACTTTTGATGTAAACGCAAGCAATGTGAGTATGTAACCATCTTTGAGAGAAATCCAATGCTACTGCATCACTTGACTAACAAACAATGAGGACCAACGTCCAACCTACCCATCCTGGTCTCCTCTCAGGAGCCCTTCGTCGGCGCCGACATTCCCTAGATGCCTTGCACCACTACAGCTCGCCTTTCTCGTGACTACTCTCCACGAGATCTGACTAGAATTATCCGGATCATTTTATAACTCGTGACCATTTGACCACGAATACGCGACTCTTTCTCATGACGGAATAATTTCCCATTTGACAAGACCTCTTCATTTACAGCTGCCCAATAACTCAACAGCAGTAGACTTCTCGGCTTGAATTACGACGAGCTCTAGCACACTTAACCATGTGTTGAATGTTGTCTGCTGGACTTCTCGACATCCTGTGTTAGAACCACATGGCATATTCTACAGAATACAACGCACACTCTTCACACGCTCGCACTGTGGGTCATTTACATTGGAATTATATTTATAGACAAAGTTCCTATTCCTATTAAAAACACAAGATACTACCAAATGAATTGTATGACAAAACACGGAGTAACCTCCACTTCCATTCAATATAGGGATGCTTTCCATAAATTGTGGACTTTCCAAGCGCTCTACAACTCATCTTTTCCAATGAGTATTTATATTTAGTATGTCATATGATGTTTTTCTGAAGTGTACATGCATACTCAAATATGTGTGCGTGCACCAGGTATAATAAGTATATAAATTTGTCCATTTTGGATCGTATTTCCAACGAAAAAGTATATATATATATATACCTCATTAAAGATCTTGCCAACATTAAGTTTAGTATGTTTCCTACATACCTTTTCAAGGTTTCGAATGCTACCTTTCCATCTCTGTGGTACCATATAAATTAACTCACCGATTTTTTTATCTTTCATTGTATTTTTCATATTACATTTCCGACGTTTCGGTCTACGTTGACCATTTTCAAGGATTCTATATACAAGGTTTTTTTAAACAATTCTAATAAATACTTATTTACAATGACAATTACCTCACTTCTATCAAACATAACTAATAATAAAATATTCTTTTAAAAAACACTACCTTAATAAACATGAGTAACAGGTTTGCTACAAAATTCCAACAAAAAGAAGCCGAACATTAATGATCAGTCCTGTTGTTTTTCCAGAATTTTAAAGTTACATTCGTGAAAAATAACTATATAGTGATTTAAATAATGTTGTGTAAATATTCATGTAGGGAATTTTGTAGCAAACCTGTTACTCATGTTTATTAAGGTAGTGTTTTTTAAAAGAATATTTTATTATTAGTTATGTTTGATAGAAGTGAGGTAATTGTCATTGTAAATAAGTATTTATTAGAATTGTTTAAAAAAACCTTGTATATAGAATCCTTGAAAATGGTCAACGTAGACCGAAACGTCGGAAATGTAATATGAAAAATACAATGAAAGATAAAAAAATCGGTGAGTTAATTTATATGGTACCACAGAGATGGAAAGGTAGCATTCGAAACCTTGAAAAGGTATGTAGGAAACATACTAAACTTAATGTTGGCAAGATCTTTAATGAGGTATGTTTAAAAGAAGGTCTGCTCCCAAAGTATACCATATATATATATATATATATATGTACACTTTTTCGTTGTAAATACGATCCAAAACGGACAAATATAGTTCAATATAGACAAAGAAACATAGAGAAATCAAAAGAAGAAGAGAAGAAGAAGAAGGGTCTCCAACCGTCTCTGAACCAGTGCGCTTGGTTTCCCTCTCTTATCTCTCCTGAAGACGGTTCAAACCAAACATTAGAGACTGTAAGTGTGTTGTTTTGATTCCTCTATGTTTCTTTGTCTATATTGAACTATATATATTGAGAGTGAGAGAAATGGAGAAGAGAGAGGGAGGAGACGCATTCAAGCGTTCACCCAGAAGCAAAAAGAGCTAGATTGAGTGACGTGTATTCGTACATGCACAAGCACAGACGCTCAGACACTCACTCTCTCTCTCTCTCTCTCTCACACACACACACGCGCTTGTTACCTAAAAAAGTTAAAAAATTAGCTGTGTGATGCTAAATAAAGTAATTAACAAACAAAAATATATACATATATATTATTTTTTCAGTCTTTCAAATCTTCACCTATACTAAATAAAAAGAAATAATTAACACATATTGTATTCTACTAAATGTATTATTCATAAGGAAGTTAAATGCCCCCAATTTTATCAGGACTGAAGTAAAAAAACGGAGTGACGCCAATGCTAATTGCCAATGCAATTACCAAATATGTATTCAGACCTTGTTCACCTTTTCAAATAACTTGAATTTTTGCAGGCTTTTCCTTTTTTTATTGACTCAAGCTGTCTGAATCAAATCTAAAAGTTATTATTTTTGCCACTTCGGTCTGACGCCGAGTGCCTCGCTCCTTTATGTTTACAACAGAGCTGTCAATGCTTGCGCAAATAGAATTATCAGTTCTATCCTTAATATTGTAGTATTTTACAAAGTGAGTCTTTAATGTTGTTGATTTAGTAATTATGTAGTTTGGCCTGTTTAGATGATTATTTCCATTTTCTGTAATGTAAGTTCTGAGGTGTAACTAGCTGAGGTGTTGATTCATGATGACAAAATATTAGGTTATATTCATGATTATGCATCCCAAGAACTCTATTTAGTTTTGCATGTCAATATGTTACATACGTTAATATGTAACATAAAATAACTCCAATTAATTGTATATATTATTATGTTACATAATCCTAAAACAAAATAAACTTCAACAGTATTTTTTTTTCAATTATATAAATCAATCCGAAATGTAACTTTTTTAACATCCATAAAAAATAGTGCATACATCTTAACTCTGTTTATTAGAAGGCATAAAAGATAAAACAAATAATATTTTTAAAGTCGAGTTTATACATCAATAGACAAATGTTTTCCGAGAGTTGCAAAATTGGTTCGTCTATGGCAATACGTAGTTCTAATCGTGGATTATTATTATTTATAATCACACGTGATAACTATTTTATTTAATTAGAAATCATTTTACTTTTTGAAATTCATTCAAACACAGGTGCATTTTTTTCATACGGCGCATCAGTTTTCTGCCTATCCACACTGAGTATAAAAATTGGTGAGGTTTACAAGCAACTTTACGATACGATATTATACGATTGCTTATCGTATAATAACTAAAGAAAGTTATTTGAGTATAGTTATCTCCATACAATTATTAACCAATTATTATGGTTAATTTGATAATTTTGAAGTTAATGTAATCATGCCTAAAGCACTTGAAAAAGTACACTAACTTACCAATTAATTATATTATCAATTGTATATATCACTTTTGTAAGTTTATAAAAACTTACAAAAATCAATCAACTCTATATTTTAAGAAATTATTATTCTTTTTTCATATGTATCATTACTATTGAACACTTGACTATCAGATACTATTTCAATTAATCTCTTATATGAGTATAAACATAAAATAGATAATGCGGGTTTTATAAGTATAATTCTAAATAAAATAATATATTTTTCGATCTAAGAATAAAAAATTTGGAGATTTTATGTTGACTGTCTAATATTACAAATCTAAATGTTCTACTATTTAATCTTTTATTACGCTTTCGAAGTACATTTCGTTCTTAATAATTTGAATAGTTATAATCTTTTTTATGTGCGATTATGCCAAAAACAAAAGGAGCTTTTGTTTAATAAACTTATTAAACTATATTTTGACTAATGATCTTACGAAAATTCTAGAAACCACGAAAAATGTGTGTTCCTTTTGGTGCAAAATACGAAAATATATGTTTTTGAACATGTAATACCGTCGATAATCTTTGGGGTTCCACCCCAACCGAATCATATAATATGTACGTTAAGTTTGATTTTGATTTGTTAAAGTGATGTTTGTAAAATGACAATAGTATTTTAATTACTTACTCAACCTCCAACCCACTTAAAGACATCATCAAAGAAATATCATACTGTTTGATATAGACTGGCATTTTTCCATTAAAACTAAGAGATCTTTTTGTTTCCATCTTGACAAGTAGGTTGTTGCAACTATTTCACAGTAACCTCCCAGCTCACCGAAACCCTCAGACCCTAGGCTCATGCATAATTCCTCAAACCTGTTTTCATTTATTCATATACCTGAGCCTTTCAGCCATACTATCTTAAACCAGAAAAGGTTGGTGATTTTAAAATGGATTTCTTTCGCCAGGACACGAGAAACCAACCGTTTCCTCACGATTGAGAAAAAGAAAATAGTCCTCGTGAAGTGGCCAAGGTAGACCTCGCAGAGGCAGGCTTCCAGGCCTTCATCAACACAAGGACATCATCAAGAATTACAAGTGAAAACTGAAAAGGAAAAAAACAAGAGTAATAGCTAATAGAGAGTTGAGATCGCGAATCAACGCGATAACAAATCAAGTTTTTTTACAAAAACTATTATATATTTATTGCTTTCTTTTAAAATGTTAAAACATACACTTGTAGTTACTAATAAGTAAATGCAAATATTGAGTTTTAAATTTAATGTAATTTAAAACTCTATATGAAAAATATTTAAGTGATATTATGAAAATTTGTAATGTCATTATTAACTATGTTTTGTGTTCCTTATTTAAAAAAATAACATTCTTTCACACCCATGTTTCGTAAAATTTGTAATTTACTATCTACCTACACAATGTTCCCAAGATTTTTAACCGATTAGCCCCTTCATAGAATATTTCTTAGATTGGGGTCAAAAACTAAAGGAAAGCTGTAATTTAGTTTATCCCATAAAAAGTAAAGTTGTAATCTAATAATATTAATCAAATAACATATACTCTACATTTATTATGTTGCATTACAAATAGACCTATAGGAAATAATAACTGATCTGATCACCGAAACACCATATGACTTCAGACTGCTGATGGGATTAAGTGTGTTTGGGGTGTAGTCCTCAGTGACACATGCTTCAATTAGAATTAGAAAGCATAGAGAATGTTTGTACATAAAGCAAGCAGTGTTTGAGAGGACTTCGGGTTTCCAAGTCGCAGTGATCAGTTTCAAGTTTATCTGATATATTGGGATGGCAAGAACTGGAACTACACGAGTCAGTAACCAAGTAACGGCTCTTTTCATTCACGCGCGAAAAACACAGTGAACTTATAGGACAAGGCTATGTGCACAATCCTCTGAGGCGACGCAGACAGGTGTTCAAGCTCAACGTGTCGTAGTCGATCGGCTAACTCTATAGTTACTTACCTTTAACTCCAAGCAATTAATACTGCTCTTTCAAATGTTCACTGACCATATGCTATTATTATAAAAGAAAACATTACACTGCAAAAGGGTGAATAGTTTATTCTTCGAGATTAAAGTTTGAAATGGTTAAAACATGCGAATTCGGCTAGGCATAAACTGATATTGATAATCCCAAGCAAGCATACTATTCCTGTGGCTTCAGTTGACATGATTTCAAACAGGTCATCCAATTAGAGCGATAAAGTATCCACGTTAGTGGGGGTTGTGCTGTGAAGTGGTAGTAATTAATGTGACAGGTTTGTAATTTTGTTTATCATTTATGGATTTACTATGTCCGAAATAAAATTTTAATAAAGGAAAGTTATTTTTGCCGGACAGACTTTTTGAGGTTGACAGAATTTTTTTTTATCATTAATCCATGTTAATTGATTTTAAAGTACTTTGTAAATCTTGTGGTTTAATTTCAATGTAAATATTGAAGCATGTAATGTAATATTTAAAATTAAATTGAATTAACTCACAAACCAGTTTCAAGTCGTAGACTACCTGTGCGAGTTTGTTTCCAGGATAAGCATGTCTAAGCACTCTCTTCTGTGATGGTGATTTGTTAGTTCACAGTTACTCACCAGCCTCGTAAATGGACCAAGTTACGTTACATTTCAGTTCATTAACCACGAGGCAGTTGTTGAGTCCCAGAGAGTTATTAGAATGGTCTGTGAAAGTCTCAAAGTGGCAGCTTTCGCAATCCATTACAGAGTTAACTGGAAATGTGTTCAGGTCATGGTGGGGGTCTAATTTGCATTAAGATGGACTTTAATTGCATATCTCTTGTATTTAATTTAGTATGGACTTTTTGTCAATCATGAATATGTAATGTAAAAACAATTCTAATTTGCTCTGTCATATGAATTTTAACTGGCGCATTTATTTTGTAAGATTAATTACTTAAATCTCTAACTTGATGAACAGGTTGACGCTATGCTGATTCTGTGATTTTTTTAAGGGCTATAAAAACTGTCTCAGATGACAATCAAACCCACTTCTACATTGCTGAGCTTCTAGGTTGAGAGGGTTTCACATAAAATACCTCGTAATTAAAATATTCTGTTTTTGATAAAAACAGTGATAACTGCTACAGAAAATGGAATTTTACAATTTTAAATCTGATGTGAATCTAGTGACAAGTGCACCGTATAAAGTTCATAAAGAAAGAAGAACGGTCAGTTTGAGAACAAATTGACAACTTGACTGGTTGTTCTATCAGTGGGGTGTGTGCGTGTGTTTTGGTGGTCCTAGTTGTATGTTGAAGAGGTCGTTGACCAGTGAACAGGCCATCAATGGACCAGTTCTGCCTGCCTCGAGAATACCACAATCCAAAATTACTCGACGTCGCCACTTCTAAGTTATATCTTTCTCAAGTATATTTTGAATTGGAAAATGTCAAAATTATCTGACTTGAGTCTAGGTGCCTCTCTCCAAAAGACTCCATATTGACATGTGTCAACACCCAAGTATATCCGAGCATAGGCTCTTAAAGACAGTCATGTGCTAAAATAAGCTCTTCTATTCTGATTATATATTTATTACAAATAAAATGAATATGATGTGTGGTATTTCTCTGCTTTTCTAATACTTAATAAAGTTACTGTTTTCTACTTCAGCTGTAATGGAACTATCTCGTTGCCGTGTTGATTTTTTTATTCCTAAAATTACGTAATAAATCTCTAAATAACAAGTATGGATTTTTAACAAGCTTCATGAAATTAACAAGTTTGTTCATATTCATTTGAATGGTACCATTCCTGTTTCCACCTTCGTACTACAAGCAGAACATGTTCGATACGCCCTCTTTTGTTTATATAACTTCCTTTTGTTTATATTAAGTATAATTTCCAATTTGGGTGTACAAGAAACAGTATTAAACGTTATTGTTCTTTTAAGAAATAATTATTAAAAAAATATGAACAGATTTGCTTAGTTTTATACTTTTACAAACGCTTTATTCAAAATAGCAAAGGAGGAATCACCTGGGTTATATTCCCAGTCAGTTTTACAATACTGATGTCCAAAACATAGATTTACATTAATAAATGGTCCTTGGCAAGCCAACACTCTCTACCAATATTGTTTTTCTTTCTGGATATTCATGACTTCAATATTTATTTATGAATTTCTTGTGTCGCATTTTTTCAATCAACATTTTGTAAAATATTTATACCCTAAACAGTTTGAAATCTTTAAGCATGATTAATGTTATGACCATCATGTTTGAAAACAGATTTTTTATGAAGTTAGTTCTCAGTTATTTTAACTACATTTATGCACCTCAAATTATTGTCATTACGTTGAATGTAGTTAAATTTAAAAATTAAATAATAATTAAATTGAAGGTAAGTAGGTTGATTCTTTAGGTAAAAGACAACATAAGGGAACAGAAGCACATCTGTTTTTATTATATTAATATGAACTACCTCTGTGGTACTAACAATAATAACATTTGAATTAAATCAAGTAATTAAAATTTACCAAAAACTACTAACAAGTTTATACTTTTTTATATAAAATGTTCTTTGATTTAAAGCTTATGGCCTTCATTGGTGTTATTTTTCCAAAATGAATCAATGAAATCTAAAAAATTAGAATGCATCAAGCTTACCGAGGTTTAACTTTTGAAAAACTAGGAAGAACGTCTAAATTGCGTGAAAATAGTTGAACTTGGAAGTATTAAACATTTCGTAGTAAATAAAGCAAAGAGAAATCCAAAATGTTCAGAGAAGTCTCTTTGGTGCTTGATGCGATGCATCAATAAAATCCCTGGACTCAATGTTCAATGGTCAATGATTATTATTTAAAAAGTAATAAATCGCGTGAAAAGCGACCCAAGGGTGAATTGACTCGGATGCGCTTACTGGTGTGTTCAGTAAATATTATTTTGGTGATTTTCTTGATTAGCTAAGGAAATTCTCTTGGAAATGAATTAATATTTGATTCAAAGATTATGCCGTATACTAATCCTTCTTCTTAGATAATTATAAAGCGATTAAGACTAGTGCCTTAGGTTCAACATTATTTATCCAAAAGGTATGAAACATGTCTGGAGAACGTCAAAGCAAATACCTGTCTTAGAAGCACATCTGTCTTTAATATTTGAGAAAATGTTAACCGACGTGGAATGGTGGAATTAGGAGAGGAAGAAGGATGAAAGAGTGAGGTGGGTTGTCAGGTGGAGGGTGAGTACTGCGGAGTGATTGCGAGAGGAGATCTGTCTGGTATTAGCAACTGCCACATTCGCCGTGATAAATGCCTCTGCTGCGCCAACCATTTTAATACCGCAATGCCATTCTTCATTACGAATATTTTCAATTAATTCTGTTTAATGACAGAAATGTGATACATAATATGAATTACCTCTCCCTCTAACAAAACACTATCCTTCTGTTCTGATGGGTGTTTTGTCATTTTGGAAGATCTTTTATAAAATACTATGATTTCAACAATGTTTATATATATAGTTAATAATGGTTTTAACAAACATCTTCAAGTATTCTTTAATTTAGAAAACTCTATACAATAAGGAAAGATTAAAGAAGGAATATTTGTTCTAAAAGCGAATATAATTAAAATTATTGTTCAGCCATCCATAAAGCCTTCCTCAGGCTACATCCTAAAACAACCTACATTTAGTTTAAGATTATTTTCATATATTATTACATTATATTTGTACCATTGAACAGGGTCTCTCTACTAATTTTCCTTTGTGAATGTTATGCAAATTCTCTTTTAGGGCTCCTCATTGAGGTTCATTGTGAGCCTTCTGCAAAGTCTGCTGACTGTTAATCCTATATAAATAAGAAATATAGAAATTCCTTAGTTTCCTAATGTCTACTGTAAAACTCATATATTAGATTAGTCTGTTTCAGAGACTGTTTTCGTTCTAAGTAATTCTTATACTTAGTTTACATTGAGGTATATACATTTTAAGTTGGCTCTTATTTATTATTAGCGTGCATAATAATCATGGAAAGCAAATTATAATGAATGACATAGTTAACTGAAATAGTCTGTAATTAATACAAAGGAACTCTCAAAACAAGTAATCAAAGACAAAACTGACATACTTTGTTTGTGTGACATGTGTATGTGTGTGTAAGTAATCAAACCAATAACAATTATAAATTACTACAAAAACTCATATAATTCGACAAATCGTTCTCATCATGAGAGGAGATGCTATAGAATGAGGAATGCCGTGGTTGCAAAAAAAGTTGACAACCTCCGCAGCAAGCTGAAAATGTAACTAAGATAACTGAAAATAAACTGAAAATAAATATAAAAAATCTGGAGTGGCCTACACTCTACTTTACTATAAGTAACTTAATGTCCAATTTCTTGAGTTTATAAAACATAACGTCTCATTTAAGCATAACGTAAACATCTAAATGGGATTTAATTATTAGCCTGTCATTCCTGAGGAGTACAGATAGTGATTGAAGGACATATCAATTTATAAGCTTATTTTTGTACATCACAAATAATTTCATTAGTATAACTACAGCAGTAATAACATTTTTGAAAAACCAAAGTGAACATTTCTTGAAACGAAATAGTATCCTACAAGAGAACATGGCTATTGTTCAAATAGCCAGTAGATTTCTTACATCGTTTGTTTACTTGACATCCTTCTACATTGAATATTAATGTAAAATTTTCAAATTTGAAACAGTAAAATACTCTTTTTTCTCTGAAAAACTTCTTAAACAGCGAAGAAAATGTTGTTTTAAGGTGATTTGTTAATTAAAGATTTACGATAATTACAGTTATTAATCTCTAAACGAAAGATTTATATTTTGAATTATCTTTTACATTTTTGGTTTTTAACAGAATTATTATACTGGGAATTTTATGGCTTCTTAGTATTTAATAAGATCATTTTCCTTCCCCTTTGTCAAATAACATATATACGAATTTTTTTTTAATGAGTGTTATCATTTACCTGCACAATATTATTCCTCTTACATCTCTTATAAGTCAATAATATATTTTCATTTTTCCATTAGAAACATCAATTTTATCTCAGTGGATTCGCTCAAAAAATATCTAAGTCAATGTAAACAATGTAAAAAAATACAAAAAATTCGACAAGTATAGCAGGTGATCTCTTAGTCTAGAATAAACAAACAGTTTTTATATCGTTATTGATCTTTCCCGTAATTGAAACTTCATGAATTTTTTTTTGTGAATTGCTAATTTTCTGTTCCATTTTTGGTCAAATTTTCATTATTTTTTAACGAGCCGTTTAGCGTCAAAAAATCATTTTCTGAAAACACAAATCGCACTGTAACGCCCCTTTAGCGAACGTAATTTCAAAAAAAAATATCTCAACTCATTCGCCATATAATGTTCTATTTGTAGGCATAGTTTCATTCTTGTCCGTCAAACAGTATGACTTGTATCGCTCTCACAAGGTTTGAGATTGAATTATAAGTCAAAATTTTTACATTTTATTGAAAAAAAAATATTTCCTGTTGTCTTAAAATTCTGAATATATTTTTCGTTTGTTGCATTTGTAACTTCAAAGATAATGTCAAAATTTCAAAACTCTAGAGTTATCAAATAGTTTAGGAGAAATAAATGTTTTAAAAAAAACGGTTTTTGGCAAAAAAAGTGACTTTCCCATCATGTATAATTCTTCCCAAACAATAGGGATCTTCGTCTAAATGGGGCCCATTTTTGTGTAAAATATCAACTTGATCCATCAAAGATTCTGGACCGTAGCGTGGTAACAAGCAATGCTAACACACGCACCCACCACCACCCACCCACCCAAACACATAACACAGACAATCATCTTGTTTAAAAACGTCATAAAACGAACATTCAATGGTACCTCAAAAACATGTAATTCCAGTCAAAAGTCTCGAGAATCGAATCTGTTAAAAAATTCAACCCGATCAACTATACTTTAACTTATAAGAAATAAATATAAATATAACGAATATTTTTTCAGCACATTCACAAGGTATTGACAAGTACAGTTGATTTGCAATTCATATACATACTATATAAATAATAATATCGATTTCTTTTTTGAAAAATTACTTAAATGACACTTCGTATTTAAGATCGCATAAGATCAGCGAGTCGTACATTTGCGGCTTGATATGTGCGTATTTGTACGGCCCCCTGCTGATGCGCACTCGAGTTTCTATATTAGTCACCCTGATGGCACATGTGGGCATCGAGAAGAAACACTTTCCTCTATCCCACCCCCACAAACACAAGCCGTCCGGTGGCCCGTCATTCAGTCATTTCGCTCTCTTAGAGCGCATTTATTTACATTTCGGTGATTATTTATCGAATTCCTGTTTCATAAATTACTTGGTATTCCATTTATTTACTAAATCAGACAATAATTTATTTACCTCAGCAAATAATGACTATTATTGATGTTTTGATTCACAAATGCAAGTACAGAATATTTAAAAAATAATATCGATTTCTGTATTTGCAAAAGTGTTGAAATAACACTTCATATTAACATACAACATTTGTAATACTATATTTCAAAATCCTGAATTTCATAGTAAATTTATTTTTATAAATGTAGGAGTCATACAGTAGGTCAAGCACTTGAACGAATGAATTAATTAAAAATTAAGGTAAATGAAATTTGGAAGAAAAAGATGTACTGCAACTCAAAAATTTGTACTTGTACAACGGCAAACAATAAGTAGATGGTCTCCAATATAGCTTGCTTTATGTTCAGATATCACTACCACGTTAGCAACAGACATAAAATGTACATATTATATACGCTTATGTATATAAATTCAAATGAAATCACGTCTGGACCATAAATCTAGAAAACAGAAAGAAATACGAATGAAAAACAGTTACTAGGACTCACTTTTAATATTTCGACTTTTTTAGCGATAGTCCTCAGGAAAGGATTTGGAGCGGCGAGAAGCGAAAGACAATTGAGTTGGCTGCTCCATTTCCTTTCGTGAGGGCCACCGTTAAAAGGGTCGAACCTAAAGGACCGATCGAGTCCTGATAAATTTTAATTTAGTTTCTATTTCGCGGTCGATACTTTTATATATATATATATATATAATCATCAAGGAAACGATCCACAAGGACAACAAACATAACAACATTTCAGAGTAAATTATCGATACACAGTAAATAGAAAAACATACATACTGTAGGTGTGTGTTTCTATTTACTGTGAATCGATAGTTTACTCAGAAATATATATATAAAACTATTAAAACGAAAGAACAAGGGGAAACAACAACAAAACTGATTTCAATATTTAGACCTTGTCGTCATCGCGAGGAGGACAAGAAGATGAGTTTTGCGCTCTTACAAATAGTTGTTGTTTGCTAATAGAAACAACTCTTTTTCTTCATCTATTGCATAAAGGTCGAAATATTGATGTAAGTTTTGATGTCTTTCATCCCGGCTCTTTTCTTATAATAATTTGATAAGTTCTCCTAGACTGCTTCATAATAATGACATATAAAAATTGAAGTAATTACAACTTATTCACAGAAACTAATAATCTGTTGAGTAAAGGTGTATTAATGGTTGTTACTTCTTTAGCTTGATTATTGCATTACTTATCTTAATAGTTTGGTAGATTCTTTAATCTACCAAACTTGAAAAACTTGAAAAAATGTGACCAGAATTATAGCTGATGGCAAATACGAGCTTGAGTGGCTTAATAAAGGTTTTATACGACTTTAGGATTAGTTGATATCATGAATTTGTTCTACAGTTATAAGAATTAATCCACAATAATGTCAAGGATAACTTGATTACAGCCTACGTTTGACAAGTCTTATGGCTTGTTTACTTGGACTGTATTCTTCTTTCCTCTAAACAGGTTTCATTCTTAATAATTTCATTATTGTAACCTGATATTTATCATTTACAATAAGTAAAATTTAATAAATTTCAAAAGATATGTTACGAATTTTTAACAGATATTTCTATATTGAACTACATGAACACTTTATAATCAGCATAAAGGAAGCTAAAAAGTATTACAACTTATCTTTTATACCTGTATAAAATATAAGTAATTTCTAGTATTATTTATTTGTGTTTATAGTTTTGCATAAGAATAATAGAGTTAATTTTTAAAACAAGTTTAAAGAAAAATGAATAATTTTTTAAAAAAAAATGATTATGATTATTCTTTGAAGGGCACAGGAGGCTACCCCTGTCACTAAATAAAATGGGAAACAAACAAATAATTGGGTCCGATGGTGGCCTCTTTTAGTATTCTTCAGTAGTCAATGATTTGTTCAGAATGGGATGTGCGTCCATAGTAATATGAGAACAGGAAACCAAAAAACTAAGTGAGGCCCTCATATAAGTATTTAGTGCTAGAAACATTGACAAAGATGTTGTAAATTCTTTTGTGCGATAGATGTCCCACGCTTGTTACATTCACCCAAAATGGCGCAGATTGTAATTTTCATAAGTTCAGAATAATACTTTCTATCTCTTTTCTCTTGTCATTCACACCCACTATCTCTTAATCTCACTTAATCTCTCACTCAATCACTCCCTCTGTCACTCTGTTTCTCACTTACTCGCTTTCTATCCCTCTTTCTCACTCAGTTCTCTCTCTCCATATCACTGACTCTCTCATACTCTTAACTCCTCTCATTCTGTATTTCTCTCTCACACTGTCTCTGTCCATCCCCCCTCTCATCTCTTTCATTACTCTCTGAATCTCACAACACGTTTGTCACCTTTAAAATGTGGTAAAATTTTTTTCAGTGACTTGTCACCCCTACGTCATAACATGTAGTCCAATTAAAAATATTTATAATACAATACAAAGCCTCTAATCAAATAGGCTAAATTTTGAATTATTATGGACTAACAAAATATATTTCTTATTGAAGAGGTTCGAGAATCCTTTCTAGAGTAAATACATTTTTTCACTTATAGTATTTTATATACTTATTTTTCACTTATAGTATTTTATATACTTATTTTTGACTTATAGTACTTCTTCTGTTCATCGTACAGTATAGTTTTCGTACATGTACAGTACTTATATGCATTTTAATTTAATATTAATGGAATCAATATCGATATATTAATATTATACTCATGTAGTATAAAAAATGGGGCATGTGAAAATAAAAAAAAAAGAAAGAAGTATAGTTTTCAGCTACTTGGTATATTTTCAGATAGTTTCGTCTATTATGGAACTCAGATAATTTATTGCTTCGCTTATTCAGTAACTTGGTAAATTGAGATCATTTACATTTGCCAAACTGAATGTCGTTTTTTGGTATTTCAGATATGAATGTCAGATAGTTTCAGGTTCTCACTGAAGACCTTGAATATTTACAAGTTAAAACAGTATAATATTTTTGTGCCGGAAGGAAGTACTTGTGACTATACTTCCCTGCTTATGACAATGCGTCCTTCGCTGCTCCATTCAGACATTACACACTCAGTAATATGAGCCCTCAATAGTCGACCGCTTAGTCTCAATAAATGCTGTACCTTCCAGCAGTTATATTCTTCTGTCGTGAGAGTTTGTATAAACAGATAACGAGTATGAGTAACTTCGTGGTTTGAATAAGTATTCTCTTTCCCCGTTGATAGTTGATATTAAGTTTCAGAACTGTGTAAATATTTGTAATATATAATTCACTTACATATGAAAAGCAATAGAATAGTAGGATTTTTAGCTTATTTTGAAATATCTACGTAATGAATAGGAAAAGGTTGATTATTGACCTGAAAGTTGTTGAATCAGGTACAGTGTGGTGTTTATTTGCTCATGTTGTTAGAAAAAACAAGGAAAAGGGGCCCACGTAGAAAAGATTTCATAAAATCAAGGCATTTCGGACAGATAGTTTTTTATAAAACCTTTTTTTTGTGAAGTCTTTATCACCTTTATTTGCTTGAAGTTTTTTACGCATTTTCTTAAAATTATTTATTAACTAGATTGTGCATTAAAATATAGTTCCATAGAACTATAGGAGTCTATAGACTATAGCAGCAGCGAACTATAAATTGAATCCATAGATAGTTACATCACCCGACTTACTACCAATGAAGGCAACAAACTACCTACTCATCCAAACCTCCTTGTACAAACTCTAAATCCTGTCACCATCCATCCTCAACCTCACTGAATAATTACTTCATCCACTGACTATCTGACCACCTTTCCAACTCATGATTAAAAACATTAAAAAACTATGACTAACAAAACACATGACCGCGAATATATCATTACTGTACAGACTAACTTAATATCTGACAAGCATTACTGACATTCCAAGTTATAGTAGCACAGTAATCAAGCAGTAGAAGGCCTCTGGTCTGGAACTGTTAGTTACGACGTGCACTATAGTGCGCGGATATATTCGTTGGTCGTTGGTCGATATAGTTCTGTTAGCTGAGTATTTGCTGATCTTGCTTGGAGAACACATCTCCACATCTCCAGTGGACATATAAATTGTCAGCATAATGGTTTTAGATTAGGCAGCCTAGATTTTGTCTTTTCAAAGCCTATTCGGTTATATATATATTGAGGAAGTGCTAATGGACGACTATTTTACGATTTATCTGAGGTAGAGTGTAAACCTTTCCATCTACCACAAGAAAAAATCTCTGGTGAATAGCTGGATTTGAACGCAGAACCTTCAGCACTGCCAGTAACTATAACCACTGTAGCACGACAGACTTTAATGAATTAATTGTTAAATGACTTATAAGATAGGTGAAATGATCTATCTTTCTAGACTTTGTGAGCTGTTACCGTAATAACCTGACAGACAATCCCGTCTTGACCACATTCCGTTGTCACCATAAGGCAAAATCTCCTTCAAACGGCAGACCCTCAAATCGCATGTCTCCATTGTTTTGAAATCTACGTAGACGCTTCCCATTCTTACAGAGCAGGTCTTAGCAGACCCTTCACCATTCAAGCCCAACACAATATGAAATCCTTTTGTTTTTTTTTCTATTTCGTTTAAACATAAGGAGGAGCCTTAAAATGGTTAAATTTTACCTTCAGACCCACACATTGAACAACTACATCTAAATTAAATTTCTATACTACAGTTAAACTTTAAAATACAGTTATGAATTTCCAGTCTATCACTTCACACAAAATGGTTACAATAATTTCTTGATTTATAGTGATAGTGGACATAAAATATATTAAAACATGAAAAAAGCACAAAAGCATTGTCTTTACTTTATATTTATTTGTGTTAGCAAGCGTAAGTCTCATATTCTTTTTTTGGAATGGTCGAGTTTTTACTTGCGTTTATTACTAGTAATGAGTTGACGGATTTAAAATACAATTACATTTGCGAATAGGATGTTACAATTCTGCAAGAAATTCGCTCATATTGATTTACTGTAATTCCTGAAAGCTAATTCATTATTTCAGTTTTCAATTCTTCTAATAAACGAAGTGATATGTACGCTATTGTGACCCAGACATTGAACAGCTACTTCTAAATTTAAACTCTATGGAGTGTAGACACATTTTGTCGACTATAATTTGAGATTTAATTAGCCAAAATTTGATCAAACATTTTAAAATACTATTTTTTACAAATTTTAGTTATATGGTAAATATGGTATATTGAGTTGGTAAATATGGTAATGTTTAATAAGTAATTTTCATCTAAAATTAGACTTGACTTAAAACGTTTTTAAATGTATGTCTAATTTTTTTTCCTAAAAATATCAAAAAGTTACACTTTCTGATGATGAGTTATTTTGCAAGCCCTCGTGGCACACGCTGTCGTGGGTTATGATTTTGCGCGCCTTCTCTGAAGGAGAGTTTAGAAGCATCCAGTGGGATGGGATTAGAATCATGGAGGGTTTCCTTGATACTCAGTATTATCATCACTGCATGACATTGCAAACAGCCATTCAGCAAACAACAACTTCATTTCCCAGTTAAACATGTCGAGCTCTCCTAAGCTTTCTGCCTCTAAACTACTCCTCATATTATGTTTTTAGTCATCTCAAACTATTCTTTACAAAATTTGTTAAAAATTACGAAACATCTAATATTTGTTTAAAGGTACAAAATAGAAATATAAAAAGCACCATTGCCATCCCAACTACACTTGCGTTTCTTATAATTTTAAATGTTCATAAAAGAATAAATGGACCATGAAATAGAAACAAAATTAAAGTTTATGAGGACTCGTTCAGTTCTTCAGGTTCAAATTAACCATTCACTGCCGACGTTTCGTTTTTTATTTAAACCTTTTTCATAGACCTACAAAACAAAGGAAATATAAAAAATATTACAATGATTCAAAAATGAAATATACTTGTAAAAAAGTTACAAATAAGAAAATACAATAGAAATTTTGACAAACTATTCTTTAGGTTAGTGAGAGAACTTAGAGAAGTATAAGTTAGTTCTGCACTTTCAACATAGTTAAAACTAACTATAACTGTCTAATAAAACATTTCTTTCTTTTATTGACATAGTACTTCTATGATTTTTTCTTCTGAAGTTAGTTAAATGTAGAGTACTATTTGTTCTTTTCTTCTAATTAAAATCCCAGTAATTACTGTTTCATTAATACCATTATTTAAGTTCATCATTTGACTTGAACACGTAAGTGTCAAAGAGTTAGAACCTGGGATCATTAAGCTGAAACCAAGAACTTGTAGAAAATAAGAATCAGAAATTTTCTGAAATTGGATTATCTTCCACAATTAAACAAATAATAAAGGAAGACGAATTTCGTTTTGTATGCACTTCTAATTTGACGGATCTACTATATGTAAATACTATAGTAAATGCATATTATATATATCTGTACGATATATTTTTATACTATAATTAGCATTATAATTTTTTTCAGTTTATTTGCAGTTAAATTTTTCTATGATAAAACTCTTTCTTCATTTTCATTAGTTCTACTGAATTGTGAACCCTGATGTGGTTTCTTCGTTATATTTATGCATTCCAATGTTTGTTAATGCTCCTACTTATTACTTGTGATATGAATGTTGAGGTACGTTAATTATGTAAATATACGATATATTTGTATAATGAATTTTTAACTGCCTTTTTAGACTGCCTTATTTTTTAACTCTGGGCCTCCCGATGTAGAAGCTATTCGGTAATTTGGTTCACACAGGCGATAACAAACAAATGAGCCGCCCAGCTTATGAGGTGTACGAATCATGATAGAGTTACATTGATGCGATATTTTCTGATAAACCACGCACACGAGGCTAGATTGGAATTTTTGGAAAATGCGTTGGCATACTTGGCGAATCGGCCGCTCTTCAGAGCAAGCGACAACTCGACGCCCTCCTTCAGCGTGCAATCAAGATAGATTGCTGTGATGTCAACCTTTCTCACGCTCAGTACCACTTCACAAAGTCAAACCTTTCTTAGCCCTACTTATTCTTAAAAATAAATTATATATATTTTAAAAGATATTATTAAATAGTTGAGTGGTCTAAGTTATATCTTATTTTGATTTTAAATTTAAATGTATTTTTTCATAGTACATACTGAAATCCATATCAAATGTGTTTGAAGAATTAATAAAGATTGGTTGTTAAAATTTTTTTGATTAGTTATATATAAGGGAAGATTTTTTTGTAAATAACGTACCATGGATTTTGGTGTAAATGAATAAACTAGAATCATAAATTGTGAAGCATATAAACTACCACTGTTTTCCTGAAAATCAAGTTTTAGTTACGATGCAATTTTTTATACTATACTACTACAGAAGTAGATTTTTTGATTTTTAGTTGGTGGTTTAAAAAAGAAACGCATTTATTCCGGATGCTTGAATATAATGTATGGCTAAGAGTACGAGAAATGAATGCCACTCGTATATTAGGGGATCCAGAGGCACTCATATATATTAACAACAACGCAAATATGAAATTTACGATTCCTAGGGTATGCTATTTGTATAGAGAGTCATACAATAGACGAAAAAAAATAGAAATTTATTACAGGTAAAGAAAGTAAAGCTTGGTTTGTAAATCCTTTAAAGTCGATGAGTTCCAATATTACACATATACACATCAGATTATAATCTGTTCATATTTCAAACTGTTTCATTTAATTATCATTAAATAATTGGACATATTAGCACAAAACTATGTTGTCACGATAGATATACTGGTCTATGCTAGTGTTTTTTATTTTAGTTTCACATTCATCTGTCATACAAAACAAGTAAAAGTGTTGAATGAGCTGAAAAGTCAATTACTTTCATTTTTATTTTATTTCAGTTTTTGCATAAGCCTTTGCAACTACAAATTTATTAAACACAGTTGAATAATTAACAAAATGTTTTTTTTTCAAAAAGAAGAGGAACTTTCAGAGTGTTGCTTGCTTGAAATGAGTGTAAGCACGAAAGATGTTGGAAAACCGACATACACTCTCCTTTTGGATTTTTTTTAATTAAAGGAATTAAAAGTAGTACACGTAGGATCCATCCTATGTTCAAATGTTAAACAAAACAGCGGTGAACTAGGTGTTGGGGATATGGTATTCACAAACAGAATAATATCCTTTGTGAGAATTATACAAGTATAAATATTGCATTATTTAAAATTCCGAAATATTATACAATAAAATTTAAAATCTTTTCTTTACATTAATTATTATAAATAAACGATTCTTATAGTTTTAAAGTTTGTAGAAAGATCTTCTTTTCCTTTAGTTGTGTGGTGCTGCGACTATAGTTAAATCTCCAGAACTACATAATTATTCCTTATTTTCCTTCTTACTTTGAACTACATTATCATCTCCTCATACGAGGGCTTCTTCTTCGTATATATTAACACAATATATATTTTTTTTAATTTATAATTGTATTATGGGAAACAATGTTAATAAATATGTGTTTTTAAATAAAAAAAAATCACAACAAAATCAAAGGAAGGAAACCTTGTTTCATTATACTTCTTATTGTTCCCTTTCATTATGTGCAATTCCTTTGATATTTATTTTGTTCATGCTGACTTTGTTTAATGTATCCTGTACATTTGCTAAGAGGCGTAGGCTGAAGAACAGTCCTAACATATGTAGTTTTCTCTTTTTGTACATACTATATTTGATATTCTTTGCGTGACTATTTTTAAGTCTTTTTTTTACACTATTGAATAGTTTATTATGATGTCGTTAATTTAAAGATGGATTCCCTTTTCTTTGACCTTAACTATTTTTGACTGTGTCCAGTATGGCTTTCCAGTTCTCCTTTCAAAGGACATTTTGAATAGAGCTATTCACCTCTAGATAAGGTGAGGGGATTGCAATGGCTTGCCAACCAGTCTATGCAACTGCCCTACAAATGGGTGACTTATGGTCACGACTTAGGTCTAACGACTGACCTTGGCGAGGTGAAGATGAGAACTGGTGGAGCCCTGACACACATTGTGCAGCCAATGCCGCCCGCGGTGGGGCAGCCTCTGCTTAGCTCTAACCGTCTTTTCTTCTTACTTTCTAACTACTTGACCCGGATTTTCAACTTTTCCCATCTTTTTTTTTTTTATCAACAGAAGAGATTAATGATTCTTACTGACAACCTACTGTAACCAATTCAACTCTTTGGGAAACGTTATTTTAAACGTTCCTTGAAATTACAGTTAGGAATTTCCAGTCTAGCACTTCAGCACAAAGTGGTTATAATAGTTACTTGATTTATAAACATGAAAAAAACATAAAAGCATTATAACTTTATACTTATTTATGTTAGCAAGAATAAGTTTCATATTCATTTTTTTTTTGAAATGATCAAGTTTTACTTGCTTTATTACCAATTATGAGTTGACAGACTTAAAATACAATTACATTTGCTAATAGGAAACAAGTCACCAAGAATTTCATTTTTATTAATTTACTGTAATTCCTGAAAGTAAATTGAGTATTTCAGCTTTCAAATCTTCTAATAAACGAAGTTTGATTTTATGGACTATTGTGTTCCCATAAAAAACATTTCCTTGTTCTGTGTAAGAATATATATATTTTCTTAATTTCAAAAATAATGTTAAAAGTATTGAATAATTTAAACCCTAATGATAAACCCTAATGTCCTGAATGCCTAAATGACAACAGTATGAGTGCTGGAACTCATGGAGGAATTCAAAACATCGTATTAAGGAAGCCTAAGTTAAACTGTAATTTTGAATTAAGTAAGAAATTTCTATAAAGTTATGAGATACAGGAAACAGAACAATTCATATTAATATATTGATACTGCATCAATTGTGATACTTAAAGTAAATTTATTGTGGGCATTAGCAGAAGGCTCGTAAATAACTAATGTAGGAACATTATTGCTGAATAAGTTATTGTACTGGGTTTCATTTGACTGCCTTGGACGGTAGCATTAAGTCTACAGGCATGTCTCTTACAGGCCACCGGCTGCTGCACCCTTGGCTTGATAGTTTTATACATTCTACTGGTAAATCATTCACGTCTTACTCACTCAATGGTGAACTGATGATAGTTGTAACTGAAATGCCTGGCCACCGTATAAACTACACAACATACATTTTTGCAGATTCAAAAGATAAAGATATTATTCAAATATGTCTTATTTAAATTAAATTGCCTCATAGCTCTGTCAAAAAATGTCAATGACTGATATTTAAGTACCGAAATTGTAAATGTACTGCAGGAAGGAATACAAAAATATTGTATCTGTGACATCCTTTGTAGTATATAAGTTGACGTCAGTCGTTTAACCTACTAAGTAGTTAAACAAACCTGCAATTCGATTTACCTAAAATCTTTCCAGGGTCAATCTGAACATGTGATTTTATGTAAATAAACTTATATAAACAAGTGAAATGAAAAGAAAGGAACTTAGAAATTGGACTAAGATGTAAGATATATTTACCAAATAGCTCATCCTCGTCAGAGCCTCACGATGATCAGATTCGTATCATTCCTTGTGTGGCTCTGACGAGGATTAGTTACTTGGTCTACCTCTCTTTTATATATATATATCTTATAAATAAAGTTGAATGTACATAGTGAAACATAGAAAAATTAAAAACACACACTTCCAATCGCTAATTTTCCGTTTGAACAGTCTACAGAAGATTTAAGAGAGGGAAACCAAGCACACTGGACCCTCTGGGTCTCCAACCGTCTCTGTACTTCTGTGTTTGGTTTCCTTCTCTTATCTCCCCTGAAGACGGTTCAAACCAATAAAATTAGAGACTGCAAGTGTGTGTTTTTAACTTTTCTATTTTTTTTTTATGTATTTGAACTTTATTTGTGGGCTTCGGATCGTATTTTCATCGAACATGTATGTATACATATATATATATATATAAACAAAAACTTGTTTAGGTAAGAGAAAGCACAATGGAACCTTTTATTATGTTATTACATTTAAAAGGTGATGTTTAAATCTAAATGACAGTTTGACTTTTACCTCTCCGAAAAAGTTTCAAAATCTTAAAAAATTTACAAGGAAGAAATTGCTATATCTAGAAAAATACTTTTATGATCAAAGTTTCCCAATAACTTACATTTTAATATGAGCTTAGAGTTGCTGGCTGCATGTCACCTGTGCCCTTCGCTGCCAGCAACCACCACCGAATTTCCTTCCACATTTTCTTTAACGACACTTCATTGGCTCATTTAGCTTTCTAAAGGATGATCGCCGATAATAGTTTTGAGTAAAAGTTTTTAAGGCAGATGATTGCATGGTTGTTATACGATAAAGAAGTTTACTGTCCAGAGTTTAAGAATTATTATAATTATTTATTTTATATTAAAAATTGTTGAATTAGAGTGTACTATTTTAAGTTATATCAAGTAGTATGGACAGGAATAATTGTAAGCAGCAGCGGTTTTTGGAGTGTGCCAAAACACAAACACACTGTACATGGGTCAACATTTCGCTAGATTTATATAGCATCATTAGGTTACAAAAAATCATGACATACTTCGTCAAATAGTTCCGGAATGAAGAAGAAATAATTCATAATGATTACATCATTACCACAGACGACAGGATCTAACAGACTTCCGTGAATATAAATGTTTCTAAAAGGGTTCTTATAGCCCAGTAAAAACTGCTGTCCACAAGTAGAATATTTAGATCGGAGAAAAGAAAGGAATTTCAGAATTTTTCAGAATTTAAAAAAATAAACTTCAAGGAATACTGTGAATAGCAGAGCAGTCACAACTCAGTAAAAGTCCAATCAAGTCTAGTATGGAGGAATTAAGTAAAGAAATCAAAGAATAATGACGAAGAAATCGCCCAATAAAGTACTAATACTTCAATTGTTCTAAATGTTTCATGCCATGAGGAATTATCTTAATGTAGAAGCGTATTAATAAAGTAACAACTTGGAATTCTCACTTACTACGAAACATTTATAGCGAATTGTGATTTACTATTGTCAAAAGTAAAAAAAAAACATAGATGTATACATTTATTCACGTGAAACATTTTTATGGTAAGGCTCCTGCTAAAACAAAGATTGGTCTGGCCTTGAGAAAACTGATCTAGAATAAGCCATATGTTCATTAAGAAATGTTTGTTTATTTCGCTGTCAATAACACATTTGTTCAAAGGAACATTAGGTACATTTGCAAATTACAATAAGCAACACACTCATAAGAAACTGTATAAAAAACTGAAATGTTCTTGCCTTCTTCAATTTAAAACAGGATAAACATTCCAAAAAAAATATTAATGCAACTGCATTAGGTTTACAAATTACATTAAGGCTTCACAATATAACTGAAAGAGGAGACAAGTGAGGCCTGTTCAACATGAAGAACAGCAAACAAACATAAATTTTAAGTGGTAAAGTTCAAAAAATGTTAGCTTAATAGAATAGCAATTCTAATTTCTAAAAATGTGTGATGCAGGCACTCAAGCACAGGTTTTGGTACCAAACAGAAATGATATCCAAAGATTGTACAAGGTCGAGGACTACGGCACAGATAAAGGCAAACAAACCTCAGATTAGCTTAACAGACCAGGAGCTTCTCTTGCCTTGACAACACCCTGGAATCTAAAAATCAACTGTGTGACGCAGGGATGGAGTAGGAATGAACTTAGAAGAACAGATAATACAATGTGAAAGTAGTGAAATCCGAGCTGTCAGCAAGGGCTTAATTACTAAGTATTATGCAGACAGGAGTGTTGGGAGGCAGACCAGAGTTAGTTTAGTCACCAGGTGTCCAGCCACCCAATTAACTCTGACACATTACGTCAAAACAGCTGCCATCAACAGACTCTTCTTGAAGCGACTGTTGCAGAAAATAGCCACGACGACAGTGAAGTCTATTTCAAATCAGAAAGTTCTTTTATTGCGGTAATAATCTTTACATCTCACTTCAAAAATCGATTATTTTATCTGATATTTATTAGGTTTGGTTATCTATTTACTAACAATAAACTTGAATGTACATCACCCTAGATTTCTTAGAGTAGTTTCTAGTATTAACTTATTATTTTATACCATAATTTAGTTGAAAGAAGTATTTGGTTTAACGAGTATTTGGTATTATAAATAACATTCCTAGACAAATTGCACCCCTTTAATGAGGTTTACTGTGCATCAGGATAGATAAACGTAGACAATTTTATAAACATCTACTTTTTTATAAAAAAATTAAAAGTTTTCTAACTGGTGAAGTAATTGATTTTTATTTTTTTTATCTATACTAGAGTTCATGGATAATAAATAAAGTGTCTCCACACAAAAGAAGTTTTTTAATTCAAACTATGCGTTTCGAATACTTATGTTCATCGCCAGGTAAACATCTAAAATACAAATTACAATTAATAGTTACAAAAATAAAGTGGAATTATATAAAATAACATTTGTCACTTTAAATTGTAATTTGTATTGTAGATGTTTATCTGATGATGAACACAAAGTGTACAAAACGTTTGGTTTGAATTAAAAAACTTCTTTTGTGTGAAGACTTTGTATTATCCATTTTCCCCAGTATTAGTAAATACCACACTAGTAAGGATTGAACAACTAATGAGCTCTTTATTATTTGTTTTCCCTTGTGGTAAACAAAATACTGATTGTGATTTAAAATTCTTGCGGGAAATTATTTATCCACTTAAATTTATAGTTTTGTCGTGGTGAATGAATGATGCCTGTGCTGAGACGTAGAGTGAGGCCTTAGATGAGGACTTAGCATTCAACTCATCCGTCTTGTCACTCTTCGTACAGTATGCAGTAGTTTATCTTCAAGTCTACTTTCAATTTCAAAATCTAATGTAGACTGCTAGGATAGATATATACATGATAATACAACCCTTGGTCTTAGCTATAATAAACAGCATGTTGTTCTTAACGCTGCAGAGGTTGTTGGTATTATAATAATCTGCCGTCTTACTCCTTACGTTTTTATAGCATCCCGACCGGTTTTTAAACTAGCTCATTGTCAAGAGAAAACTGCTTTTTCAGTTTTTTGAAAGTAGTAGGGTAAGTCAGTCGATTCTCCTGCAAACAGTAGGAGTCTTGCCGGCGTCGCACCGGGCAAGCCATAGTCACCATTAAATTGACAGGGTTTATTTTGGTTTTATAGTGTCTTGTCATTTCTCTATGGTAGATAATCTAAGCTACATTTCATGTGAATAGATACTTGTGAAAATTAAGATAAATAAAAACCAGTAAATAAATAATACCCGTAAATAAAAGGTCATCAATGATTTAACGGCTGTGCGTATTAATTTATAAGACAGTACTTTTAACAATTACTATTATATCAACAATGCGGCTTGCCATAACTAAATTGGGTGCCGAACAACAACGCGGATAAATTCTGTCTCTATGAATAATTGAGAGAGTCATAACAATTAAATAACTACATTTCTTACTTTCTCCAAAGGAATTAAGTGCTAGTGAAACCAGAGCCATCAGATTATGAACTGAAAAGTAATTAGTACTAAACTTGCTCCGTATTCACTACCGAGTAATGTCAAGGTGTTCACTTTTCCTCTTGGCCAGTGTACACTTTTCCTGAATTCTAGGGTGTTGAGACCTCAGATTAAGTCACAAAAAAAAGTTTTGCACAAAAATTGTAGGGGGATTACATTCGTATTCTACTATGAGTTTTCAAAATTCTCTAATCCCATTTGTTTTTAAATTGGTACGATAAAAATACTTGCTTACAATTTTTATCCGTTCTGTCTCTTATCACCTACAACATTAGAGATCTGGATTTAGATCCAATTTAAGAAAATTTCTCACATAACTTTTGACATGTGGGAAGACATATCAGTGGTTCTACTTTACTTTATTACTTATCTACATATGGTATTACAGTCCATTAAAATAATCGAAAGAAGTTACATTAATATTATTACTTACTATTAGTAAAGTGTAGTAACCATGAAAAAATTCAGCCTCTCCAGGTTTTAAGGGATTGGCATGATTTGAGGTCATCTTTTGATGATTTTACTTTACTCTAAGTATACTGATAGTGAAAAAAATGGATTTCAGGAATTTGACGGAATTACATGTTTTGAGTTCCCAGAAACTTAATGATTTATAAATATAACAACAATAATATTCTTTCATGTAAAAAATCAGCGTCAATGAACATAAATTCCTGATGCTTTCCATGGGATGGTTGATTTGTCAAACAAAATGCTCTAATGAAACTGTTTAGTTCAGCATTCAAAAAAACCTAATTTAAGATATGGGTCTTCTTATGTTTATGAATAAAACTAACTTGAATATTGATTATTGAAATATGAGGAGTAGACTATGTAGTCATATATTACAGAATGTATATAATTTCTAAGCTAATTCTTCGGTGATTGGATGACTAATTTTTTTTTTAATTTTTTCCTACTTTTGCCACAACAAATATGAATGTTTTGAAGACTTAAAAATCTTTTTTTGGCTTTAATCTTCGATATAAGAGGTTAGATAACCTACATCAAATTCAACAGTACTATTGGCCATGCCATTTTACTGATGGTCTTGTAAGAGATCCATTGGCTATAGGAACAAAAGCCATGTTATTCTGCTTAAGAGATTATTTTGTAACAACAAATCTTTACTTTGGTTTTAGAAATGTCTTATTACTGCTGTAGCAATACCATCTATATTATGTTATACATTTACAAATTTGTAAGAAGAATTAATAATTTTCCTTTTATTTTAAAAAATAGAAATACTTCTCTGAGGAATGAAATATCAAAGAAATTAATATAATGAAATATTGATAGTTGAATCTAAAGGTGGGTTAGATACAATGCCATCGTGATTATTTTACATGCGGCTTCGTTGTGAACACATATGATTCTCTGTAATGAATGCATCGTGATTTCAATAAGCAGCTTGTACTCTGATATAATGACCTGTAAAAAATTAATAATGTAAACAGTCTAAACAGTATTCTGCTAATACTGAGTAAGAAGGGGATAGCATTTGGAAATGTTTGGAACCATAGAAGAATTTTGCTGCCTTGAGAATTTCACATATTTGCACTAACACAAGTCAGCAATCACAAGAGTTGAACTTACAAATAGATCAAGATGAAATCATAAAAGCTGCCCAAAACAACCTCGTGCAATAGTGCTGAAAAAGTTTATTCCAACTGAACCTAAATTTATAATGCTTACTATGGTCTATATAACTTCAAAGGAGTTTTCAAAATAAATGTAGAAGATCTATTAAATTTTGTCCACTTAACTCTTATGAATGAAAGCTGCAATTAACATCATAAAAAAAATGCGGACTATCGTTCCAAAATAGATACAAATTTTTGATCAAATTTGAAACAATGGCCTTACGGAAGCTACAGATTTTTGTCTAGTCATACCCAAAACTATATCAGTGAGTGCTAATTCTACATGAACAGTTATAAAGCCCATTTTTTTCAAAAATGTTATTACTTCTGTAGTTATACTAATGATATTATATGCATCAATGGTGTGATATACAAAAATGAGCGTGTATATTGATATGGGGATCCATCACCGCCTATCTGTACTACCACCAGGAATGAAAGACTAATAAACATCTCCCATTTAGATATTTATATTATGCCTAAATGGGACATTATCTATATACTTATAGAAATCTCATGACCAATCTTGTTTGAATTCTTGCCACCGTGGATTGTCTGAACAAATTATAAAATAAATATAATTTTGTAGGAATCGAACCCACTGCCTTAGTATTAGAAGTTCAGTGCACTACACGCTGCGCAAGGGGACTTTCTTGCAACAAATTTCCAAAACCTGATATAAATAACGTTTTGTTTGTTTATGTCAACCAAATATGATTCCTTGGACACAGGTGAAACTTGGAATAACTGTTAATTTCAGTTTATGTTGGTTCATTCACATAAATCTTATTCTTTCAACTTATTCTTAATTATATGGAAATAAATATTTGGGTTTTTAAAATTCAAATATTGTTAGAAGATGTGCGGTTTGTCGACAGTATTATTAAATACAGGGTGTAAAACTTTCAACTTGTTATGTTTGGCAAGGTTATAGAGAAGAAAAAGTCTCTCCGTTACACAAGATCAGTCAACCCTATTGTAAGCAGAGACCTAGTGTGTTGTCAGGCTATGTCCTTCAGTCAATGTTATTCACTGAATTTTCCAACCTTTCCAAATAAATTGACTAAATTTACTTCACCAAGGGCATTTTGTTATAAGAAAACAGTCAGTACAAATATCTAAGCTGTTTTCACGTCAGATATTATTTCTATATTGGTAACTAAACCTTTAGATAACTGATAAAACTTAATAAAACTATTTTATCATTAGATAATACATTACTGTTGGTATACATACCGTTTTCAGTGTATTTCCTTAGCGGTTTTATATGCCAGTATAGCGTATTTTTACTTTACTATAAGTAAAGTATAGTAATCGTCAAATAAATCTAACTCGATATTTTGACGGAATTACATTTTTGAGGTCCCAGAAGACGGTTTATGAAGTTTTTTCGATGATGACGATGATGATGTGAGTGTGTGTGTGTGTGTGTGTGTGTGTGTGTTTCTGTTTGTGTGTGAGTGGGTGGGTGGTTGAGTATGTATCCAGTTTATGGCCACGCTACGGTCCAGAATCTTTGATGGATCAAAGTGATATTTTACAAAAAATGGGCCTCATAGTGTAGATGGGTCCTATTGATAAATGGACCATTCACTATCTGTACTACCTCCAGGGAAGCCTAATTAACATCTCCCATTCAGACATTTATATTATACCTAAATCAAACATGATACATTATATACATAAGAAGTATGATGTATTTACTTATATCAGTTTAGTTGAGTGTAGGCCTCTCCAGAATGTTTTAGTTGTTAACAATATAGAACAAGTCGTACAATTGTTTTACATGATGACTTCTTTCATTTTCTCAAGACGTGTTAATACCTCAACATAACTGATTACCCAACTGGAGAATAGTGTTTGATTTTTTTTTCTATTATCTCTTCGATGTGCATAAGATACCGATGGAAAGAAGACGAGACTGATCCTTATATTAAATTTGAGTACTAGTGAAACACTTGGGAGTTTTCGACGTCTATGCGGAGGGAGTGTGGACAAAAAATAAACGAAATACGATGAAAGAAATTCATCGTAGTAAACATTACTTTGTACGATTAGAATTAAAACATAATGTAATAAAGTAATATGTAGTAAAGTATTAGACAAGATAAAAGATCTCTCAAAATATTTAACAAGATTTTTAATCAAGTAAAACTCCCAAGTTTTGGGATTCGACAAAACCCAAGAGATTCGCAATACTAGAAAGCCAATCGACCTTTTACATAATACTTATGGATCAGACTTACGTTAACTTGTACATACTAAACGAATAAACAATAATTAAAAATAATAGCAATGATAATGATAATTTATTCAAACAAGATGGAGACAGTGGTAATGAAGTAAACTGTCCCATAACAGTAAGTAACTATAATAAATGTAAAATTAATTCTTTAAATGTATAAAAACACTGTTTAAAAAAGTAGACATGTTAGTTAGACCATTACGCTTTCTCATTATACGAGATAATGGGGTGAACAAGTATTTATTTATGCGGCATGCAACACAGAATTATTTGGGCGTTTTCAAAGTATATGATGGGAAGTGGAAACGCAATGGACGCTGCACTGGTTTTCATTATACAATATAGTTCATTACTTATATTGTCTGTTCAACTTATTTAGAAGGTATAGAAGTGTTTGAATTTGAAAATTTGTTTTATAAAATATTTATTGATTTACTTTTAAAAGTAACTTCTCTGAATAGGCGATAAGTTTGTGCATTTCTTTTCATTGATCAAGTAATTGAAATGTTTGTTCAAGCTGAATTGACTTTTGAAAAAGCTCAATAGTTTTTGCAAATTTAATAAGAGTTCTTATACTTTTTACTGGAAAATTTATTTAAAATAAATCAGAAATAACTAAAACTATTTTCGTTAGTAGACAACCAACTATGACATATGCTGACCAAGTATTAGTGAAATGTGTTAGACACCCTCAGTGAGCAGTGGAGGGCACTAAATTTGTGCGTTTCACAATATATTTTCTCATTATGCAGTTCTTGTTTTATTATGAAGTTATATTTCTGCTTATTCCTACCTTTGCTTTAAACCATTCCAGTTACACTATCATGTTTAAGAAGTAACATCTTTAATAGGAATAAGTCAAAGTTCAATTGTTAGTTTTATATGGACCATTGAATCCTAATCAAACAATTATTCGCTTTATGAATCCAGCCAGGAACGAATGGCTTGTTAAATACGTAATGTGCTTACACGAAAATCTGTTTGCCCTCTTGCTCTTTAGCAAAATTACAAATCAATCAACAGTGATAACTTAACTATGGGAACAGTTAGCAACATTTAAGAAAATAATGCAAGAACCCTACTATATATGCTATTACAGTATAGCAGTATGTTATAGAGTGCTCTGTATATTGTTTTGTAGAAAAAATAAGAACAGCCACTCCTTATTAAAAAAATAAAAAAGATAATAATTAGAATTTAGCACCATAACATATTAAGATCAGTGCTTTGATAAAAGAATTTTCCAATCTCCTGGACTTCTAGTTAATTCTTTTTTATTTATTAATTCCTTTTTAATTTTACATAAAAATATCGGGTTATAGTTCAAAGATGGGTTTCTTGAGGATTTTTGGTCTAAAGAAATTACACTCCTGTTAATACATCGACGTTTTATCAAACATTGTTTGGCACTTTCAAGACTAAAAACAATTTATTAGGGATATAAGTAGTGAAAATACATACATCCACGGAATATCAACCAACAGAAAACAAAAAAGAAAATAAACCAGAATCATAAAACACCAAATAAAATAAAAAAGAAAATCATGAAAGAACCACACATTTTTTTTTCTTTATTTGGTTTTTTATGGTTTTGGTTTATTGTGTTTTTTGTTTACTTTCTGTTGATATTCCGTGGATATATTTGTTTTCACTACTTATATCGTTAATAAATTGTTTTTAGCCTTGAAAGTGCCAATTAATTTTCAGCGAAACGTCAGCGTATTAACAGCGTAGTCAGCGTATTAACAGCGTAGTCAGCGTATTAACAGCGTAGTCAGCGTATTAACAGCGTAGTCAGCGTATTAACAGCGTAGTCAGCGTAACTCCTTTATATGACTCCAATGATACGACCCATACAAATCTCAACACTGCTTTTATCCATAAAGCAATCCGAGGCTGAAATCTAAATCTCCATATGTCCTTACCCAAAGATTTATCCAACAACTATCGTTTCGCTGAATCTCGCTAACCCGACTCGAAGACTAGAATGATGTCGGTTCAGACACCTGCTAAGCTATTATCATAAATGAGACAATTAATAACTTGCACGGAGGACCACCAGTGGGTAGTTTTTGGTATCACAAATCACTATTTCTTATTAGCGATGTAATAGAAGTAGAAATGAAAATAAAAAAAAAGAGCATAAATAGAATGAGAAAATAGAAAATAAAGAAAATTAGAATGATAGAAGTAAGGGAAAAGTGAAATGTTAAGGAAGGTTTAATAGGAGCTAAAACCTAGATGAAGAATAAAAAGAAATAACTTTTCAAATAGACAATGGTACCTAAAGAGTGAGCATTAACACTTTAGGAATAGAAAGAAGACGTTCATGGAAACCCAATGCATAGGGCAATAAAACTCAAATAAATCCCAAGTAGAACTGTTTAGCACTAGCGTGAAATGAATTGCCACTCCTTCACATATTTAAAGTGATTCCCATTGCATCGCTAATCCTTCTGTCTACATACAAACAGTTGAATGAATCTACTACTTAGACGAGTGATTCATTCATTTAAAGTATTTGTTTAAACATCCTCAAATATTTGATACAAATAACTTATAAAATCAAATTATTAGCTCATCTAATTGTTAATAAGTCTATTTAATTTAATCTAATTGTTAAATGTTAATAAGGTTTTGTGATTTTGATTCTATTATGTTCTTGATTTGAAATCGTTTGTAGTTTTCTTGATCTAACGACTTGTTTTCATTGACATATATATTGAGGTAGATATGAATTCTGAGAAAATTTGAACTTCAAAGCGTACTCTATGAAATTATTTACTATATTTCAACCACTAACATTTTTTCGCTTATATCTGCAAAAAAATATATATGTTTTATTTAGTAATTTATGTACCTGAAATAAGGTATTCCGAGATATTCACTTGTAAATACAGGCTGCTTCGAGCACACATATATTTTTTTTAAACTGTTCAGTTATGGTCAAAGAGGTATGGGTTACGCATCATACATCACAGGCTTGCACTTGCAAGGGATGATCCTCTGCTGATGATTTTTACCAGTTGACGCTAACGTGCATGCCCGTTTACAGTTTGATTTGTAAAGCTTTCGTCTCAGGTTTTGCCACATCAACCTGAAATGACCAGTTCCTGACCTGAACCCGAAATGAAAAGCCCTCTAAAAGTGTAAGTCTCTTAAGCTGTCTTAATTCTGCCCGCAGCTTGTTAGCATGAACACATTTCATGGCGCTGGTGTCATATCACGAAATTAGCAGCAATTGAATCAAGATTAATAAACTGAAAGTCTAACATTATTTCATGATACAGACCAGGAGCCACAACATTGGTTTGTAGCAACTTAGAGGTATGTGAAGTTATGTACTGAAGAACAGTCTATGTGCTCAACTCCTATAATAAGTATTATTATAATTAAAGTTCTAATTAAATTAAGTACTATTGTATTATATGTCCTATTTTTGTTCAAATCTTTTAAATATTTTTCTCATCACCACATGTCTGAGATTAAATTAAATATACAGTAAGTGATAACAGCAGAATATATTTTATACGAGTGAGCAAATTACCTTCAGTAATTCCTATTCCAAAAATATGATTGCTTCAAAATACCGAGTTTTTTTATCCAAATGTATATTCTGTTCACTGAAAAGCCAAATGCGATATTTTCTCGTTATATTATACTGAGTGACTGTGAGTATCGAAAGCTCCTAAATAAGATCATGTACATAAAACTATCACCTAGTGCGATAATTTTGTATTAGCACGTGTCTTAACCGTCATTACTTTACCTGTCTGCTAAACTGGTAAGACAGCATGAGTTACATTTAAAATTGTTGGTAGTAACAATTCATCCCACACAGTCCTAAAAACTCTTTATTCCATTTAAAAAAAATTATTCTTTCAACAAACTATTATATTCATTATACAATAAATAAGTTATCAGATTGTACAAGGAAAAGTTATGAAATTGTAGTTATTGGTTTCCCTTATTGTTGAACATTTGTAGACAGTTAACTTAGGTAATGGTTTTCACGTCCTAACGCTTCATATTCATTCATTAATATTAATGTGCCTGACCGTTTGTTTGTTGCACGAATATTAAGGAGTTAGCTGCATACAGTTGGTTTGGAACACATGTATGCTACAGTCTATGAAGAAGTTGAATTATATTATATCTGTTTGCAGATAGGTAGGTTTTCGGTAAAAACTGTCATTTCGTGAACGACTGAAAGAGATGGAGTGAGATAGAGTAAAGGTATTGCTAAGTAAGGGAAAAATATTACTTTTCGGGAAGGTGTCGATATTCATCTCATTTTTAGGAAAAAAAGGAATCAAAAGAGTTGTTTCCATCGCAAAGCCTTTTCTTCGGAAACAAGCCGTCTTTCTAGACAAGCTCATGATTTGTGGTCTACTTTGCTTTCTAAAGGTAACAGCAATGTATGACTGAAGCGAAAATGAAAGCGGCCCTGTTTATTTTAGGTGTACTGCAAAAAATCGACACGTAAGTGAAAAAATAAAAAATATTTCTATTACTACTCTTTATTTAAATAACGATCAATAAACATAACACACCTGACCATTGTCACACTGTTTAAGGTAATATACCATATAATGAAAACACAAATAGAAAGGGTATTAAATCAATTATTGATCACTGAATTGTTGCCAAATAAAAACTTGATTATAAAAAGAAAATTGAATAAACTAGTTGAAGTTTCATTTTCATATGCTGTAGTTCAATGAAATTAATCAAAAAAAACTATTTAGTTTTGTGTGTTTGTTCTCACTCATTTTTTTTTTGATAAACTTTTTTATGTGACTAACTTGACAAAGGTATAAACCTGAGCTAAATATGACAACCTGAACAATGATGACTTCGAAATTAGACAGTACTTCAGACAAAGTCGCAAGACCTTACTACCACTAATACGACTCCTTTCCCTGTCAGCCTGACGTCTCCATTCTTGACAATCCTCACTGACCTTAACAAAAATAGCAGGATGACAATTTAGCAGTAGTGGGCCTCTGGTTCAGAACTGCTAATTACCACGTCCACTGCTATGCATGGAAATATTCGTTAGTTGTTGGTAAATATAAACGGTGAAACAGAATTAAATCAAAATTTTTCGGAAATCTATCAGTTTTCCAAGTTCAGATTAAACTTATAAAGTAAAAGTTTCTATTTCTTCTAAAACTATGACATCGGCTTTTAAGTTTGATTTCAGTCTTAAAAACTGACTGACTCTTGAAACTTATATTCCATATGTAAATTTATATATTGTATAATAATATTTGTTTGTTTTTCCAGCCATGAATGTCATTCTTCTTATGGCAATAGACGTTGAAATGTTGAACTGAACTTTTTTGGTTTATTGAACTTTTTATTGGTTTGTTTTTCTTCTGCATCATTAATTTTTCTCATGAACCGTTCCTTATGTATATCTATATTTATATATTTATACATTTTTATATTGTAAACAGGAAAACATTCCAAAAGGACAACAAACGTTTCATGATGAATCACAAACACAGAACAAACACACTTACTGTCTCTAATTTTCGGTTGAACCGTCATCAGGAGAGTTGAGAAAGGGACACCAAGCGCACTTGTGAAGCGACGGTTGGAGACATTATACATTTTTAAGTATATTAACATATAAACTGCAGTAAGAACACAGAAATAGGACTAAGGTCCTTCAACCAAACGTTTGAAAAAGTTTATAAATCAACTGTAGATAATCAAGAATCGATAAGAGATGCACTCTTTAATCTTTGACAAAACGGTCATCAGTAGCTGAAAGTGACAGGGACTAAGCACCTTCGAAGGGCCCTATGTGTTCAGTTTTCAGGTCTTCGCTTTGCAGGTTTCTCTTTTTCTCCTAATGACGTTTGGACTGAAAACTAGAGACTCTTGCTTACCTATAGTATCCTTATGATTTTATATATATATATATATATATATATATATATATATATATATATATATAATATGAATAATAATCAAAATAACACTTGATGTAATAGATGGACTAATTTACCAAAATGAAACCATTTTGGAAATAATGCTCTAAGGCCTTTCATCAACACGTCGTCAGAGAGCAAGTGAACTAAAAAATAATAAATACTTGTTAACCTGGCTTATTGAAGTTTTCAGAATTGTTGGCAACCCTGAATGTGTTTAATGATGAAAAAGTCTTCATCTGTTGAATTATTCCCCTAATAATTCATTGTGGTAAATTAGTCCACATATATAATATATTGAAATGTACAATAACTAGATATGTAAATTTTTTCTCAACACCACACCAGATGTCCCACTTCATTTGTTTCAATATGGGTGAGACTCTGATGAAGACCAGTTACTTTGATTGAAACATCTTAGTTACATTTCTGAAATTCTGTCTATGATTTAGAGGCTAATTTTTATTTAATCTTTTTACTGTGAAATCATAACATGAAATTTACCATAGTACTTCTCGCTCTATGAGTGAAGCGCTTGTAAAATTTGAGCAACATTAGTTTCAGATAATTTGATCAACATAATTCTAATTGATTCAAACATATTGGGAGGAAGGCAGGAGCCAAGATAAATGTAACGAGTGTAAAAATAATCGAAATTGAGACTAAGTTTTGTAAAATCATTATTTCTTTTTATATCTCATTCGAGTGATAATAGTGATTCTAAAATGTGATATAATTTCATGAATATTTGGTCATACTATAATTAATTTAGATCAAACGACTTTTGAAAAGGAAATGTTTGTCGTCTAAGAGGTATTTATAGATTATTGCTCCAAGGAGTAAGTGAAAGATTCACAGTCTGATGAATTTGGGGCTGCTCTTGGCATAGTGCACCTTTCCATTATTCTGTCATTTGCCAGTAGACATCTGTTTATTTGATGTCAGTGTGAATTGCCGTCGATTGAGATACTATGAGTCACAGCGAAAGGTGGAAAGTGATCTACCTTTTGTCCTACTAGAAAACACTGCTGAGTCACCAGCCACCTGAAGGTGACTTCTTGATTGTTTTTGATTGTCTAGAGCAGTGTCTAGAGCAACCACTGTGCCGCGTGGATCTTGAAGTGTGCCGCCAAATTTTACAGATGCATACAGTAAAATAGTGAAAGAGACTTTTAGAGACTACCTAGATGTACATCGAGAAAAAGTATAGAAACCAGAAAGAAATACAGATCTAGATGCTACATCATGAAATGAGGGTAGCGTTATCATTTTTACTCCTAAATATAAATTAAGTTGTCAAAAACCACCAATCTCAAATTTCACATTAAATTTAGTTTGCAATTTTTCGTTAAATAAACATTTATTTACTTTGTAATGCTATTTCACTTTAAAATCCATGGAAATTAATTATCATCTACTATTTTTACAAAATATATCGTATTATAGGTATAACAGTTAATTAACTATGTCTTTTTAATTAGTCTACTTGTTTTTATGCCCCCAAGTTTTTTAATTATTAAAAGTGTGCCGTGACGAAAAAAAGTTGAGAATCACTGGTCTAGAGTATGGAGCCTTGGGTCAACAGTCGAAGGTACCACTCTGCCCTCCCATTGGAAGTTAGAAGTCAAGACCTTGAGAGAGACCTTGTCAAACCATAAAGTATCTATCGGCGAAAGTAAGGAAATAGCAAAGTAGGTAGAAGAAAGATAACTATTTTATTATAATTAGAACGATTCATTATAAAATAAAAATACTAAGATCCCTATACACTTGTAGCAAACGAAATGGTAAGTGCAATCATAGGTGAAAGTAATAGGATAACATAGCGCTTTTTTGCCATCATTCAAACAGTAATCTGTCTCGAATAGAAACTGATGCTAAAAATCAATGATATAAACTTCATTGAGCTCTTAAAATTTAAATGTAAGCTGCAGATGCACAACAAGGTTAAAATTTTCCAAACTTAAACGAACCTCTGTATCTTATCTTATCAACTTCCAATAAAAGTTGCTGCCGTTTCCGTTTCCACTTCTCTGGCGCCATTGTGTTCATTCCTCAAACAGTGATTGTGACTTGGCTTGTCTCGATCTTAGTTTGTTGGTGGGACGTTCTTTTTTATAACATTTTTGTGTTCGAAGTTTAAAAGTGATAGTGAACATTACAGTGAAGAATTCATTTGCCTGTGTAAGTATCCTTTTCACTTTATGGACTAAGTAGAAAATGTTTGACTATAAGGAAAGCAGGAAGATATCGACCTTTTAGGACATCAGCACCTCGCACCTTATTCATTTGACCTCGCATTTCAATCCTGTGCCCTTTCGCATGGGCTCAACTCTCCCTCCTTGTCTCACTAACGAGACACTAACACCTCCACACCATTATTTTGTGCCAATAAATTAGCCTTCCTACTTCTCGCAGAAAACTGTTCATTGTTGTTGAACTTTACGGCCTAATCAACCCTAATGCAATCAGCTCATAATCCATCAACACAGCCTAGCAGTAATTCAGTGTCGCTTCCTTTTATGTTCCAACAAGTCCATCATACGAATCCCTTATCAAATATATCTCTATTTACATCAACCCTATCATTTTATACTCTTCTTCATCGTAGCGTTAGCTAGTTTCTGAAGCACAATCTTCGTTATAAGAAAGGATGAAGTTTAAAATATTCAGAATGTTTGTGATAGTAACCAGAAATGCTTTTAAGAGAAAATCAAGATCCAAATGAAAAATTTACGACCAAAAAAGTTGTATATTTTTGTTTAATTGAAATTTATTTGATTTAGGATCTTACAGTATGCTAGATGGGGCTCGGCGCCTCATTCTAGTGGAAAGATGGCGCAGTCGATTAGCCATCCTCCTTGCATAAGAAACCCAGCTCACTTGGTTGATTTGAAGGCCAGCTATGTAATGCAACCACGATAACCACCAGACCACACCTGACATCAAATGATGCACCCATGTCCCCATTTCTTTCTTCGTTTCTTCCCCACGTCCCTCCACTTGAAATAACCTTGCTCTTAGATCGATTTAATGTCTTGGTGAGATATCTGCTCATGCCATTCGATATATGCATCAGTAACCTAACCTTAGATCTTATATCATTCACTTGTGCACAAATTTCCCTCAATTACTTTGAAATCTCTGCCTGATTATAACAAACATCTTCAGTCTGATGTGCGATGTCTCTTAAAAATATTTCACATATTAACTAAGCTTTGTTTTAGGAACTTGTTCATTTGGATTTGTTTTCATTTAGTCCTGAAGTAGTGAGATATTACTCTACTTTAGTTCTCTATAATACTTCATATCCGCAAATAATTCTTCTTGAATGGACAAAGGCGTAGAGCCTTTATGTATCTTGTTGAAGAAATAAACTATATAAGTAAAGGTGTTTTGTGGATCTGTCCAGCCCGTCGTGCCTATCTGTAATTCTTATATGTTATTACTCTTTAAATGAATTTGCTAGACTTCACAGCTAGGTGTAACGCAATATTGGAAATTAGTTTACATTAGTTCAGTCATTATGATCATCCGTTATATTTATTCCTAAGTCTTTTTTTCTTTATGGCATCAAGTTCATACCATTGTTTGATCGGTTAAATATTAAACCCTACCGTACAAAACAGAACAATATGTTTATATATAATTTTTGAACGAGGGAAAAGCATTCTGTACCAAGAAATGTTATAATATGAGTTTATTTTAAAATAACAATAAAATATTAATTATACTTCTGTGTAGAAGTAATACCACATCATATCATTAATTTCTTTTTGCCTTTAAATATTATAGCTGGAAAACTGTAATATTTAAATTTTCTGAATTAAAACTGTATTTTGCAGAGCAAAATATTTCATATAGCAAAATAATGCATTTCGCTTTATATATTAGCGTGGCGAGTCATTTATTCAACTTTCAGTAGTTTATGCAATACTCAGTCAGAGAGAATAATATTTAAAGGCAACCTGTCATGTTTGTGTTCGAAAGTATATACTAGAATAAGTTTAATTATCCATATAATTCATTATTATTTAGAAATTAATAATTTCTATTGGCGTGGGTGTCATTCTCTACCCTGCTATCTTACGGACCTCTGTTGCTGTCAAACTGAAGTAAGCCACTGGTATATCAGATACTAAATATTAAAATCATATAATTTCTCAAACTTGTGGTTTTTAAATTAATTTATGAAACGTTCATCATGTAAATCACAGATAGGCTTTTATTTCTCAGTTGATACTTTATAAGGGAAAAAATATTCACATTGGTATATTTTTTTACGGGTTCTTTAATTCTGTTGTGTTCTTGTCATTATATCTAAATGTATAGAGGAGGATGTTAAAGAACTGGGGTACATTTATTGAGAGTTGAATCGCAATTGAAAAGTTTTGTTGAGCATTGTCAGTGTTAATAGAAAGATTTTATCCCAAGGTGAGAGGCGTTATGAGAGCGCCCTGATGCCTTCATTTCCACTCCCGTCTGTATTCATGCTGGAATTCTCATTTTTACCTTCTTGTGAGTTATCATTGCTTGTAGTCCATTATTTCATCTTTGATCATTGTACTTTTAAATAGCATTTCTTCAATTAACTGATTTACTCAAGAAATAATGAAGTGTTACTGCTGAACTTGGTTGAAGTAGATTGAATATTTGCTTTGTTCGTAATTTTATGGTATGCCTAAGTTTATAGCTGTGTATTTTGAAAATGTTTTGGTCTTTCGATTATATGTATCTTTGACTTCGACATGAAGGGAACTTTGGTTTTTTTCTTTAATTCTGAAACGTAAAGCGTTTTAAACATTTAGCTTATACTTCAGCCAGATACACTTTAAAAAAAATATTTCAAAGTTTAGAAAACCCATTGAGGGATTTTAAAGCTTTCAACGTATTTTGAAATAAATATTTGACTTTAATTAGTAATATGGAACGCGAGTAATTGGTTTATTTTATGCTCATATAAAATATATTATTTTTAAAACATAATAGGATTCAACCAAATAAAAATTTAGTTGAAGTAGCAGATTGAAACCGTGTTTCCTGGTACAATGAAATGTCATGATAGACCTACGATAGTCTACTAATTAACTAATTAGTGATGCACAGTAAAGGAATAATATATGTGGTGTGACGAGTACAGTGATGTGAGTGTGTGTGAGAGAGAGAGAGAGTGTAGTGAGCGTATGTATGTGAGTGTGTGTGTGTGTGAAGTAAGTTACTCTCTTCAGAGCAGGAGTAGGGGTGCGTTATCATTCTCTTGTCGTGGAGATAGTGGGGCTTTTACGAAAATCATGGGGCTCTCGGGCACCATGTCTTGTGGGCCCCCTCTCGTAATCCTTGCAGTCAGTCAACAGCACCCTTCTCTAGCTATCTTAGTAATAAAGTTCAATTATAAGTCGAAACAAAGCACATGCAGTGACATGAAAGGTGCACCACATACTGTCCCGAGTAGATCCATATCACAATTAATATTATGATTCCGTTTATATAAATAATAAAATCATTTTTTTAAGGTCGAAATAATTTTCAGTTGTTTTAACAGGATTATGTGTCTGTGTTTTGGGGGAAACGTTCTATTATATGATGATAGTTTGGTGATTCCGTCCACTTGTTTGATTCTTCATCAGGGCTTTTGATGAAGTGAACTCATTGGAGAGAACTGAGATGATCAATTCACTCCTGATGATGAATCCTGACTCAACATATCTGATTTTAGACCTGATTTTCAGCTGAAAACTTAAACAAATTAATTGAATTTCACTAAAGAAGTTATTAAACAATAATAAATGTATTAATTAAAGTATTTAGTCGCAGATATTGTGAGATACCATTCACAGAAATACTACCATTGGGTCTCAGACCCTAATAAAATTGACTTGACAGATTAGTGGCACGAAAATCATGATGCTCCGAAAAGCTGCAAACACGGTTTTAGAAGTGTGTGTATTCCTTTAATTACAATGCCAAAATGTAGGAGTTTTTCACAGGAAACTGAATACCATCCGAGCATGACAGTAAATACAATAGCAAGTAGTTTCCTTGTTATTGCTTTTGCATCAACACAGATAACTATACGTAATGCGTTCTGCATTAATAAGTATTGCATAAAATGGTTAATAATCACTTGGCGGTGACTGCACCCTTATTAATTGTCATGGTTTACGACAAAAACTGTTAACTTATAGATTCTTTGGAGTAAATATACCAATGTATTTGACCAACAATTGAAACTAATAATACATTAAAATTTAATTGTTTTTAAATCCTAAAAAATCCTTATCAACCTGTATGAGTAATATTAATCTACAAGGAATGGAGTAAGGACATAGTGAGCATCGGGTCCTCCAAGGTAGAGTTGCTTCTAGCTTAAACTTAGAAATAATAGAGTTAGACAACAAAACGGTCTTTGGAAATCAACATTTAAAAGTATAAAATATAACTTTAATATATGCAATTTTACTAACATGTAATTTATTTCTTGTATCTTCATTTTATGAAATTAACTAAAATTATTTTATGAAATCTAATTATGTTATTTAGTAATTAAATACATTTACAATGATGAAAAACTTATTCTTAATAAGATGTCGGTTGAGTAGTGACGTTTGTCTTTTCACACCATACTCATCAGTTTTTATTTTGCTCTTTAGTTTTACCTCTCGGTAAATTTTGACTAAGAATTTTGCTGAAGCTTTTGTCATATGTCCTTGCATCTGTTCATTTGATCCAAAGTTAGGTGTTATCTTTTATCGCATCATAACAATAACAGATACACTGTTCTAATATGGTGTACAGTTTGACATAATGGCGTAGGAATACGACATGAAGTTTTTTTTTCAAACTTTAAGTTATGCTTTCCCTAATGTTCGAATAAATTGTGCAGATAGATACAAACAATGGCATAGATGTGCAGCGTTGTATTTTTTTTAAATTTGACACTAAACCAGCTGAAATTCAGAGGAAGGCAGCACCTTGGATGCCTATGTTTCTTATTAATTGTTTGTCCCGTTTTAGTCGGTGGAAATTTACCACTGGCACAAAACTCTCGAGTTAGTCTTCAGTGGGACTCCGAAGCCTTTGATACGACGGGGAATCTAACGTTGTGGGTTACAGGAGACATTAATAATCTCTGAACATCGTAAGTTCATCGGAAAATTTCATACAAATATAAATTAGAAACTTCGATATCGTGATCGAAATTTTTATTTATCACTACCAATATATAATTTTTATTTGTCTCTATATGCATATTGTCTGTTGAGGTCAGTTTTACTAAAAACAAAATTTTATCTTAAATCTTAAGTTACATAAATTGTTAGTACAATTGAATATTATAAAATCCATGGCAAGATTTTTAATGAAGTATATGACAACGATAAGAAGCAAATAACATTGGGATGGAATGTCGGGAATACCAGTAGGCTACGCCTTGCCAGTAGCTGCTATTTTGGACTTTTAGAAGATAAGTATGAATCAAAAACAAAATATTGAACTAATGTCAAGTCAGAGCCACGTTACTATCGTCAAATATAAATGTCACACAAATAGATATGTACCAGCATTCTCCTTAGGTTTTTATGAAAGAGACTAATTACGAAAACTGTTTTTCTTAATTAACATAATGGTGGTTCAGGAACGAATGGAAATGGTCATTCAGCACATTTTGCACGCACGAAAGCATATTTCTGTAATTATGCTTACAAACATCCAAGTAAGACCTCTGGTTCTTGGTCTCGTACAAATAAATTTTATTCTGTTAAATTACAATGCTTAAGTCCATCTAGCATATTATGAAGTGATTATACTGTGATTATCTTAATTAATGTAACCTCATTTGTAAAATGAAAACATGGTGGATAGAAGATGTATCTGTATGATAGAATGTGAAATAGTATTGCATATATGTTTCATTTTTATTGACGGATATCAAAATCGTGTACAAATATACTTCATAGAAAATTATAAAGCATAAATAAAAGAAGATTAACATACAGAAGTGTTGACCACTTTTTGGTTACGCTATTCTTTGTTATAGTCCAAAAATCAGAAAATTATTATCAAAAATACGATAAAAATAATTTTTTTTATAAGAAGTAGGTAGTAATAGGTTGGAGGTTGAGAATGTCGTTTTTCAATTGAGATTAGACTTACGGCATTATTAGTAAGAATGGTAAACAAAGATGATAAATATTTACATAAGGAGAAAGGGGAGAAACAATAATGCACTGATTGTGCTTCGTGGCATTGAAAAGTATGGTGCACTGCCTATAGTGCTTGCATGTGAAATCACAGAACGTATTCTCTTTAGTTGAGACTTCAGTCATTGATAACTAGAGGCATTTCGGCATGTTTCCGCAGAATATTGTAAGAGAATCTATAAAGTTGAAGGAATTAGTAGAAATGAGTAGTTACGTACGGGCTGTTATGAAAGTACGTGCTTTCCTCTTTCCAATCTAACTTAAACTCTACTAATAAAGTTACATAAATGGAATCATATGTTCGCCCACCTTTTCTTTTTGCAAGTTACGCGTAAAAAATTCAAAAAGCAATTTTTTCTCCATGGTTGAAAACCGGTTGTATTCGGCTTGTTCAGAGCATGAGCGACGTAGCCAAGGGTCATCACACATGTTCTAAAGCGTTTCATTCATTTACCAATACGATAAAACTAACCTCATTGACACCTGCGTCATCACATCTTAAACTTTATCTTTCATGAATGCCACTTAGCCTCTAAATTCAAAATCAGCTGATCTTCCGGGTCATGCGTCCTTTCAGAAAAATTGCTATAATATCCTTTATGAACATTGAGTTGCATGGTGGTGTTTCGTGAGGTTCATGGAGCACCATGAAACTCAGTTCATTAAATTTTGTACCTCAAAATTTGAAAAACTTTCTTCAAAAAGGAATATAACTTGAATGATTCTTTTTTTCTTTTTACTATACCTGTTGTGCCATCAAGGGGTTGTAACATTCTATTACACCCCTCTCAAGCTTTATAAAGAGATATTGCAACTTTTTGAACAATTGAGCTCATCAATTTTATTAGAATTGTTAGTACCAAACAGTATGTTAGAATAATTTAAATTATTATACCCCATTCCAAATTAATTTTCGATCTACGGGGGATCATAATATTTTAAATCATATCATTTTTGTTTTACTTGATCTATAACAAGGCAAGTAAGGAATGCTTGTTTTTCTATTCCAGGTATAATATCCTTATTTCAAGCATTACAAGCAATTGATGAGCCCAGTAAATAAGTAAAATATTAAAAGGAATCAATAGCATTGTAAAGAACTGTGTGGGGCCTGAATTGTTAATGACTGCGACGCGCTCTGTCATAATTGACTTTGAATTGCCCTCTTTTCAAGCACGTAGTCTTTTACGACAACTACCGACAGTTGTTTACTGCAGCCAGCATAAAACACAGTCAGAGAGTTTCAATGCTATCTATTAAAGAGTTTATGAAACAGAAGTTCAATTTTAAAATGAGCTTTCTTTGACATCCAGTGAAAATGGAATTGTAAAAAAAAAGAAAGTTCTTCTATGTAAATTACAATGCCTAATTTACTGAAGTCCATCTACCTATAATAAAATGATTATAGTGTAATTATCTATAGTAATGCAACATCATTTGTAAGAAAGAAAACATGGCGAGATAGAAGATGTTGTATCTGTGCGATACAACGCGATAAATAGTATTGGATATACTCGTATGTTTCAGTTTTATTGACGGTTATAAAATTTTCAGCTTCAGAAATGTACTGTAATGAAAATTATAAAACATAAATGAAAGTAAACTAATATATACAAGTGATCACCACTTTTTTGTTACTTATCCTTGAAATAGTCCAAAAATAAGGAAATTATTATCAAAAGTACGATAAAAATGAATTTTCTATGACACAATATTTCCAAAAGAATAAGGCATATTTCTACACACAATACAATATGAAAAAAAAAAAATCATTTGTCAAACGGTGTGACTTGTAGAGTGATTTCAGCATTTTTGATAACTGCCCACACCCCAACCACTCCCACACATCCAGACATCGTCCTAAAAATATCAATGGAATCATGGCCCTCGAAAAATATAAATCCGTCAAACTTTCGAAATCTGTACTATTTGTTTTCCTGTTTTCCTTTTTAGATGTTTACTATATTTTATTTGTCGTAAAGTAAAAGAGTGTTTAAGGATCAAAAGTTATTATTAGTAGACTGAATTGATTCTGGAGTATGTATTGTATCGTTAACTTTTCATTTGTATGAAAACTAATGTACATATTCGTATTATAGTTTTGGAGTTTTACAAGTAAATCTGATGCTTTTCAGCCTTATGAAATAATAGACAGTATCTTCATGGAACATTTCCCTAGAATTGGATCGGCAAAAGGACCGGCTTGGCCAACAGTCTCTTACCCAAATGGATTGTTTGCTTTTGAAGTGTTCAGAAGGGAAAAGTGTGTTGATTTTGATTCCTTATATCAGAAATGGATTTAACAATATTACACAAGAGACTGGTGCAAACATATTTGTGGAACCGTGAAAAGTAGATTTCAAAGACGAGTAAATTTTAATTGGCCACAGTTGGACCACATTCAGTATTGAAATGTAATTATGTTTTAGCAGTATATCTTAAATATAATTATTAATTGTAATATGTTGTCTTGAAATTATCTGTGAGTTTTATATTTTATGATATATGTTTATATAGTGTCGGTGAAAAAAAAGAAACTAGACGATAACTGAGTGTCAGACTAGTAAAATATGTATTTTCAGCGTGGAAATATAAAATAGCGAACGTGTGCCAAGATTGGTCGGCGTACGGGATTCTGCATTGCAGTACACTCCCTCAACTCTAATAGTGTTGAGTGAGCCGATATTACGCCTTTATCTCAATTATCTCTTCAATCATCAAAAGTTTAAAATACAGTAAGTTGTTTTCAATAAAACCTCTTCAGTATTTGACGTTTATATGTAAAATGTTTTCAACTAGTTAGATATTTTTTTCTCATTTTTTCTTCGCAATGTTGTCTGCAGATACGTCATTACATATCAACGTTGAAACCATGATTTCACAGTTTCTAAACAATTATTTCACGTGTTTATGTAAAATACTGTAAACATTAAAAGTAAAATAAGTTTTTAAATTGTAAACGGATGATAATAGTTGTAAACATAACGTTTTGGAAAAGGAACATGAAGTGGTAGTCAAATCACTTTTTTAATAATAACGCAAATAACTAATTATTGAATTTAAAACAACTGAGTATAATTGAAACGTAAATTTAATATTTACAGACATTAAAGCTTATATTGTTTGTACATTCCTCAATGATTTATGTGGTCTGTCAGAGTAATGCTGTGGTACTGTTCCCGAGTACCCTTTCAGGGCAGACGGCTCAGTTGCTGGCAGAAGTGGCTCCACGTAGCCACGCGGACAGACAGGGCTCTCACTGACACAGATAGCCTTGCATTCCCCTTGTGCTCTGAGATGTTTTATGTGATTATCCTTTCAGCTTCACACAATACTGTAGAGTCGGCTAGAAGTGGTTTTGTTTGACCAAATAACGTAGCTGTCTTAAGGTTTCAGTGTAGTTTGTGTTTCTTATCTAACGAGCGTATAATTCAGAAAGCAAGCTAGCATTCATTGAGTAACATGAATGAATTAAATCCATTAATGTAATTCCCTCCGTTATTTCTGGTATTCCTTGAAGTTATTTATTGAACTTCTAGGAATATTATTCAATAATATTTAAGTAGTATATTATTTAACCATGAATAATAGTAAATAGTTATTATATATTTACTACTTTATACTTACACTTTATATTTTTGAAAATAGTTTTCTTTTCCTGACGACTTACTCTTTTGTTGCTTCAAGTTGTCTACATCTCTGATGAGTCATCTTTTGAGTGATCATGTAAACAATGAATAGTTAAGGGTAGTTAGAACCACAGAATTTATCAATATGATATTGTTAAATAATCAATACAAGTAACCTTTTGTTGTACTTATCTCTTAGGAACACGTCTTTCTACAAAGGCTTTCTGATGGGTTTTTTGTCCGAATTAATTTTAAAGATGTACGTGTTTTTATTTAAAATAAGAAATCAGAGATTTGAGATACAGTGACTAATACTCTAATAATAATTTAAAAAAACTTGTTAACTCAACGGTAAAGCTACTTCCTGAAGGCTACTTTAAGGCTGAGTGGTTTGTCGACCGGCGCTATCTCTTCCACATCACATGTGGAATAATAAACCGTCTAGTTAATATATTTATGTAGAGATTCACCTCCAACAGAAATATATCTTGGCTAACACTTGCAAGTAGGTCGTTATTAAAAACACTACTTAAAAAAATAAAAGTTGGCAATACGCCTTGGTACTGGCACGAAGGGTTCAGTACTGATAATTAATGTCCCTATTCTCAGTTTTAATTTAAGCTGAAATCATTTTTAGCACACCAATGAGGAAGAGATGGCTCTGTTCCATAACAAAAAAAAAGATTTGAGTTTAAGCGAGCTACTTGTTACATGAAGCATCGACAGAAAAAAATTACTGAATACAAAAAAAATAAATGACCTGGGGTATGTTTTATTGATGTCGTATAGCATTTGTCCATGTATCACTTTAGAAGGAAAGCGGTGCGCAGTAAAAGAGGCTGAGCTGTTTGCGAAGACCAATTATATTCGTCTGTCTTCCATTTTGACAATGTTTTATTGTTTTGGTACCGTTGAAAACCCATCTCAGTGCAGATCAACCTGACTTTGAAGCAGTATAGAGATGGTGAGTTCACTCTGTTGTATCTATTGACCTCAGACTTTCAATGTAATGTATATATATATAAAGATTTCACATAAACACTCAATCAATGTGAAATAACAATCAATGATCATCAAATGTATTGAGTAATTATCCTTATGCGTCCTGATCAACCCGTACTTATATTAAAACGGTCAGTTTTATATAAACTCGTTACTATAGTTTTATATAAACCCGAAACATATCAAATTAAAAAGCGTCAACAAAAAAGCGTCAACAAAAATAATTATAGATTGATTAGTTTTGATGTGAAGTCCCTTTTTACCAATGTACCTGTAACTGATCTGTAGAGCTTACTCCAGGAGGAATTAATTAATTATTCCCTTCTCCTACCTTCTACCACTATAATAAAGTTAATTAAGTTATGGGTAGTATATTGTCATTTTCAGTTAGAAAATAATTTTTATAAACAAAAATTTGGGCTTGCAATGGGTAACTGCTTATCACTCCTGCTGAGTAATTTATACATGAAATTATTTGAAACTAATGTTAAGCTCAATATTGCCTACACATGTTAAATGGTATAGATATGTTGACGATATACTATGCATCTGTCCTAATGCTATAAATAAACATGCTTTTCTAATAAAATTAAATTCATTTGTGCCGACAATCCAGTTCACAATGGAAGAAGAAGTAAGAGGTAATTTGCCCTTTTAGATGTCCTGATCCATAGGTTACCTAAAGAGTTACGCTTTAGTGTATATAGAGAAACTACGAATGTGCTTGCATATGTTCACTTTTATTCTTCCCATCCAAAACATGTTAAAATTTCTGTTTTTAGAAATATGTTTTTGAGAGCGTTAAGAGTGTGCTCTCCTGAATTTCTTAACGAAGAGATTAACAACATTAGGTCAATTGCCCTATCATTAAAATACCCCTCCACTTATATATTTATTTAGCTTTGAAGAATGCTAAAAAACTTTCTCTAATATTTCAACACAGCCCCGTTCATTGTCAAATTTTATAGTTTTACCATATCATGGGTCATTGGACCCCAAATAACTTGATTTTAATATAGTGTTTTCTAATCGTAATAACGTGGGCAATATGTTAATATAAAACTCTCCCAAAGAATTGGAGTCCGGTGGTATTTATAAAATTACGTGCAAAAATTGCCATAAAATTTATATTGGTCAAACTGGTAAATCATTAAAGACACGTGTAAAACAATATCAATACAACGTAAGTACACAGGAAAAAAGTAGTGCCTTATTCTTGCATATAAACAATGAATATCATCATATTGATTGGACAGGAGCTAAATTTATTACCTATGAAAAATCAATGTTGTTAAGAAATATTATTGAATCGTTTCTAATTAAATTTAATAGATCAAATATTATAAACATTAGTAACGTCTCTTCAAACTTGATACTTTCGTTACGAGGGCAATAGCATCTTCTAAGAGTGTTGACAGCTAGCGGATAGTTTTTACTCTTTCTTACTGTACTCCTTTGTTTCCCCAAACATCCCTTTCTAGACATTAGTCCTTTCCTACACTTTCACCCTTTTAAAATACCACTCTTCCCTCCCACTCTTCTCAATCCCTCATCAGTTGTTTTCGGCATCTAGTGTTCAGTTGGGTTTTTGACTCTGATGAAGACCGCTTGTTACGGTTGAAAGATCTTGGTCTTGTTTTCCCATTTTGATATTGTGGTTTGATCATTGATATATATATATATATATATATATATATATATATATATATATATATATATAATATATATATATATAAATATATGTATATATATTATATATATATATATATATATATATTATATGTATATAACATATATTAGTGATGTGGGTGGTAATTCTTCTTTTAAACAAATCGTATTTAATTTTTGAGTAGTTTCTGCAATGAATTGTGTATTGTGAATGTCTCTGGCCAATTTAATTTGGACATTCAAGCCAACCCAGTGTAAACTAGTACGCACATTGGAGGCTACCAGGAAGGCGTTAGACTGCAGAAGCTGTTGCAAAATTTAATATATATATATAATATATATAAAAAGATTTCACATAAACACGTGAAATAACAATCAATGATCAAACCACAATGAGAAATGGGAAAACAAGACTAAGCTCTTTCAACCGTAACAAGCGGTCTACGGTTCTACAAGACCGCTTGTTACGGTTGAAAGATCTTAGTCTTGTTTTCCCATTTCTTCTTGTGGTTTGATCATTGATATATATGTGATATATATACGTTTTCGAGTAAACTGTTGGTACATAGGAAATAGAAGAACACACTTAAAACTGCAACTTTCGGTTTAACCGTTAGCAGGAAAGAAGAGATAGGGACACCAAGCGGACTTACGAAGCTACAGTTGGGAGGCTAACAGTGTTGTCAAACGAGTACCCCGTTCAAAAATAAGACAAGAATAAGTGAAGAAGGTGAAAAATAGTAATAATAAAATAATAACAACTAATATAGCACTGTGAAAATAAAAAATATTAAGGGTATTAGGATAAATACCAAAAAATATCATGATTTTATGTAAAACTAATAAAAAAAACTTGTATAAACAATAAATAGAAGTTGTATAAATAATAAAAAATAAAAGGTTAAGTAAAACTACTTTTAAAGTTAGCCAGAACACAAATAAGTACAATCTTTAATCAGATAAATAAAAGAATAAATAATAAGCTTTAGAAAACGTTTAAATAAATAATAAAAATATATATAGTAAGTGAATTTAAAAAGAAAACGGTCTGTGAGGACGAAGTAAATCAAAGAACTTAAAACAAAAACGGAATTTGATTTATAAATAATAAATAACCAGAATGTCCAGAGACTTGCTTCTTGATAAGTTTCTCTTTTTTCCTGAATAATGTTTTTGTTATTGCATCTATACTAAATAACATACTTCCTACTGTCAACATATTTCTACGTTATTTTTTTATAGTTTTCTACGTCAACATGTCAACCTCACTTTGATATTATCATTGTCATTATTATTCACCTTTTTTATTATTTCTTTGATTTCGTTTTGGATTTTTTGTATTTATATCTCGTCCTCCTGTCTTATTTTCACTGTACACTCATTCCTGACTTGGTGGTAAGACGTTGATCAGTCTAATGTACCAGCTGTTTGATTGGTTCTACGAATCTAGCCCGCCATTTCTCTCTTGAATAAGATGGTTGTCGAAATATTGAAGTATGTTATCAGTTCCTCCTCCGTGTGTTTCCGAGTGTTTTGCTTTTTAATTTAATATATATGCCTGAACCATAGTAAGGAAGTGATTAAGATCTCTAAACCAAAGCGACTGGTCTTTGTCAGAATAGCACACACACTGAATGACGTTATAGGACATCCGGTGTGGCATTGGGAAATGAGGGAGGCGATAGGGGTATTTTAAGGAGCGTAAAGTGCAAGGAAAGGGAACAAAGGGCTGCGAAGATAAGTGAGTATGAACAAAGGAATTCAATAAGGAATAAGTAAATTTATCTGCTAGCTGTCACCCTTGTAGGCAAAGCTATTGGTCCCCTTATCACTGAGACTAACTTAAATGAACCATTACTAATGACTATAGCATTCGGTCTATTAAATTTAATTAAAGAGGTCTGTCTAATCTTTTCCAACATCGTTCTTTCATATGCGATCATTTTAGCTTCTGTCCAATTTAAAAAATAATTCCCATTATTTTTATGCAAGAATTAGACACTACTTTGTTCTTTCCAGTCATGGTGTATTAGCGTCTATATGGATATGGAATTTCATAATTACCACTACAATCTAGATTCCTCGAAATTTCACAATAAACACGTGAAATAACAATCGATGATCAAATCGATGATTTGCTACGGTTGAAAGATCTTAGTTTTTTTTCCAATTCATATTGTTTTGATCATTGATATATATATATGGGCTATTTTCATAAAAAACACGCAAAAATCAAACAGAAGCTTACTACTATATTTCGACGACCTGGTCATCTAGTCATCAGGAAGATAGATGTGAATCACTTGGAAGACTGGCAACGACTGGCTGGTGGCCTTCAAGAAGCACTCATGCTGTGTAGCAACTTACGAAGTCAGTTGCTACACTCACTTCGTAAAGATAAAAATCTTTATCTAACCTAGACAAGGATAGATAAAGAAATAAACCAAAATAAATAATAAACGAATGAAAACATTTAAATAAAAACTATTAACACATGGTAAAAACCTAACTAAAAATAAAAATAAGTAAGTAAACAAACGTTAAATTAATAGACTAAAATAAATCAAAGGAATAATCAACGATTGTGGTTAATACCAGGAGCTGATCTACCTCCAACAAGACTGATAAGCACTTATTCTGAAGCTCAATATACATAATATATGAGTATATATATATACGAGGTGTGTAAATAAAGTAGTGAGACTGGCAACGTCGCTTTCGATCTGGCAACGCTGGAGACGCGTGGCCTTGAGTAGCGTCAGGTGCACGTTTGATGCGCCTCCAGTATGAATCTGAACTCGCCACAGTCATTTGTTTGTCCGTAGCGTTGGTTTTCGTGAAATGGTTTTTTCTTGAGCGTTTTAAAAATGAGTGACCTCAAAGTTGAGCAGCGGTGTGCAATCAAATTTTGCTTCAGACTTGGACATAATGCAACCGAAACTTTTGAAAAACTTCAGGAGGCCTATGGAGAACGTGTTTTATCAAGGGCACAGGTTTTTCGGTGGTTTAAGGAATTTTCAGAAGGAAGAGAGTCGATTGAAGATGAACCACGAAGCGGAAGGCCTTCAAGTGCAAACACCGATGAAAATGTCAACAGAGTACGGAACCTTGTGCGTTCAGATCGACGCTTGACAGTCAGAATGAAAGACTTCGAAAAAGAGTCCTTCGTGTGCGGCCAAACATCAAAGACAAGTGGGTGTTGCATCACGACAACGCGCCCTGTCACACTGCCATCTCAATAAACGAGTTTTTGGCCAGTAAAAACATTCCTGTTGCTCCTCAGCCTCCTTATTCACTAGACTTGAGTCCTTGTGACTTTTTCCTCTTCCCGAGATTGAAAAATCACCTCAAGGGAACTCATTTCGGGACACTACAAAACATACAAACTGCTGTAACCGACCAGCTGAAGGCCATTCCAGAATCCGAGTTCCAGCAATGCTACAATGATTGGAAGGACCGTCTCCAGCGCTGTGTGGCTTCCGAAGGGAACTATTTTGAAGGTGACAATATCACATTGTAATTATATTTGAATAAAAAATTTAAAAAAAATCAGTCTCACTACTTTATTTACACACCTCGTATATATATATATATATATATATATATATATATATAAAAGATATATTTATGTGTAAATTGAATTACATGGTGTTGGAAGGCGTAACCTTAAAGACTGTGGCGCAGGATGACTCACGCTGGCTTCTCTGAACTATTCAACGGAGGGGAGGAGCGCAATTGGTCTGGTAACGGCTGGCCGACACCAGTTTGATTCGGTTGGTATTTTCAGAAGCTGTTTATACATGGAGACAGGCTTGTTGAATGGAATTTATGGTGTAAGGATTCTTTATGTAAAGCGAATCTACCATTATGTCTTAATTAATCAGTATGGGTACTTTCGTTGTAGGATATTTAGTCAACTTTGCTCTCTAAATCACTCACTAAATATTATTAAAAGGAAAAAAAAGTATTAAACAGCAATCCATAGTAATTTAACTATAAATTGGAGTGGAAATAAATTAAGCAAAAGTTATAAATACATTAACAATATCCCCAAGAGCCTCTGTATAACTGCGTCTTGCTTGGGAGCAATGTCATTTGGCAGGCACACATGGCATCTCAATAATACGGCAGCTAAGAGACATGCTATCTACGAACAGAACGCAGTCCTGTCTTGTGATTTTCATACATTGACATGAGAATTTTTATCACGGTTTCAGAGGCACTGAATGAAATATCCCGCTGAATGCATAAAATTTGTTATTAAACCAGGTACTAAGATTTAGGGTTTTGGTTGAAATAGGGTTTTTGGTTAATGGTACGCATTATTAGCTGGCTCTGGGCCCTGAACAAACCAATTCTTATTAGTATTTCTTCTAAATTAGTATGTAATCGATACTTCATCGACTGAACCCGAATGTAGACATGTTATTGCTATAAAAATAAGTAGACAAACGATAAATTAAGAATTTCAAATAAATCAAAGGAATAATCAACGATTGAGGTTAATACCAGGAGCTGATCTACCTCCAACAAGACTGATAAGCACTTATTCTGAAGTTCAATATACATAATATATGAGTATAATATATATATATATATATATATATATATATATATATATACCATGATAAACGAAAAATGGTCCGGCAGGACTGATAACACTTAAAATATACAGTGACACATAGACTGAAACATAACAAAGACTCACTTTTCAATATTTCGACCGTAATGGCGGTCAAAATATTGAAAAGTGAGTCTTTGTTATATTTCAGTCTATGTGTCACTGTTTATTTGAAGTGTTATATATAAAACTATAACACTATATATATATATATATATATATATTAATATATATATATACTTATATATATATGATTTTATACAAAAAAATATTTTTATATAAATTTTTATACAAATAATAATTTTATTATTTAATGAGAGACTCATGCTCTAGACTTGACATTTTCTATTTACTTTTTGCTGCATTTACGGAATGATCTGGATCAAGAATGCAGATTTAATTCATTTCCTTCCGGTAGCTTATTTAACACTTCCTTCTATCTTCATAGAGATGTAATTCTACTCAAGACAAGGCTTTTTTTCTGTAATGAATACATAATTCTGTTAAGCTACCATCGGTTTAATGAACTGATCTAAAATTGTAAACTACAGAGCAGAATCAAGGAACCTACTTTCAATGAAATTTTGTTTTGTTTTGAAAATAGTTTATCCTAAATTAATTACTCATCTTTAACAAAGTCGGATATTTAGAGGTTCTTAATTTAACTGTCAAGTTAATTTTATAGACCACACCGACTTTTGTTTGGCGTAACTCTTGAACTGTTATATTTTTTTGTTTGGGTGTAGGAGAGTAGGACTGCCTTGAGTTTCGTTAATATTGAGAACTGTTTCAGGAGGAGGAGGGGGGAATGGAAGCGTTGGCGAGGAACGAGGATGACGACCTCACGTCACTCACCTGGCTCCAAGACAAGAACCTCCTCAAAGGTGACCACCTCCTTTACGCACCCTCCCAACTTAACCTCATAGAATATCCATCCACACAAGTGCTTTAGTTAACTCTTTAAGTCTTAGCTAACGAGAATTATTGAGTGGTGGTCTACACTCTTCACTATCAGTATGTTTTCCTTTATATCAATAATTAAAAGTTAATTCATTGATTGAAACAAATGCCTACATTTCTGTACGAGTTATGTTCAAATCATAAACAATTGATAACTTAAATTAAATTCATAATCATACATATGCTTACTTGATGCTCGCTCTTCCCCGGACTCAACCTCAACCGATAATTTATTTATTTATTTATTATTTTTTATTTATTTATTTATTATTTTTTATTTATTTATTATTTTTTATTTTACTTTTTATTTATTATTTTTAATTTGATTTATCTACATTTTTTATAGTTATAATTTTTACTCGTTCCTTTTACGTCTTAATTTGGCTCTTCATTTCCTTCCCTCCCTTCCCCCGCTTGGTGGTAAGTGATGGGGTACTGGCTGCGGTTTCCGAGTTCAGTACCGCCCTGTCTTCCTGCGGGACTCTTCGCTCTTCGCTCTTCGCACCTCCTGATGACGACAATTGTCGAAATATCGATGTGAGTTATGTCTGTGTCTTTCTGTGTGTTTCCTTCGTTTTTTATTTTATTATATATATATATATATATATATATATGGTGAAACCACAATATGAAATATGACAATATGAAAGATGTTAGTCTTTTTTTCCAATTTCAAATTGTGATTTGATCATTGATATATATATATATATATATATATATATATATATATATATATATATATATATATAACATATATTAGTGATGTGGGCAGTAATTCTTCTTTTAAACAAATCGTATTTAATTTATGAGTAGGTTCTGCAATGAATTGTGTATTGTGAATGTCTCTGGCCAATTTAATTTGGACATTCGAGCCAACCCAGTGTAAACTAGTACGCACATTGGAGGCTACCAGGAAGGCGTTAGACTGCAGAAGCTGTTGCAAAATTTAATATATATATATATGTATAAAAAGATTTCACATAAACACGTGAAATAACAATCAATGATCAAACCACAATGAGAAATGGGAAAACAAGACTAAGGTCTTTCAACCGTAACAAGCGGTCTACAGCAGGTCTACAGGTTCTACAAGACCGCTTGTTACGGTTGAAAGATCTTAGTCTTGTTTTCCCATTTCTTCTTGTGGTTTGATCATTGGTATATATGTGATATATATGTTTTCGAGTAAACTAAACTGTAGGTACATAGGAAATAGAAGAACACACTTAAAACTGCAACTTTCGGTTTAACCGTTAGCAGGAAAGAAGAGATAGCGACACCAAGCGGACTTACGAAGCTACAGTTGGGAGGCTAACAGTGTTGTCAAACGAGTACCCCGTTCAAAAATAAGCCAAGAATAAGTGAAGAAGGTGAAAAATAGTAATAATAAAATAATAACAACTAATATAGCACTGTGAAAATAAAAAATATTAAGGGTATTAGGATAAATACCAAAAAATATCATGATTTTATGTTAAAACTAATAAAAAAACTTGTATAAATAATAAATAGAAGTTGTATAAATAATAAAAAATAAAAGGTTAAGTAAAACTACTTTTAAAGTTAGCCAGAACACAAATAAGTACAATATTTAATCAGATAAATAAAAGAATAAATAATAAGCTTTAGAAAACGTTTAAATAAATAATAAAAATATATATAATAAGTGAATTTAAAAACAAAACAGTCTGTGAGGACGAAGTAAATCAAAGAACTTAAAACAAAAACGGAATTTGATTTATAAATAATAAATAACCAGAATGTCCAGAGACTTGCTTCTTGATAAGTTTCTCTTTTTTCCTGAATAATGTTTTTGTTATTGCATCTATACTAAATAATATACTTCCTACTGTCAACATATTTCTACGTTATTTTTTTATAGTTTTCTACGTCAACATGTCAACCTCACTTTGATATTATCATTGTCATTATTATTCACCTTTTTTATTATTTCTTTGATTTCGTTTTGGATTTTTTGTATTTATATCTCGTCCTCCTGTCTTATTTTCACTGTACACTCATTCCTGACTTGGTGGTAAGACGTTGATCAGTCTAATGTACCAGCTGTTTGATTGGTTCTACGAATCTAGCCCGCCATTTCTCTCTTGAATAAGATGGTTGTCGAAATATTGAAGTATGTATCAGTTCCTCCTCCGTGTGTTTCCGAGTGTTTTGCTTTTTAATTTAATATATATGCCTGAACCATAGTAAGGAAGTGATGAAGATCTCTAAACCAAAGCAACTGGTCTTTGTCAGAATAGCACACATACTTAATGACGTTATAGGACATCCGGTGTGGCATTGGGAAATGAGGGAGGCGATAGGGGTATTTTAAGGAGCGTAAAGTGCAAGGAAAGGGAACAAAGGGCTGCGAAGATAAGTGAGTATGAACAAAGGAATTCAATAAGGAATAAGTAAATTTATCTGCTAGCTGTCACCCTTGTAGGCAAAGCTATTGGTCCCCTTATCACTGAGACTAACTTAAATGAACCATTACTAATGACTATAGCATTCGGTCTATTAAATTTAATTAAAGAGGTCTGTCTAATCTTTTCCAACATCGTTCTTTCATATGCGATCATTTTAGCTTCTGTCCAATTTAAAAAATAATTCCCATTATTTATATGTAAGAATTAGACACTACTTTGTTCTTTCCAGTCATGGTGTATTAGCGTCTATATCGACATGGAATTTTATAATTACCACTACAATCTAGATTCCTCAAAATTTCACAATAAACACGTGAAATAACAATCGATGATCAAATCGATGATTTGCTACGGTTGAAAGATCTTAGTTTTTTTTCCATTTCATATTGAGTTTTGATCATTGATATATATATGGGCTATATTCATAAAAAAAAACACGCAAAAATCAAACAGAAGCTTACTACTATATTTCGACGACCTGGTCATCTAGTCATCAGGAAGATAGATGTGAATCACTTGGAAGACTGGCAACGACTGGCTGGTGGCCTTCAAGAAGCACTCATGCAGTGTAGCAACTTACGAAGTCAGTTGCTACACTCACTTCGTAAAGATAAAAATCTTTATCTAACCTAGACAAGGATAGATAAAGAAATAAAACCAAAATAAATAATAAACGAATGAAAACATTTAAATAAAAACTATTAACACATGGTAAAAACCTAACTAAAAATAAAAAGTAAGTAAACAAACGTTAAATTAATAGACTAAAATAAATCAAAGGAATAATCAACGATTGTGGTTAATACCAGGAGCTGATCTACCTCCAACAAGACTGATAAGCACTTATTCTGAAGCTCAATATACATAATATATGAGTATATATATATATATATATATATAAAAGATATATTTATGTGTAAATTGAATTACATGGTGTTGGAAGGCGTAACCTTAAAGACTGTGGCGCAGGATGACTCACGCTGGCTCATAGAGAGACTCATGCTCTAGACTTGACATTTTCTATTTACTTTTTGCTGCATTTACAGAATGATCTGGATCAAGAATGCAGATTTAACTCATTTCCTTCCGGTAGCTTATTTAACACTTCCTTCTATCTTCATAGAGATGTAATTCTACTCAAGACAAGGCTTTTTTTCTGTAATGAATACATAATTCTGTTAAGCTACCATCGGTTTAATGAACTGATCTAAAATTGTAAACTACAGAGCAGAATCAAGGAACCTACTTTCAATGAAATTTTGTTTTGTTTTGAAAATAGTTTATCCTAAATTAATTACTCATCTTTAACAAAGTCGGATATTTAGAGGTTCTTAATTTAACTGTCAAGTTACAAATGTAACTCTTGAACTGTTATATTTTTTTATTTGGGTGTAGGAGAGTAGAAGGACTGCCTTGAGTTTCGTTAATATTGAGAACTGTTTCAGGAGGAGGAGGGGGGAATGGAAGCGTTGGCGAGGAACGAGGATGACGACCTCACGTCACTCACCTGGCTCCAAGACAAGAACCTCCTCAAAGGTGACCACCTCCTTTACGCACCCTCCCAACTTAACCTCATAGAATATCCATCCACACAAGTGCTTTAGTTAACTCTTTAAGTCTTAGCTAACGAGAATTATTGAGTGGTGGTCTACACTCTTCACTATCAGTATGTTTTCCTTTATATCAATACCATTAAAAGTTAATTCATTGATTGAAACAAATGCCTACATTTCTGTACGAGTTATGTTCAAATCATAAACAATTGATAACTTAAATTAAATTCATAATCATACATTAAATATTTTGGGCATCTAGAAAAGATACTTGCATCACTGTTAGTGACCGTAAGCTTTATAGAATTTACTGAGTGGAATTGAATATTTTTTAAATACATAAAAGTAAATAACTGTTATTTGCTAAGAAAACAAGTGGAGGTTTTTTAACTGAGCAGTCAGTCTGTTAGTGCGATACTGCATGCTTATTTATCTAAATTGGTAACATCATTACTACACCATTCAATAAATGTGAGCTTATAAAATGCGTTTTCTCAATAGAATAGAATAAATCATTCTATTGACTTGAAGTGCTATAAGGTTACATACATATGTTTTTCGTACTTAGATATGACAGAAAACGTATGCAGTTCTTTTTTATAAAGTTAAAAAATGTTATCTCACAAACACACATATATATATATATAGCATATCATATAAACACGGGAAATAACAATCAATGATCAAACCACAATATGAAATGGAAAAACAAGCCTAACATCTTTCAACCGTAACAAGCGGTCTTTGTCAGAGTCAAGTTGGTTTTTTGACTCTGACGAAGACCGCTTGTTGCGGTTGAATGATCTTAGAGTTTTTTTTCCATTTCACATTGTGGTTTGATCATATATATATATATATATATAAACACACAATGGCATACAGGATGGAAAATATCTATATATGTTCAAAGAATATTCTTATTTTGATTTTTCAAATGTCATTTTATGTTCTATTTTTTTTTCGATCTGCGTAGTCTAAGTTCTATAATTTATCTATTAAAATGTGAAACTATTACTTAAGTGAAGGTTGTAATTATCGTGGAGTCATTATCGCGTTTCTATCATGTTGGGATTTAGTGTAAAAGAAGGCCGCAGTTGACTCGCTAGTGTTTGGAGGGAGTGTGGAATTCGACTGATACTGGTATTCCAGGAGCTGAACACTCCCTAATCATTATATCGTGGCAAACATAAACTGTCTTTAAATTAAACAAAATTGCAAAGTCAAATTAACAAATTAGTATATAAAAATACAAAATATTCTCAGTATGAATTTCTGTTTGTTCATTTAATAAAACATTTACATGGGTACGGAATCTTCCTCAAAGCACAGCCAAATAAGAGTCAACAATTAGGAATATTATGGTTCCCAAATTATCAAATTATGTGTTTTTGGTCTTCATGAAGTTTTGAAATTACCTTCTATCTATTATAAAATCCGAGGGTTAACCTTACAAGGTGAAAGTTGATTCAGCAAAACTATTCCTTATTGGTTACCATGAGCTGCAGTGCCTGTACACAGTTGAACTTTATGATGTATAACTTAAGTTTTGGCTTATAACTCCACACACAATACCGTTGGTGTATTTAGAGATATCGCTTGCAAACGTTTTTGCTCATAAATTATAAGAAATGTCTGCTATGCTTAATTTTATGCTTCATCAAGTAATTGCATTTTTTATTAATTTGTAGCATTTCTGTAGGCTCTTAATCAACTACGTCTTTCCCGTCAACAATGTATGTCCTTCGAATGCAGTATGATTAAAAACGTTGATAACTGCTGAATACAGAAAAGTCTGGATGAGACTACTTACTGTCTTTGTGATCAATATTAAACTGTAAAGGGAGTTTAAGGACACTCTGAATAATCAAAGTGGTAGTTCTGAGGGGAGGTTACGCATGAATCCTAAGGTCTTTTGTGATCCCCCCCCCCCCCTCCTGCGCATAACGTAGGTAAAGGCAGATCCCTCCCTTCCTCCAATTTCTGTGCTTAAACGATCCAAAAAAATTACATAATCTATTAGATTCACGATTCCAACCCCGGAATCTCCTTAATGTAACTCCTTTATTTTGTCAAAGAAAACTCTTATAGTGCAATTTCTCTTTTCTGTATCAGGGCAGAGATAGTATAAGTGAACACACCCTTTCCTTAATCTTGTTATCCGCTGAGGGGTAGTTTTTGGTCATGCCATCCTCATTCTGGTAGGGTGTCTTCCTAGGAGCCTCTGTGCTCTAACAACCGCTTTGACAATACATATGATGTTTGTGTTTAGATTTTTAACTGCTTTGAATGGGCAATACTTGTCTTACATATGAAACGTACACACATTGACTCTATCTCAATACAAATTATAATTACTTAAATAAAGGCTCAAAATATGAAAATGTCCATTTAGCTGAATATTTAAAAACTAAAAATCACAAGAACAAAGCAAAAGACTTACTATAATTTTTATTTCGATCAACTGTTCATCATCAGGAGAAGATGAAGCGATAGTGGTCAGCCTTGCTAGAACTCAGCTTTTACATGCTAGACTGATGATTGCATTTCTCCCGCTTCATCATCGCTCCTAATTTTCTCCTCATTACAAATTGTTGATCGAAATATAAATTATGGATAATGTTTTGCAAATATTAATCAAATCCAGAGCTAATTCAGCATAGAAGATCTTCTAAACAACTTTTATTCTTTCTTAAACACTTCCCGAGGTTGTACTATCAACTGACAGAGTAAGTCATCCAGGGAACAGGATTAACTCTAAACCACATTCACTAATTTAAAACAAATTTTCCACCTCACCAGTCACCTTTAGAATAACGAAAGTGAAAGTTTACAATAACTAGAACAACATAAAACACTAGTAAGAAGAATTTTAGTTGAGGAAGTTAGACTGTAACTACACTGTGATAACAGGTGACAAAAAAAATTCAACTCACTAACGCGCCCTAGCTCTCAGTAGGTCAACTAACAGAATCGCCTTGACAAAATTAAATCTGGGATCAACATTTCAAAGTTCTAGAAATAACAAACAAGTGCTAACTTGACAATTGAGTGCAGGATATTTCTTTTTAATATAAAATGCATTCAATTTTTCAAATTAGAGGTTGTTATTAGTACCAAGTTAAGCAGTTCAATCCACTAGCATTTTCCTTATCAGGGGAGTTCCATGTTTTTTTCGCACATGTATCTTTGGTACTCCTACAAAATCAAGACACCTTGATAATTTCGTTGTAGTTATTCCATCATATTGAGAAGGAAGGGATTCCTTCCGGGCATTCTTGTTTCTGGTTGTCCCAAAGAGCTGAATCAGAGAGCTAATAAGATGCAGGATTTATGTTTTCATCATTGTCCCAATACATGTTCCTTCCAATCTCCTAATGGCTTGAATTATTTCATTTGTCACTTAATAGAGATATATTCCGATATTTTTTGTAGAAGCCTCTTTGACGTTTTCAGTGTTTTTGTTGAATAGTTTTATTCACTGCACAAGCCTGTTTCTCGTTAAGAAGTCCTTACCTTTGTCTTGGCTAGTCGTCACACTGAGGTAAATACCCGAGGATGTTCCCCTGTGGTATATGCATGTATACTCAGGGGAAAAGTGATTAAGTTGAAGCTCCCGTAGTATTCTTCTTCGGGCAGTTTATATGCCTTTTTATTTTTATAATAATTTACCAAGGTTATGTGTTTATTATCATAAGCAGATTTCAGTTATGCGTACGACTTTCCAAACTTGTCTACATCCGTGTAGGCATAATAATAATAACATAATTTAATTAATTCTTCATTCAGACTATTGGAATTATCACTGCTTCCATGCATTTTGATAAGATAGGATAATACAGAGAATCCAGTTGTAAGCCATCAAGTTACTTGCTGCTGACCGTTGTTAGATTGAAAGCTTGTGTGCATCACTCTGTTTACAATATGAACGTGTTTCATTATATATGCGTACAGTATAATAATTGCGTTTGCGATTCCCACAGTAACTCAGAAATAGGACGAAGATCTTTCGACAGAGGGACAGAAGTAACTCCACAGACCCATCCTTTTGCATTCATCACAGTTAATAGCTATTAGTAGGAGAAAGCGGACACAAAGATATTAAATATAATTTCATTAAAAGCCAATTTAAAGTTTTAAGTTGGTCAAGAAAGTTATGGTGGTTTAATAGCTTAACTGCATGTTACTTCACGCTGATTTATTTGAATCATTTTTTGTAAGCTTAATTTTAAAAAAGATATTCATTCGTTAATTTGATTCATCTATTTAATGAAGTTAGAAGCTCTAACTTTATTAATAACAGTTGCATAAGTTTTAATGAAATGAATCATAATAAAAGAAAATCATGTAAATTTATTTAAACATTATAATTAACTGTTACACTAACTGACAAACTGTGTATCAAATATGATAATGGACTTTTTTTAACCTTTAATGAAATAATGAGCGATGAATTATGATTTTATTCTTAACTATTTCAACCATTTTTTGAAATTTATGAAAATAAAACAATGATTTATTTTAATATGTTAACTGCATATTTGAACTTTAAAGTTACTTATTGTTTTGAGTGACTAATTTGTTGTAATTGATATTTTTTTGGTTGATTTGTTTTAATTGGTTTTATAAGTGTGAGATTCCTTTTCACATGATTATTTATAATAAACAGATCCTTCTACCATCTTAAGAAGAGTTCTTTGCTAGATATGCCGTCATGGGGCTAGACCTAATGCTTCTAGGTCGTGGAGAATCCGTAGGCCACAGGACGGCCAGCTACCCTGATGTAGGTCTGGTGGCCTCGCTTAATAAAGCGTGCAAGATGGCTGTCTCCAATTGCTTTCAGCTGTATTCTCACCAAGTCAACATAGCCGCCTAAAGCTTTTAACAATAAAATAGAAACTTTGAATTTTAGTAACATGAAGGAACTCTTCCAGTTTTTAGAATTGAAAAACAAAAACATTTTATTTTGAAATTTACATAATGAAAAAAAAAATCTTTAGCTTTCCTTTATTTATTCTTTATATTTATTTCCCTTTTCTTTAGTCTATATTAATATGTATTTTCATATAATTAGTTATATTTATATTTTAAATAGATCAAGAAAGTGAGTTTCTAGTTATAACTGTGCATATTATTCAGACAGAAACTATTTCTCCGAGTGACTTCTCCCATGATAAGGTTTTTGAATGACAGTGTACCTGAAGATCATCCCTCAACACAGTTATAGACAGGACAAAACACGTTAATAGAAACTGTGGGAAATTATCTTTGAATGTCATTATATTCATTAAAATCAATTAATTAATTCAATTAAATCAGTCATTTAATTAAATTATTTAGTGAACTGGATGTTGGGATAACGATCGGAAGCAGACAACTATAGTTCAAACGAAAATAAAGAGACTAAGTGAGTGTTTTTCTCTTTACTAGTTTCAGATATATGCATTTCGTAAAACTACTCTTGATATTTTTCTTCTTGTATGTAGATAAACAATTGTGCATGTACAAAACTAATTTATTTTCATAATCTATCAGCTTTTTCTTAGGTTCAAATTAAATTTACAAATTTGACGTTCCCAATCGAAGGAAACAATTATGTGTAAAAAAACATGATGATCAGAGTATTAAAATACTCTATTTGTTAAACATTATAAAATATCAGTATTATTTTAATTGTTGAAGTGATATAGTGAATAATTAATTGGTAATTTATTCAAAAAAGTTGAGATTTTTTTTCGTGATGGCGACTATTTCGTGTATGTGTGTTAGTGAAAACTTTTGTTTGATATCCTGATTAATCCAAAGTCATTCTATGAAATACGTCGAAGCCAAGACGGAGATTTTCAACTGACCCAGTAATCTTTGGATATTTTAGTGTTCGGATAGATTAATTGCAATCATCAGTCAATGTGATTCTTGCCTTGTTTCCCCTCTAACATGTTGAGTTTCCTTAAAAACTGCTTATTTTGTGTGTAAATGTAATGGTATCTGGATAATAATTGCAATGTGTTATTTGGGACTGGTGAAGCTAGTTGAACAAGACCCTCGCGATGTCAGTCTGATTGCGTGTCAAGGCCCTACGCCTTCCAAGACGGCATTCTTTGCTGACAGCTAATATACGGGTTAAGTTGGAGGTATATTGCAGCGATGGCAGAAGTGAGATAAGTTTCATGTTCGCTAATGCTGTCGAAATGTTATGGCCTACGTGAATCTCTTTTCGTACCGACCAGTCACGACGTGTTTGCCATAGAGTCCCAGCACGAATCCTTCCCTTATTGCCACTTAATATTTCGCAACCTTTCAACTTTTCCTATATACTAGAAAGTTATTCATTCAATTCGTTATTTCTAATGAAATATTTAAATAGTTTATGATATTTGAACAGGTCTGATAGTGATCGAATCATTGATTCCAATGGAGTGATAAAATCAATGTATCAACTGAAAACTATATTCAAACGAAATTGTATTTCTAAAAAATTTTGCAGTTTTTATTCAACTGGCATACATCTAGGCTTTCACGTTACGAGTTGCTTGCAGGTAGGAAAGTGTGGATCATGTATTACGATTCAACCATTTTAATAGAAAAATATATCATTTTAACTTCTAATATTCAGCACTAAAGAAAAGCACGCTACCAATTAAATCACTCTATTCCATTTCTTTGACATGTAAATGGTCTATTGTGTTTCTTTCGCTTAGCTTTAAAATATTTGCTTCAACTCACTATCAAGAATTCTTCTTTGCCTCATTGGGAAGTAGTAATGATTCTATTGACATGTTTATGTAGAATGCTAACATTTTGCATCTCAAAGACAGATACTGTAAGTCATTAAAATACCACAAACTCGCCTGAAGCAGTAGCGAGAAAACTGCGGGGACATGTAAGCAGCCGCGTGCCGTCAGTGACACGATTGGTGATCCATCAGTCGTGGACCACAATCAGTGCTTCGCGAGCCACTCCAGTGCTCCAATAGCAAAGAGCTTCGCCAATGTACTCACAAGTCCAGTTTACTGTCGCCTCTACCTCTCACTCCCCTCCGCGTCTATTACTCACATTTAACACTTTATTAAGTGTTTCTGTTTTTCAAGTTACTACCTTACTTTACAAAGTAGGCTTTAAGTGTTGTCTTCTGTAACTACTTAAAAATAAACTGAAAAGATAGTGATTATGAACAAGACAGCAACAACAACAACTGAATTGAAAAATAACAGCAACAACAAAAATTGTTGTAAAACAAAACGATATAATCTAGGAGAATGAAGGCTAGCACATTACATTCTGGGTATTAACATAAATATATTTATTATGAAAACGAGAAAATCAAGTCAAATTTGAATCGACAAGCCCTTGAAAGTGAAATATTGTTTCGAACTAGAATTGATCAGATTCATAAGTTCAAATCAAAAAAGTGTAATCTCATTTATGATATTCTACAGCCTCTAATTTATATGCCTGTCTTTTACTTGTGCCATTTGGGTGGGGAGGGTATCTTCAATGTTATTTGAAACTAAATCCAAATCAAAGTCAAAACAACAAATTTTTGTTTTGACAAAACAACAAAGTCATTGACAAAATAATGATCCCAGTATATAACAATACGTTGAAAGGTACATGTTACATCAATAAATTTTGTTTTTTCAATTTCAATACTCTTTTACTTGTCGTCTATAACTATTTTCTGGTCATTTATAGTGGTTTTTTTATCTCTCTCTCTCTCTCTCTCTCTCTTGATCCATAGTTTTAATGCTTTCTTTCATTCTTTCTCTCTCCTCTATATTAAAGTAGGGGAGATATATGCTTTGTAATTATTAGGCACATTTCATGTTTAACCTACCTATCTCCTTCCTCCTTACTTCCTTTGTGTTCTGAATTCAATAAAAACTTTATTTCAACTTGCATTTGATCTACTCGTGTAATTGCATTCTAAAGTTCTGCATTTCAGTAATGCTCATGGACTTTGAGAGTCATTATGGTAATTAGCTTAGTGATGAATATTCATGTGTGATGGCTTCATCTAAATTGAATTCATTTAGTCTGACTATTAAACGAGAAATTTATTCTTGTTTATTTGTCCCAATTAGCCGATTGTTTAGTCTAAGGCAACATAAGGCGAATTTGCTCTGAATGTTTACGTCTAAGTTCCTTGAAACAAGTTAATGAGTTTGTTATTCATGGGATACATAATTTGTTGCTTTCATTTTTCCTAATCTTGAGTTATCGGTTGGCAACTATCTCTTTCAGTTTAGCAACCAAAAACTGTATGCACGGTGTATATTGTATTTTGATTAAATAGCTGCATTATACGAGTATTTTAGAAAACGAACAACTCTCCAGGTAAGTTTTTTAGTCCACTGTTACTCTCAAAAGGTGTATGTATATGGATGACTTTTTTATATACCTGCTATAAACAGGTCTAAGAAACAGTTCCAAAAAATGAGAAGGACTTCATTGAAGTTTTAATTATATAAGAATTTTATAAGTAAAGAAGTATGAAATTAGTGTAAACAAATGTGATTTCAAAATTTTGACGGATTTAAATGATTTGAGGTTTTCAAAGTTTTTCGACGTTTTCTCGACATTATATATATATTTATATATATATATGTGTGTGAGTGAGTGAGTGGTAGGGTAAGTGCCCAAAGTATGTGGGCACGCCATAACCTACACCGTTTCTTGGACCAAAATTATATTTACACAAACATGTACCCTTTAACGTAGATGTTCTCTATTACTTTTGAGCAATATTGCATCTCATAGAAAAGTCACTTTCTTTGGGTAAAATAAGATTGTAGATAGTATTTCTTCTCTTCTAAACTAATGAAGATCCTCAGATTTTACAAAACAACAGGAAATCTAATTTTTTGCACACAGAATCTTGTCAAAAAATTATAATTGGTAATTTAAAAGAAAAATTTTATAATATTGCGATTATAGAAAACGTTAATATAACTATAAAAATTGAAACTTCATCTTGGAATAATGGATCACCTACCGTACCTATGAAATGACAATGCTACTTTGGGGTTCAGTTTAAGACATTTGGATGTTTTAATCAGTTTTTTTATAATATATAGGGAGAATAAAATTTTAAAATTTAAAAAAAATCAACTCCAGACAAACATATATTTTATATTTTCCAGGTTATGATGAATGCTAGCCTAACAAAGTGTAGTAATCATTTTACATATTACGCTCTTGAACAGATCTCAATGTCATATATATAACTCTCAATGTGTTTACATGAACCGCATTGTCAATGGGCATATTGAATGTGGACACGGTACTCTATCGTTCATTTTTACAAAACATATACTATTTTAAGCTCTTACTTCTGTAATTCGATTAATTTGACATTTGTTATTAGGTATTATCTTACTATGAATGTCCATGCGCTTAAATATTAAAAAAAGATATTAAACTAACAATTACTACTATTAAATTGTATCTGTAGTAACATTGTAAGGTTTTTGATAAATAACCATCTTCATAAGGGATAAATCCATAATTGAAGGTCGAATCAATAGAGTCAGTTCCAAAAATGTTGACTATCATAATAGAAAATCAGTTATTGAGAAATCTCTTTCAACTGCCTCATTGATATTGAACACACATTCATAGAAGCCAACAGAATTAATAAATAATAAATATTAGAACTTTGTGAAAGAAACTTTATTGTTTCTTATGATGTTACGTTTGCTATTTTTAAGTCACACGTCCAGTGATTGAAGAAACATAAAGACCGTATTTACATTAAATATGACAATTCTCAGCCTATAGTAATATCAGAATTTAAGGTAAATACTAATATTTATGAGGAATAATATATCTATCACATGAGTAAATCAATAGAATCTATCCTAAAAAAATTTGAGTTTTTAAAAGAATCAGTTTTGACTCTGTCTGTAAGAGGTAGAAATCTTTAATCGCATCCTTTCTAAAGACAAGTCCATTGCCTTGAAATTATTTTTGACAATCTTACTTAAAACAAACAAATTTGTAATAGTTTTCTAGAGACAATTATAAAGATTATTAAAAAATATAATATTTGTAGTTGAATTTAGAAGAAACAATGGGATGGAGAATTCTCTTCCAAATTGAAAAAAGAATGGATTTTGTGAAGCGTAGTATGACTTCCGTTCTCCCATCTCGACAGTCTTAAATAATCCTGTGACTGCGAACTAATGAAACTCCGAGGGGCTAACAAAACACGTCCTTTTAGGATGATGTGATTTTGACGATTGATTAGAATAAAAAGAATAATACGAAGGTTGGATGTTTGTGGAGACCTCTAGTAGAGTGTTCTGGCCAGGCGTTTAATTAGAGCCCTGCAGAAGATGAAAGGAAGAGCGTGCTCAAAGCTGTCACAACTGCTGTCGCTACTTTCGCCTCTCCGCTAATGAATGCAGTAAGGTCATTCAGTCGAAAGGTAGACTTAGTCAGATTTAACAGGAAATAATGGCCAGAAATCTGATAAACCACTCCATTTCCAATGTAACTGTATTACTTCTATTCGTGCTACATTCTCAGGGTAATCTTTGTATGTGATTTACTCTGAATTTTCAAATTAATGGTCCTTACAACTCTGAGACTGTAGCCCAGAACCAAGGAATTGTTTTCTTTTGAACTTGCCTTTTTCATCCATGATTTTTTTGAAATAGTACGTACTTGCCGACCCAAGCAACTTCTAGTCTCCGTTACAGATGTACCAGTGAAAGAAACATAATCTGTGATGAGATTTACAATCATGCTACCATCACTCCCACACACACACACACACACACACACACACAACACACACACACACACGGGGGGGGGGGGGGGGGGAATAAATCCAAATACTTACCAAATATTTTATGGAAACCAGTTTTCGAAAACCGTAAAATAGATATAAACAATGCATTATGGAAAAGCTGTTACTAGCATCCACAACAAAAAACACATTTAAACCCACTGATGGGACGCTGTACCAAGAAATGGACGGCGTAGTGGTGGGATCACCACTGAGTGACACTTTTCCTAATGTTTATATGTGTATTTATTTATTTGTTGAGGGTGATTGTAGTACTGCGTCCTAACAACTATTGTACTTTCCCCCCTTCTGTACTATAGTACCCCAGTTAGCTTCAACGCCTCCAAGAAGCTCAGTGTTGGTTTACACATCGAGTTTATATGTGTAAACTCGAATATAAAATTTTGAAGGAAAATGGATAAAACAGACCAAAGATATATTGTCACTACGTGGATGATTGCTTCCTTGTAATAAAAACTTGAATGTACTGATGAAAAAAAAAAGAAAGTTCGAAGAGAATTCTTACTAAAATTCACCCATGAAGCATACATTACCATTAAATTCCTTGAAATTCTGATAAATGGTAAGGGTAATGAGCTATCAACAGGCATGCGTTTCCAACCGACGCATAGCACATACATGGTACAGTTAGAACATTAACAGATAAAACCTTCAAAATTTCAGCTGATTAGATCATCTTCTACCGAGCAATAAACAGCCTAAAACCGGTCTACATAAATAATTGATATAGAAACAGTGAGTTTTATAAGATTTAGGAAAATTAAATCAAAGAATAAAAGAAAATTGATGATAAGTTGAAGGAATAAATCGAAATACTTATCATATATTTTATGGGTACCAGTTTTGAAAAAACAGATGAAAGATAATAAGAATTATATTACGGGAGAACATGAAACGTAAAAAACAAGAAGACAAGCTCCAACTAATTATCCAATACATGAGTGAAACCACTTCTCAACTAATCATAAGGAATTAGCAGGGCACTAAACAGACTAAACTAATCTACGTCTGGGTTCTGCAGTCACAACTCTTTCTAGAAGGCTTACAATGCATATGGTAAAAGGAGTCCCAAAAGAACATATACGTAAAATTCAGAACATAAAAATTAGCTGGGATTTAAACATAAATCTAGGATTAAACATCCTAGAAAAATCTCTAAGTATTAATGAGCAAAAGGACAATTTCAGCAAACAATTATGATTGTTTAGAAACCTTGTACAATGAAAAAGAAGTAAAACCTCCTCTAGGGATACGAAACTTATCATAACCTGGCACCAACAACCTGCTATCCCAAGCATTATAACCTTTATAAATTGTAAACTTGAAACCTTCCAGGGTAAACTCCGTGTAAGTGATCACAAATCTAATTTTTAAATTCCTGAGGATGGTGATATAAATTCACAGACAGATATTGAGAATAACTTATCAAATTATAACTATGATAAACTTATTTTTAAACTGAAAGACCCTGAATACAAGAAGTGTTTCAGAAGACTGGAAAAATATTCTACACCACTGAATAGGGTAAAAGCTGACATGTATTATATACATAAAACAATATTTCACAATAAACATTTGGGTTTTGACTCTGATGATGACCGCTTGTTACGGTTGAAAGATCTTGGTCTTGTTTTCGCATTTCATATTGTGGTTGGATCATATATATTTATGTCTACTAGTCAGTAACAGGCAAACACTGACAAGGTCTCACATGAAATTTAGACATCTTTCGTCACCAAGAAGAGATGCTAGGCTTGAGAGGCTTAGATTCAAGCGATAATGTAGGCCTAAACTCCGAGGCGATGATTATGTTATGAGTTTGATGAACCGTTACTGGAGTAATCAATACATCTCGTCACGTCTTAACATTCCACACAGTAGTTTATTTTAGATTTTTATTTCACTTGTTTACTATGTATTTTTTCTTCCCATAATAGTATACAGATATCTTTTGAAAACAGATACTGAGAAAATATCGAGTACTTCTTCATTTCTCTGCCGGTGGTGAAGTTGACAATTTTCTAGTTAATTATATTAAATTCGCAATTTGAACCCTTATCCCCAGAGCTGATGATTCCCTTTCCTCTCCTGAAAGGGATCGTTTAATGACTCGAATGATCTCCTGCTAACGGCTTCGAAAGACCTATTCAATGTAGTGGAACTGAACCTCTTTGCTTTTCACACAAACTGCCTTCTAAACACACACTCTCATGTGTACTTTGACTTCCTCCTCTATTGAGTAGGCCCTTAAATAACAAAAAAAAGTATTGATTGCTATATTACCTCAATTAAGGTAATATCATGAAAAATAAATAATCGTTAATCACATACTTAATTATTAATTGATAATTAAGAAATCTGTTCAATATTTTTTTTCATATGAAAAGTTGTGATAAAAACTGGAGATATATCTTTCACGGCAGTACTCTGTTTTTACTACCGTATTTAGCTCTCCGTTCGTTCACTCTAAGTGCAGAAGGAGGGGCTTAAAACATGGAAGCACTCAACCAGTTCTATGTTTTAAGCTTCTCTCTTCAGGTTATACCGTAGCAATACTTTTATCATCTGGCCACCCAAATAACGTCTCTGTCGTGCCTCCAGTTTTATCCCCCACCTTGACTCTCGTTTCTATTTCGCTAACCTGTAACCTGAAGACATTCCTGATAAAGGGCTATTTTTTAAAATATTTGTTACATTTCTGTCTTGATGTATATCCTATATCATTATGTAATTGCAAGAAAACTCCCAGTTTAACTTCTATTTCCAAATTTCAATTATACATAAGTAAAAACTACCTTCATAGGAGCTTGTTTACATCCAGCTATCAAATTAAACCGTTAAATTCTATTCTGAGTTTTTTAAATTTTTTATATATTACTTTCTTTGCATTTGTTAGTTAACTTAATAATAATTTAAATACATTTGATAGGTAATTATTATTTAGTTTAAAATCTTCTATTGGATTGAATTTAATTGTTTATAAAAAGTGTGTTTTTATTATTATACTTTTTCTCATTTGTTTCTTCTTCAGCTATTTCAAGTACTTTTTTTTGTTCTCGTTGTGGCTGACCGACACGTATCTATGAAGATGTCCCATTTCCTTTCATTTTCTCGCCGCAAAAATTTCCTTCCCTGATGACAACTGTTAAAAGGTCGAAATATTCAAAGTGATTCATTTGTATTTCACTTGTTTCACTTGTATTTCTTTCTATTTTCAAAGTATATATATATATATATATATATATATATATATATATATATATATAAAACAAGATTAAACAGTACTTATGTTGAACAGAAATGAACATCTAAAGATCAGTTAGAAATTCTAACTGATTCTGAATAACTAAAATGTAACTAAATTTTGAAATTTAACTATCATTTCTGCTGCTTTTATTCCTATTATTCTTTTTTATTACATCATCTAAGTTCTGAAAATGTCAAAAAGCTATAAAAATGAAAAATTTTGTTTTCCAAACAAGTATAATACTTTTTTATATAATAATGTTCCATACGTTTCCATTATATTCCTTTGGTAAAATTACGAACTTCATCGAAGTCAGTGAAATTAGGTACCTAATCTATATACGAGTATAAATTCTCTTCGTGGCTTTGTATGTATGTATGTATGTATGTATGTATGTATGTATGTTTTACCTTGTGCATTCGGCCTACAATGGACCTTTTTCAAAAATTCTTTTGCAAGGCACTTTCTATAGGTCTTGGGGAGGTTTTAGGCTATTAAACTCTGGGGGGCAGCCTAACCCAGGTCCCCTAGGGCCCAAAAACCTCAAGAAATTGCCGATTTTGAGTTTCTGCATTTTTTGTCAAGAAATATGGCGTCTACGGCCTTAATGCATAAAATATGAAATGTTGGAAATAAAAATCGAGCTCTATCTATATATAAATTCTCTTCGTGGCTCTGTATGTATGTTTGTACCTTATGCATTCGGCCTACAATGCACCTTTTTCATCTATATATAAATTCTCTTCGTGGCTCTGTATGTATGTATGTATGTATGTTTGTACCTGATGCATTAGACCTACAATGGACCTTTTTCAAAAATTCTTTTGCAAGGCACTTTCTATAGGTCTTGGGGAGGTTTTAGGCTATTAAACTTTGGGGGGCAGCCTAACCCAGGTCCCCTAGGGCCCAAAAACCTCAAGAATTTGCCGATTTTGAGTTTTTGCATTTTTTGTCAAGAAATATGGCGTGTACGGCCTTAATGCATAAAATATGAAATGTTGGAAATAAAAATCGAGCTCAATGTTATTTAATGATTTTTTGCTCTAGGATGCTTCTTTCATAGCCTAGGTACCACTATTCTCCTGAAAATGTTAAAAAACGTCCAAGGGACTGTAGATCATGAATGAAGAATCGTAAGACAAAAATGCATAAAATAATATTGAACCCAATTTTCATTTCGATCATTTCATATTTTATACTTAAAACTTCTAGACCCGGGCAACGCCGGGTATTTCTGCTTGTTACATTAAAGTACCAAACTTAATTAAAGGCTTTCACCTTTTGTACTCTCCCGGGGGCAGACAGTTTAGTTCATTTGTTATTTTTCACCCGTTTTAGTTATGAGTGCTCCATATTAGTCGATCATGATGGGTCCATGGTATTCGTCTGTATTTGATACTATCAGGTTAACGGTTTCTGATTCACCCGTGACGTGGTTTACAATATTGTTCACGATTATTAGCGTGGTAACGTTATGATTGTCCTCATTCTGTCGACAGCTCGCTGTGTAGAGGAATGTTTCGTTTAAAACTTCCTTTAATCCATAACATTGCTGGTTATCTATGGTTGTAAACCACAACTTAATAGTTTTCTTTTCTAGGTATGTCTTGAATCCATATGAATTAAATGCACAATACAGGTCACCAGTAATATTTTAATATATTTTCTTTGTTTAAAGTAGGTCAAGGGGCAGATTGAGAACAACCCCTAGCAGATGATATGATACACCCACTTGTTTATTATTCTAGGATATTAACAATTGATCAAATGAAAGAGAAAATAATGCATTTAAACCATTAAATATTACCAAAAGGAATACATGGAAAAGACTTCATCAATGACGTCAGGACACAAAATATTGATGAAGTTATATTTCATATTGCTAGCATTTGAAGCTTTGGGTGGCAATATGTTTTATCTGTCGCAATGTAATTTTAAAATCATTTATGACGAAAAGGATAATATCAAAAATGATACTGTATCAACAAATCCTAATTTTTGAAGTTTTGATTAAAAATATAATTGTTTAAATTTAAATTTGGACCAATTAGATGAAATCGTGAAGGATTAAAACAGCTTTCAAAATGAAATCATAAATGATCAAAACAACATTGAAGATGAAATTGAAAGCTCAAAAAGAATTTTAAGAGACGGAAAAGTTAATTAATTTTAATGTTAAATTACGATAAGAGAATCTATTTTTCAAAAAAATTCTGGATAATGTTGATAGAAAAATTCGTTAGTCATGCTGATATCAGTGAAATAGCGGAAATATGAGCTCCATGTTATTAATGTGAAAACATGGATGAACTGAACATGGATCAGTGTTGTGAGGGCTGCGGGGTACGCAATAAAGTATCAGTCATACAGGTCATTTTTATGAAATCAATAATAAAGAGTTTAAAAGTGAATAAAATTATTTATTATAAGGCAGTAATATTAATTAAGATCAAGAAAGTTACAACGCCTGTCTATTCGTTTTTAGTTATCAAACTCTTCCTATTTGAGATATGGACCCTCGTATTAAAAGTACATGAACTAAGCTATATGTAAATATATTTATTATACGTGTGTGTTTCGTAGTAACAAATACACGATTTTTTAAACAATTTTTATTCATGGCACTATTTTTTATCCTTTTTTGTAATGGTAACGATCAAGTGTAATTTTTTGATAAACGAAATAGAAATCGTTACTTACATTGTGACCTCTGCTCTGCATAGGAACTTTTTAGATCAAGCTTACATCTATATCAATTAAAGTTATTAGTAATAAACAGTATATCAAAACATGATGTGTAAAATATTTTAATAACAAATTAATTTAGTGTGTTGTCAATTTTGAAAATCTGAAAACACGTTACTACAATTCGTACTGTTGAACTTTCATTGAAAATATATAGTTATGACGATATCTAAACCCTCTACTTTTAGAAACCTGTAAAAGTGTACAATTAGGGCTTGCCATTTGTTTACATATTGACCTGACATTCCACCTGTGAGGGATGCATTTTATATTAATTTCTGCTACTTACCATTATCAAGTTTTGATAATGTTTTATTTTTTGCACTTCATTCCATTCGTTAAATTAATAATAGCATGCTTAAACATTTTTTTTCAAATTAATTTCTTTCTGTTCACCCGTGAAAAACCGAGGTGGGAGGTATAATATTTAATATAATAATTCATGACTATTCATAAAGATCTTTATAACCTTCAGAATGAATTATTCTCAGTGATCTAAACTAAAGAAAAAAAAAGGGAAACATCGAAGCAGAAAGGAAAGAGAGAGTGAGCGGCCTTAGCGATTTCAAATCAAGTGGAAAATTTTAACAAGTGAAACCGTTGAAAGAGCTGTTGCACAATCTTGTCGGTAACAGATTGATCCAATTCAAAAACAGTTCTGGTTTACTATGAAACAAAACAACGATATAAATTATTAGAACTAACTGGTTAAAATTTTGTTTATTAGTTGGCAACTACTGGAGAAGTATTTGTTCTTCGAGAATGGTTTTAAACTAAAGGACCTCGGCATTATTTATTTTCCCGTTTTTCTGTCGCTGGTTTAATGCTACTCAATTCCGATTCAGAGGCCATTTCCAGTTTGCTTAAGCCAACTAAAACATCAGGCGCATTGTTCTACAGATGCTTCTAAAACTACTTCACCTTGTTTTATCTTCTCCATTCTTAAGTAAGATTTTTTTCTTTATAATTATTCATCTATCTTGAAAGAAGAATTTGAATAACCTGAAGATGTTATGCTGTAAAGTATTGTAGTGTCTGTCCAGAAAGTGGGTTGAATTAATTGGAAGTAAGTCTCTGATTTGAATTGACAGGATGCCTGAATGTGACTCCATGATCAGGTATTAGCAGTGACATGGCCTCCGTATTGATCCTCCATGATCAGGTATTTTAGCAGTGACATGGCCTCCGTATTGATGCTTCAAATATTATTTACCTCATTTCTTTGTCTAATTTAAGTAGAAGAAGGAATCCTTTAAAAGTGTACAGTTCTGACTGCATTCTTGTATATCAACAGAATAATGTTTATCTAAACAACAATCTATGTGCAATATACGTTATGTACACTTGAAAGGGCTTTGTGGGTTAATTTTAAGAAACTCTTCATCTAGGTGATCTGTTATTTAAATATGATAGCACACTCATTCCTACATTAGGTATTAGTGTTGCTATTTAGTGATAGTTGAATGTCTCCTAAACTGAATTACGGGTAAATACCACATTCATAAATATACTAGAATGTGATACACATATAAGTAATTCTACAGTATAAGTGGTACTAAAATAACTTATAGAAATGAATTAATTATGTAAATGAGAAGCCTCTCTCAACTGATGGAAGTAGAGGCAACAGATTTTATTATCAAATATAATTCTAAAGCAGTCAATTATTTGGTGAATAATATTAAGGGCTAATTTGCTAAGTTACAAGTTAGGATATGTAATTCATTCTCTAGGGTAAACTATAGTATGGTCTTAGTGTGCCGGCCCTGTGTGAGGTGAGTTATATTTGTTTCGTTTTCGAGCCTGACTGCAGGAAAGCCATATTGTTTTCCATTAAGAAGCCTATCGAACCTTGAAATATAGAGGCATGGCATACGTGTTTTTCCAGTAACCTATTCGTTTTCCCGCTGCTATATAATTTATAAGCATTTTGCCTTCCATAGCAGTTTTGCTGTGGTTCTCTTATATAGTAATACCAGCCAGTAGAAAGTTGTTCAAGTTTCCTGTTTGGAATCCTTGCTGAGACAGCTTTTCTAGCTTAACCTCGCCTTCATTACCATAAACAAACCCCTGCCAACTTCTAGTTCGCATCTTCATTAAAAGGCAGGACACATCCTTTACCTCCAAACTCATTGAAATTTATTACTGAATCTTCAAGTGTATACTGGTTGCTTACATCGAGAATTGCAAATCTGAGGAAATAACTGTGAAAGCCTGAGCTAGTATCACGAAGGCATGGATATTCTGTCTTTTTTATCCAGTCTTATACCTTCTCATATTTATTCATCATCTTCTCTGCGAACTATGTGAGTATACTTGAGGACGAAGTACTTATTTGAAAAATATTTTACTCAGTTACATTCATTTTGACTAAGTTACTCTTTACTACTGAGTCCATCCTGTTCCCACATCTTTGAAGTTCATTTCTGCTGTAAATTAGTCTTAAATATTAAACAATAGTTCAATGTAACTAGTATTAATTATTGCAGCTTGCATGAATGATAGATATTATTAGCAAGTGTACTTCATGTTTAACATTAAAGTACGAGTTTCCTCAACTTAATCGCTTAAGCTGAACTGATGTTGGTGCTTGTTCAGCCACTACCAGTTTTATAAGACCCACTTAGATATTTGTATTTATGTTCTTTTTATAATACCGTTGACTGAACTATATCCATGAAATATCGTTATTAACATTCTGTCCATTTCCAACAAGTTATTGGAAAATATAATTCTCATTGGAAAATATGGTCCTCCTTCTTTTTTTTAGATATACGTAAGTAAGCATTTTTATGTTCATATCTCCATGAACGCGGGCGTTGTTTTTGGTCAATATTTAGAGTAATTTCAGTAATAACTGCTCTGCACGTCTTTTAGAATATGAAAGTTAATTTTTTTCAAATTTATATAGTCGTAAATATAATTGTTACTGCTTTTGATATTATTAAGAGATTTTGAATAATTTAAAATATGTAAGATCAGAATATAATTCAACGTAGGCAAGATGTTATGATTAGCGAGGATGATTGTTTTTTTATTATGCTTTTTAGCCAACTTTTTATGGCATGTGAATAAAATACGACACTGAGTAGATAGTCAAAGTGACAAGTTTTTCAAAAGATAAAGCAGCCAAAGTTATGTATGTGTCGACGGAAACAACATCAGTAGACCTTCGTTCAGACATGAACTGACACACCTGAGGAATTAGGTTTTCGTTGAGGAAAATCAGGTGACGAAGCCTCACAGAAGAGAAGTGATTAAGTAAAATAACCTGGAATTAGATTTCAAAAATGTTGTGGTGGTAACCATTGTATGTGCATCAAGGGTTTGTATTTGTCTGACTAGGGCTTCACTGGACCCCAATGGGTTTCAGTGAGGTCAGAAAGTCGTATTTTATCAGCTTTTCGGTTCGATATGTTTAAGTGACTTAGATTTCCCGCTAATCCTCATCAGTGAGAATAGTCATGTCAACCTCAACTAGAAACACGGTCAAACCTCAACTAACACTTAGTAGGTATCCAGGAGGAAACGATTCTGAGACAACAGTGATTAACAACTTTGAATTTCACAATAAACGTTAAATTTTAAAACACATTACATTGATTTCTTACCAACCAACTACACAATTTGAAATAATTTGTATGAAATTGAAATTTGCTCAATAATTTCAATTAGTAGTCCAACAGAACTAACAAATAGAAATAAAAAATTCATGAAGCATAATGATACTTATTTAAGTTCTATTGGAGTAGCAAAAAGGTTAACAGTTCTATTTAGTTTATAAAAGCAATTTACCTGTCATATATATGATTAACTGCATCCAGATGAACTGGTTTTGGGACTTTGTAATTTTAACTCAAATTTGGGTTTGTAAATTCTATTGTTGAGTTATTTAAACTAGCCAGACTAACTAATTTATTTCGACTACCATTGGTCACTTGTAAAGTTAAGCTGTTTAAAGCAAAACTACAACGCCTGTAGCAAATAATGTTGCTTCACATACATATATAACTCCCTGTGATTATACTGGCAATTTTTTTTTTAAATGGAATCTGACAGTATGATGACATAAATGTTCAACAATAAAGAATTCCAACATTGTTCAATATAAAAAAGAACACCGTTTCTATTTGAAATGTTGTAAATCATTGGTCGAACTTACGGCCAGTAGTCTATTGACGAACTCTCTGTTTTAATTTGACTGTGATGATTAAAGTCTGGTTGTATTGGAACAAAAAACTCGCAATATCCGCTGTCAGTGAGTGTCAACTGCCTTCCCTGCCTCCTCAAAACATTGTCCTCAACACTAAATGTCTCATGAACTATGTGGATGTTTGAGAAGTAAGCAGTAGGGGAAACTGTATTGCTGTAAAACTTCAGTATATATATGTCATATATATTGCTTCTTTCCGTCTCAACAAACATATATATTGGTTCTTTGCTGTAAAACTTCAGTATTTATATGTCATATATATTGGTTCTTTGCGTCTCAACAAATAAATGTTGCCTGCTCTGATGATTTGTTTTGTTCATAATTGATAACTTTCCCTCCGTTAAGGTACAATGAAGTATAATATCAAACGAGGATAAAAAGTGGAGTAATTCTAGTAATCTAAATCCATTACTATGGTGAAATATATATTTTCTTAGAGATTGAGGAATTGTTCATTTCTCTCTTGTTTGAAGTAAATAATGACGAAATGAATTCATTTGAATTCATTTTACACTTCCGACACGTTTACGACAGAAGCAGCGGTGCCCAACCGGTTCCGAAAGCCCAACAACTTTTGGTCTTGCAGTGCTCAGATTTAGTGCTAAATGCTAGAATTTATCTGTGCTTAGATCAGTTGATATTCAAGATAGACGGCATCCAAAAGTGGAGTACCATACTGAATGGACGAGAAATGCAACTATTTTTGAAGTTCTTTGATGGCGTCTATGTGTCCATTGCTGTGTATCAATTGCCAATATTAGAAAATAAAGCATTGTGTTCCAGATGAAGCCAGTTGTTTTAAAAGTAACTAATTGCGAGTATTAATCCCTACAGCAGTAACACTACACCAGTTACTTTCTAAACCCTAGAACATCCCTATATGCATATTCATTTTTTTTTTCTTTTTTACTTATTACTCTTTATACATAACACTCATTTAGTAATAACTATATGAAATGATCCATTTTACATAGCACACTATCGAAACATTACTCAATAAATTAAATCCAATGAAACAACAATTAAACAACAGAAGATATATATGAATGCTCCATTTTCTCATTCTCTGTTTTACTATCATTAAAGGTTTTAGAACAATTGATAAAATTTCATTTCGAGATTTGGACTGATTTACAAGTTTCCATATTTAAAATATTATTAGACTAGTCTTAAAATAAAAACTGCAATCAGGAATGTGGGTACTGACAATATCGTTAGAAATCACAAATTTCATTGTTAATTTTTTTTTTATTTATAGTTGATAAGTGCATCGTTTACTAGGACATTAGCACTGTCTGATTTTGTTCAATTTTCTAGTTCCTCATATTTTGTTGTAGAGCTTTATTTCCTTTAGGTATTCATTGTTCATGTTTCCATATTTGTTTTCTGTTAATAAATACGTAACATTTTTAATTTTGTATACACTTCGAATTTAATCAATTTCGTAGTCCAAGAAAAAATTTTAAATTTGCAGGTCTCTAGGGGAAAAGAACCACAACTATATATATATATATATATATATATATATATATATATATATGATCAAACCAAAATAAGAAATGGGAAAACAAGACTAAGATCTTTCAACCGTAACAAGCGGTCTTCGTTAGAGTAAAAAACTCAACTGATCTTAGATTGATCTTAGTCTTGTTTTCCCATTTCTTATTGGTTTGATCATTAATTGTTATTTCACGTGTTTATGTGAAATCATTATATATATATATACATATAGATGTATATAAAATTTGTTGTTCTTCAGGGAAAAAGGCTAGTCTAAACCTTCAGCCTTAGTAACTTTCAGTATTTTTATAAAACTTGTCTTTAAATTCAACGTGTTGGTATTTATGAATTTTGTATATAACTGATTAAATAACATTATTTGTTTAATATAAATTGAAGTATTGTTGACAGAGACTGTGTTGCGACTCACCTTTAGTAAGACATGATTTAATGAAAGCTTTATTTTAATGTGACGAGATTCACGCACACCCTCCTTGACTGGCATTAGACTACGAGTATGTCCAAGACTTCTCATGCAATACCACGCACCTCACTCCACATAATGCAAGTGGATACATTAGCCAAATCACCAATCCAGACTCCTTGTAGATCCAAGGTTGAGATTCATCTAGCAAGTGGGCAACCTTGACACCTTTCCAGTTTTCAGATTTTTTTTATTTTTATTTTATTTTTTATGTCTATGCATATTAGTAAACTTGTTCTTTTATTTTAATCACATCTTCGAAAGGATTAATACTATTCACTTCATTTATGTTTTTATACACATTTTTATTCTTTACTTATACCCTCCTTTTTATTTAATTATAGTCGTCCGTTTTAGTTTATTTAATTCATTCCGTGCCTTTTATTTCTGTTCATTCCTTATTTCACACCTGTCTTTTTCATCCTTTCATTTTTCTTCATTTTCCATTCCTAATTCGCCTCCATTCATTTCTCCACTCTGTAACTGGGTATATGGTACACTTAGCAGTGGGTTAACCCACTTAACTTAAAATGGGGGTTAACCCATTCTTAAATTATTCTTCTGATGACCGCCGAAACAGCTATTTTGACTGAAGCTTTATATTCCTTATTCATGAATTTATGTATGATTATATTGATACAGTATCCAGTTTTGAATAAATAGAATATAAAATATTTATCAGGAATCGGTTAGTTTCCTCATCTAAATAAACAGTCAAAACCAACATTTCTGATGAATTTAAAACTTTTTCATCCCGTTATAAAACAAAAACAAAAAAAAAATATATCAGAATTCACGAAGAATATTTAACATTAAACACTGTAAAAAAATTAACCTATAAACCACAGTAAAAAATCCAGAAATACGATTAAGGCATTTAAAGCAAAACGTCCTCTCGTCTTCGTTAGAGTCTCTCTAAAACTGAGTTTGGTTGGTTTGGTTTAGATATGGATAAGATATCATACAGCAGTCGCTTATTACATTTACACTCAAAAATAAAATGTTACAATAGAGAACATTATAGATATAACTATTATAAGGAAAACTCTACAGAAGTTACAGAATTTGAAATTGAAAACCAATAAAGTATTATATTAGAAGTTTAAAATGAATAAACTCAGGAATGGAAATGTTAAACACCCATTCTAATAGTAACAAGAATGCTATACAAAACAATGATGCGAAGCAAAAAAAATCATTAGACCATTCCAAAGTGCACTAACGGTTTCAAACAACTAAAACAACTTAAAGCACCTGAATATTTGTTCATGTGTATTAGGTTAAATAAATATGTTTTGGTTCTCTACATCTGTTAATGTAATTTTTTCCTGTTTAGTCAAAATTAGCTTTTTGTTTATTATCATCGATTTTGGCGTATCAGCGGTTTTGTTTATGTTGACAGATCCGTTAGAGTATTTCTTTAACAAATTTATTCGTCTTAACCGTCTGACGGAGTAGTTCATTGATTTTCAACTTCAAAATTGTATACTCCTTTATCTTTTCTCACTTTTTCCGTAATATTGAATAAATGTTTCTAAATGATCTAAGCTTAAACTTTTGAAAGTTTGGTTTGAACATTGAAACCAGACAGACCGAATTCTGAAGGCGTATATATATAAGTTTCACGGTGAATCATAAACGCAGAACTAAGGAACAAAGACACTTACTGTCTCCAATTTTCGGTTGAACCGTCATCAGGAGAGTTGGAATAAGGACACCAAGCGCACTTGTGAAGCGACGGTTGGAGACCAACAGTGTTGTCACACGCGTGCCCGGTTCAAGTGAGGTAAGATAAATTAACTAAGAATAAGCTAAGAAATAGAAAGTGAAAATGAAGAAAATTAGGAAATATAAATAATAAAAAAACTTAAAAGATAATGATGAAGAAAATAAGAGGAAAATAGGTGAAACAAAATAAAATCCAGGAATATAAATAATAAATACTTAAATAATAATAATGATGAGGATGATTGGAATAAAGTTGCATAAATAGTAATTTAAGATAAAAATGAAAAGGTAATAATCAAAAAATAATAGTCAAAGGTAAACTAATCTCTAACTATTCAGAACAGCCCTATGTTTTTAAATTCAAACCAAGTTTACAACGCGCATTTAGAAACCAGATATGTGCCTCCACGGATGCGCATCCGAGAGTAAAGGTGACCGTTTTACTCTCTGAAGGAACTTGTCGTAATAAGTCGTATATATATGTATATATATATATATAATATATATTATAATATATATATATATAGTTCAATCTAGAAAAAAAACATAAAGAAATCAAAAGTGCACACTTACAGTCTATAATTTTTGGTTTGAACCGTCTTCAGGAGAGTAAGAGGGAAGCCAAGCGCACTGGTTCAGAGAATCCTGGAGACTCCAACCGTATTCCCAGCGAGAAATATATATATTGGTATACATTGAGAGCAGACATTCTTTTAAACATATATTATTAAATAACTTGCCAACTTTAAGTCTAGTATGTTTCTTACATACCTTCTCAAGGTATAATAATAAGTAAATTAATTAGTTAATGGAAATAAATATGTTATTATTAATTGTAAAAATATGGTAAAAAGATTTCCTTGATAGTGGTCAGTGTAGACCGTAACGTCAGCCCTGTGTAAATATGGAAAATATAAATATAAACAAATCATTCGGTGAGTTGATTTATATGGTACCGGAAAGATGGAGTAATAATATAAGAAAACTCGAGAATGTATGTAAGAAACATACTAGACTTAAAGTTGGCAAGTTATTTAATTATATATATATATATATATATATATATATAAAGATATATAAAGATATATATAAAGAATTCACCTAAACACGTGAAATAACAATCATTGATTAAACCACAAATGCAATGGGAAAACAAGACAAAGATCTGTAACAAGCGGTCTTCGTCAGAGTCAAAAATCCAACTGACTTTGTTGAGTTTTTGACTCTGAGGAAGACCGCTTGTTACGGTTGAAAGATCTAAGTCTTGTTTTCCCATTTCATTTGTGGTTTGATCATATATATGTATATATATACATAAACTATATTGGACAAAGAACACACAGAAATGAAACAGAAATTCACTTCTGTATTTCGATGTCCTCGTGATCAGGAAGATAGAAACGAGTCGCAACATGTCTCGATACAAACTACCATCATCAGGGAGTGTGAAATCGTTAAAAAATAATTAAAAATTCACTTCATAAACTTCATGAAATTATCTTGGTACATTTAATATTTCAGAAATTGCACTTTGCTTACACGGTAATTTTTACTTTAGAGGTAAATTTTCTTTTTTGTCAGTTGGGCTGGTGTTTGATGTGACTATTACTTCATGTAATACGAACGGTCGTTCATCGCTGTGTGTGGGGCTCTTCCATGCTGTTTTAAAAGTCCGTTTAGATACTTCAGTTAGGTTGTTAAGTTTGGATTTTCTGCTCGTTATGTAGATGGCTTCAATTATTAGTAACCCTCTAGTTCTTTTTCATGGTAAAAGTATTCGATGTTTTAAGAGAACAACTCTCCACTGAGTTTATCCACGCACGTATTGTCTTTTGGGGCTGCTGCTGGGAGATGAGCTGCTCATTTTCTTCTACCGTATTTCTTGCAAAGAACCTACTAAATATGCTACAAGCTGAATAATGAGTCACACCTGATCGACTCAATGTGCCAACATTAGCCAAGGTATGGCACATGTAGTGTGCAATGCGCCCCATGCCCCACGCACTGCAGAATAGTATTAATGTGAAAATACTTGGGTCAGGTCTCCTCGTTTTCTATACTATGCTGTCATAGTATTGAAAGAACTTCAGATAGAGGTATATTGGTATTCATAACAATTTAAAAACTATTGTAAGTTATATATGTGCAAATATTAGTTTTTATATTTGAATTTATCTTGACAATAATATAGTAAGCTAAAGACACGATTAAGAGAAAGAAAATTCTTCCCTATAACATCTACTTCTCTTCGAAATAGTAACTAACGTTTATTCTTTGTTCGTTTGTAGTATCGTAGAATTGGTTTTCTTCTGTTAATAGTTGGAAAAGTTGCTTAAAATTCAAAAACTTTGTGCATCTTCGTCCAATATATAAGTCAGCAAAAACTGAGACGAATAAATAGAGCTCTGTAAGGAAGTTTCTTCCTTAACTGTTCAAACACTGTCTTGTTATGCCCTCTGCCCAATTGCCAAGAGTTTTTCCTTCTTTCAAAATTATGTGAAGCCTTGCTTTATTATCCTCTCTTGTTTAAACTTTATATATTAACTTTAACGAACAGATGTTCTTCATTCTTAAAAGAAACTGGACGTATTTGCATTATATATACAAGGTGGAAATACGTTTTATCTTATTATAATACCAGCAAGTATAGAATAATCCGCTTGAAATTGAATTTTTGTTTAAATTACCTTTCAATCCGTATCAAAATATTGGGAGTACTTTGAAATTCTTGTTCAGCTATACCTGGAATAATTGTGACTAATTCCTTTCAGAATCCATCTCATAGTGAAAATTATATCCAATAGGATCCAGTGACTGATAAGCTATCTAATGATGTTTATCATATGGAAACAAACATATAATTATTAATAACTTATAATGTAAGAGTTTATTAATGTAAAAATTTTCATCGAAAGATTCTATTTTTTCATTTTCCACTCGCACGAGTAAAGACTTAAACCCTCGACGATGACTTCGACAGTTTATCCAAAATTTTTAAAACGGAAATAGGTTTTCTTAAGATATTACTGGTTGTCTTGAGAAAAGTACTTTTATTTACAAAACACCTTTAGAAAAATATAACTCAAAACTCAACTCCTTCTCCCTACTAGTTATACAAAGAATGCTTGTTATATTAGTAATTATTTGCAATTTTATTTAAAGAAAACACCTCACATGTACAGTTCGTACATGCACTGATTGAAATTTTTCAAGTATTTTCTTGTCAGGACAAATCATCAAACAGTTTTCTGATTCAGATATAGGTTCTACTATAAATTCTGATTTTTTTGACACAGGCAATCAGGGGTTTCAAAAATTCTCTGAGATACGGAAATTCTCTCCAATTACTTGTGTGGAACGGCGTTAATGGAGTCTTTCAATTTCCTTCAATGTTTTTGCCCCCTGAGGAGAGTTTTCATACAGTTTTCGAGCTTTATCCATCGAGAATAATGAAATATTCTCGAAGATAACTAGTTTCAAACAGGTTGGGTAAAAATCAAAGAATTTGATGGTTCAGGTCACCCTAACATTCCTTAAAATTTCTTATAACGCTATGCCACCCGTCCAAGTGGTAAACATGCAAGTATTGCTTTTTAATGATCTAGTGAGAGCTAGTGCATTTAACAAGGCTGTATGCAATGTAGAAAGCGAAGGAGGTAATGTTTCAAATGACAATGGCAGACTACATGGTCTTTAGAGAAAATGTGTGCAAAAGGTAATTCTTCAACCCCAATGTTTTTGTTCAAATCGTGTCGTTTCGTCACTAATCACAACTTCTTCTGTGCATAGCAAGCTGCGGGCCATTATCGAGGCTTCTAAACAAAACGCGCACCATTGTTTTAGATATTACTTTTCTACTTATCATGTGGCCCACTACCATTGCTTTCCATTACCAGTAACCAATTAAAATCTGTTCACTATAGTGTGCATCGTGATTACTGTTGTAGACCAGAAAGGCTCTGCTACTAAAGTGCTGCTAGAATTGGGTAGATCAGGAAGTCTTGTTAAACATTGAATTAGTTTGTCGCATGAAAAGAACTTTTTTGTGAGTGTAAGGTCTTTTAAGTCAAAGTACCTACTCGTATATCGCAAAGGTGGTCACCGCGAGATCTAAAGTTTGAAAGGTCCTCATAGGAGTTAGAGACGGCTTGAATTAAGAGTTTGGACAACTAGTTTATATGGTTAAGGAAGTTCTTGCTTTCATTGGTTCGAAATCAAGAGATTTAATTTTTTAGGGATTTATCAAATCATTCCGTTACTCGTAAGGGCGGCTTGCTATCCCCACATCCCTTCTGCAGCCCGACTCCATCCCATATTACCACAATCATCATCGAACCTTTCCAAAATGAACCAGAAAAAATTAAAAAAAATATTTAAGTGGAATATTATATTACTTAGTATTGAAAAAATATGATACAATTAATTAAATTGGTCTGAAATGTGATCTACATAGATATTTTAGTTTCAACTTGTGACATATATCACAAATCCTCGCCCTTAGTGTACTATTAGAAATAGAAGTTTCAAGAACAGACGATCAGACCCTTCAAGAGATAGTCTCTTCTTCTACTCGACCAGTCTTTTAATCAGTGGATATAAATTAACCTGTAAGCAGGTGTGTCATTCTTTAACAAATGTTTAATTAAAGTTAGTTAACTGTATCAAAATCTGAAGCAATTTTGAACTTACAATTTACTAGTTTGACTTGATTTATATTGTAAATGAATAATAGCACTTTCGTTTCTCAACTTCTGCTGTCTAAACAATTGTAATATTTCATTTATTTTAATAAAAAGACTGTAACAAACCTAATTTATGTATTAAATATAATTGCTATTCAAGAACGCCTTCAAATCTCATTTTTTATTTTATTGACTTGGGGTAAAAATAAATAAATCTTTATTTTTTCTGAAATCTTTAACTATTTCAATGTAATTGCCGTATTTCTACATGACTTCTAAGAGTTTAACAAAATTGATTTTAGAGGAAGTTTTGAGTTGACAAAGTCGTGAAATACTGATGCCCATTATTGAGTTGTTTCAGCAGCGTAAAGTAATTGGAATGCAGTTTTACCAAGATTGGGAAGCATTGTTTCTGGCTTTGTTTTGAAAAGTTACGTAAAAAATGTAGCACTACTAAGGGCTGGAGAGGAAAGCGTATCTTCCTGCAGATGAGTAACTTTGTAGCCAGTTTTAATTACCGTTTAGTCTATATGGAATTACAAATTTCATAATTTACAATAATACTTAAAATCAATGAATCACCATGTAAAAATCAATGAAATCGTGACAATATTAATTGTAATGTCTCTGTTTTAGTTATAAAAAATGGAAAGTTCTATCACTAACGGTAAAAAAACTTCTTTCACTGTTTTTAATTTTTTTCTCACGCTTTTCTGAAAAAAAATCACTAAAACTCCTTCATGTTCCTATTGTTGTTTTTCTGAATATTTTCAATACTCTGAAATGTTTTTGTTATGAACTCGTCATAATGTACTTATTTATAAAACTTGATAAACGTGTTCATGGTAGATCAAATAGAACAAAAAGGATTATTCGGAATCAAACAGCTTTACAGTTAAGTTATTAAGGTTCAAATTTTTCACAGCCCACATTTCGGGTTGATTTCAAACCTTCTATGCCTACGATACAAAGAAAATTATAAAAACTAATATAACAACTAAGAATTTCACATATACCAAATGAGGACCTTCACAAGGTACGCAATGTTATAGTAGCCAACTTTTCATTTTCATTTGTATCTCACCCCTTTGATCCCTGTCCTCTGTATAAACACTTTTTTCATTGCAAGTATACTACTTTCAAAATATCACTTCTACACCTTCCTCCCTTATTCTAATCATTTGTTCGTTTTCTCCTGACTATTCATTTTGTCCCATACGAGGACATTTCTGGTCCAAAGATCGAATCCTTTATTATAATTGGAACCACCGCTTATACGTTGGGTTTTTTTACGGAAAATTTAGAAATTTTAGAAATATTATATCATAAAATGAATCTATGTATGAACGCTAATCAAATTTCTGTAAAAGTAGCACAAAAATATAAAAAAATCACCTTAAATTATCAACATTTCTGTCATTAAAAGAGGAAATGACCACTTTATGGGGAGGCAGGTCCTGAGAGCAAACTGCAAGTCTGTGTCGGCGTTCATCACTGACACCACCAAACCACGAAGGAAAAAAGAAAATTACATTATATACTTTAGTTAATTTAATTGTAGAGAATCCATTTGAAATGTTTATACTTCTGGATATTCACTTCAATCAACAAAAATGTATGAAAGTAGAGTTCTTCGATCCTAGAGAAACAATTAATTTAAGAGACGGTTTTTCCATTTTTATTTTAAATTACAATTTTAATCTCAGATTCTGCTTAATAAAAGTAAATGGAATGATTTCCCGGAGTGGCTAGGTAGAAATAATTTGATTGAACTTAGTCTGACGGAATACGAAACGGAGTTAGTCAGTTTTAATCTGAATTAGACTGCAGATATAACCCTGCCACCTCTTGTAAATTAAACAAACTTCCAAATACACTTCATCTTCAAACCTAATAGATGCTTCACTCTTCTCTTAGTGCTCGCAGACTCAGAAGAAAAGATAATTTTGCTGTCACATTTTAATATTCATAACATATTAATAACACTCTAAAGTAGACACGTTAAGGAAACCACAATTCCTTTTTTAGTTTGTTAATCTGGTTACTAAACAAGTTTTACATAATCTCCAACTAGTAAACTGGTCCAAAAATTATTAATCCTTCCTGACGTAGGTATTTCCTCGGCGAAATTAGAGCTAACATTTTATATATATATATATATATATATATATATATATATATATATATATATATATTATATAAATAGAAACTACATCCACAAATAGTTGCCAGTCTTTGGAGCGATTCACATCTATTTTCGAGGTCATCGAAATATAGTAGTGAGTTTCTGTTTCATTTCTTTTTGTGAATTTAGTTTATATATATATATGTAATATACTGATAGCCTAAAGTCATTAGGATTAACTTTCTTCGTAGTTGCACACACGTACACACCCGCATACATGTATATATGTATATCTCCAACAGTCGTTTCGCAAGTATGCTTATCTCCAAAAAGAAGAAAAACTGTCTTTCATTTTGCCACGCCTTCCTCTGATGACGATAATTGATGTAGTATAAAAGTGAGTTAGTAGCTTTAGAGTTAGTTTGAGGTAATATGGTGGTGATCTCATGAGAAACTTTAGTTTTGGGTGATTGATGCCGAGATACGCAGCGAGATTGTGTGTTTTCTTCTCTGTGTTTTGTGTCTGTAATTTTATTATACATATAAATATATTGATATATATTTATAAATATTAGGTTGTAATGAGATAATATAGAAAAACAAACAAACGAATGCGCCTTGCTATATTAATAGCACAAACATCAACATATACTTGAACTCCATTTTTTTTTAAACTAAACAATAGTTTTAGTGTAGAAGTTCTCTTAGGGTTCCAGATGACAGAGTGTTCGGTATGAATCGCCTTCTGACTATGAGACCAGAAAGGATGATGAATCGACAGAGATAAGGCAGATTGTTTTCTTTGTTTTGTCTCGTCTGTTAGTTTTTCCTCCCATATGTATTATATGGTCAATACTCAAACCACAATAAGAAATAGGGAAAAAAACTAAGATCTTTCAACCGTAACAATCGGTCTTCGTCAGAGTCAAAAAGCCATCTTTTTTTGAAAGATCTTAGTGTTTTTTCCCCATTTCTTATTGTGGTTTGAACATTGATTGTTGTTTCACGTGTTTATTGTGAAATCTTGTTATATGATGTAGTGTATACATGTGAATATAATTTATAATAAATAATTATATGACTTTAAAAGAGTCACTGTTTCATGTGGCCTTGTTCATATTTTTGTTAGATTTCCAGTTTTTCCCATTGAGAGTTCAGGAGACGTTTGTGGTGCATATGCTGGGTGTGACAGAACTCTTTGACTATCCACAGTAGTGCTGCTTGCCATAGTAATTAACGCATTCTAAGGAGGCCAGGCCTAATATTTACTCTTCTATCTCCTTGGCACTTCTCTTCAATTATGTCTGCTTCTTGTTTTCTTAACGCTTCTCTTATAAACATTTATTTACACAATTTATTTATATATATTAATATATTTTTAAAAGGACTTTTATTATATGGATGTTAGTTTTTCTAAAGACATCCAGCTAGGATGTATAAAGTGGACAAAAACATATATAACGACAGTAATTTCTTGAGCGTCACCCTAATTTTTCAACAACACCTTTCACCAGTTCAACAAGGCTTTCTTTGTGGATTCTCCACAGTCTGGTGGCTGGTGAAACTCACTCTTCCCCCTCTCCCCTTCTCTATTCTCTTTCTTTGTTACTTCCATTATTATTATTCAACTTAAAATGTATCGTATTTAACTATGAATATATTTTGATCAGTGCAAAATTTATGGCCAATATCAATGATTATTTCATCTTGAGAAAAGGGATTTTGTTGATAGGTATTCAACAGCTAATGAAATTAATGTTTATAGTATGGTTAAGTATTCATTTCCAGAAAGGCACTAAAGATAGTCAACGCATTGCTCCACTTATTGTCAATGATATTAAGATCATTGAAGAGTCAGAGAGGTCCCGTGGTTAGTGCACTTTCCACTGGTACACAGTTAGTCAAAACAGATTCAGATATTACAACTTTAATTCTTTAATATGTAAAATGGAAGTTCACCTTGCAATCTGTTTCGGTAGTCTCGGAGAAACATAAGACTACCCAATTGATATATAACGTATATCTGGTATACCTCATATCTGTAAATGAATTGGGCTGTTAAAATATAAGACTCGTGTAAAGTGGCATGATATCCTTTTCGTTTCACCTTCAACTGAATAAAATAAATCTAGTGGACACGTTTACTAGGAAAGATGTAAACCTGCAACGAGAACCCTGCACATGTTCAGAGCTTGTTATAAGGCCTAAACTCTAACAAACGTGACTTAGATAAATCTATGAACCAGTGCATAATAAGGAGGTTTATGGTATCACAGACAGTCATAAGCCTGGCTTAGCACTGCATGTCTCTCTTTTCAAACACATCAGCGACCTGACATTATCTCTGACTGCCTCTATAAATAATGAAATAAAGACACCTAAATCACACTAGAGTGTATACAAAACACTTTATATATGTCACCGTATAAGGAATATATTATACACTTCAACTACAGAACTGATAGTAATAACCTGTATTTAACTTGCATTAGGGCAAACAAGTAATATGCTGTTTCTTTATTTCGTTGAACTTTCGCGTAGTTGGATTAGATTGATACAACTTATTCATTATTTTCATAAGTCAAATAAATAAATGTTATGCGCTACAGAAAAAGTGAAAATAATTATACTAATTGATTTTAAATTAAGAAGTTACAAAAATAACTTTTTTTTAATGTATGTAGTATTTCAAACTGTATTTATGAATACTCAAATACGTCAAGTATGATGAAATAAATGAAGTTGTTAGTTTTTTTGCAGATGGTTGTTTGTGGGGTACGGAGTATCATGTTTAATTTAAATCTGCCTCACTCCATACAGTGTGTGTCAGTCTTAATAGATTTATGGTCCTAACGACCTTACAATTAATATACCTTTGCAGAGTACACTGAAGAATACCTTTGTAATAACAAGCCAAACTGTGAGAACAACTCAGCTACCTATAGTCCCGACTGAATGTTTGCAGAAAGGCGATCTAAAAAAAAACAATTTTTGAAATTCATGGGCATCAAACAAAAAGACATAATTCTAAAGAAAAGGGAAAGAGTAAAGAGTAAATAATGAAATATGGAAAATAACGTGCATAATATATAAAACTGAAATACAGATGTAGAATGTAGATGTAGAAATGCCATAGAATAGAGAATGAAAACTCAAGATTGGCGATATCCTCTTGGTTATGGAAGAATCCCAATACGGGCTCTGGAAGCTAGACCACAGTTTCATAAACTTGAATGCGATCCCCAAATTAAAAAAACATTGGACTAAGTAATATTATCTTTGTGAGTGTGCAAACTTTTTTTTAAATTCCTTCTGTCACAAATTAATTCAGCAGGCTTTGTTTACTTTTCCAGTTGTCTTTGTAAGTTACCCATAGTAAGCGTTCGTTGAATGAGGCCATCTTTTTTCATCTGATGACGATTATATTGTAGCTATGAAACGTACTTATTTATGACTCAAATGTTATACTTGCTTTAAAATTAGTTCTCCATCGATTTTTTGACCTTATCAGGCGATAAGGTTTAATAACGACATTGTGGTTTAGGAACTAAAATATAAACGTGTATTTCAATAAATAATAAACAGTCGGGACATCAAGTCGTGTGTTGTATGAAATACAACTTTATTAGTATCTGTGTTAGAAATTCACACTGACGTATCACTATGAAAGAATAATATGGTTTTGCACTTCCCTAAAAATGTTTGCGATTGGTTTCAGTGCTACCGTAAAGTACAGTTCTTATTTCTTCTCCTAATTTTATAATAAACTAATTTTGGTAAGTTTTTTGTACCAATTTTCAAACTTTCCAACAAAATCAATTCATTTCCTATCTTTATGATTCAATGCAAAATATTTTCCATGTTTCAAGAATATTTAACATTTAAATTCAAGAATTGCTTATTAATATAACATAAACCTACATACATTAATCTGTGCTTACTTTACGAAATGGTTCTATTACTAATGAATTTATATTTTTTTTAAATTCCACGCTGTTTTTTCCACCCTTTGTGTTTAGTTTATTGAAGATCTTTTTAAAGAGCTTCATAAACCCTTAATTGATGGCCCTCTTAAAGAGTTTGTCTAATTTACTACAAAAATAAAGCATTCTGTGAGTAGTTTTATTGGTTTTTAAAATTACAGATTAAGATGACTTAATTACAAAACAAACAGATGAAGTTAATTTGTTTGAAAACTTAGAAGTTGGCCTAATTGTGAGGGTCGAAAGCCTGACGATGGGAATAGCCCGGAGGGCTGTTTTCATTTAAATGAGCCTAGTTAGTACAAACTACAGGTCTGTTGGCAGATTGAAAAATGACTTTTGGATAAGGATTGATTGAGATGGGACTGGAGTGGACCAAGTGTGGAGTCGTGACTCCCCTTGGAGTGACCTGAGCGTGGGCTGGGGAGAGGCTGTATAAATAGAAGCCGAGCTGCTCCCGCTCCGCATTGTTAGCAAGGTATGTGGAGCAGGACTCAGCTCCCAATTACAGTCCTTGCCAATCTTCGCCTCCTATTTTCTCTGCCTACTCCTTTTCCCACACTCTCTTCACTTTTAAATCAGAAAAAAATAGCTCTAATTAATTAACATTATCTAATGAATCTGTCATGGGGACAATAAACATCTTACTGTCTTGAGATCACAGCCACCAATAGTAATATATATATATATAAATTAAAACAATTTTAAAAATTCACTACAAAAAGAATTAAAATAATTTTTACTGTTACGTAAATAATTCTGATCTTAAATTAGTAGTATGAAAACAAACTCAAAATTTTTCCAAACTCCATTCTTATTGATAGAATGTAACGTATTTTACTCTCTTGGGGGTTGAAAAGGACAAAACGTTTGATTTATTCATGAATTGGTCCATTTGAAGCATGGGACAACCACATCACAACAGACACACTCCAGCAACACACCACACCCGGTGTTGGTTACCTTTAGTATACTTTACAAAAAAAAGAGTAAAAAACGGTACTTTCAGCGTGACCGTGGTCGTTTTTATAGTTTGCTGAAATCAGTATACTGTCTGCCAAATTATGGAGGCTGTGATTTTTTACTATGAATCAATAAAATAGGTCAATTTGTAAACATGCGTTAAAAGATATTATACGGTCAGTTACAGGTGGTCACCGCATTTGGCTAGCTAGTCATTATAATAATTATCCGATTCCCCGTGAATGCAATGATCCCCACCGTACTGGTGCGATAACATCCAATTTATCCTGTAGGAGATAAACATTAAGTTCATTCTTTGGCTAAAATATGATAATGTCGCTAAGACGAATGTGTAAAAAGTTTACAATCAACTCGAGAAAAGGTAACAGACAACACTGAAGAGCATTCAATTTGTTCTTGATGGTAGTGTACTTCTAAAACCATTAGAGTTATGAAGACAGGGTAGTCAAGACAGTGTATTTTTCTAATAATCTTCCTGAAAACGGCTGTGAAAGCAACAATAATATCATTGGACTGAAGAAGAAGTTGGATGGCATGGATTTTAATGTTTGTTTACATGATGGAATAAACATATACGTTGATACAGAGTGACTTAGTGATGGAAATAGAAATGTTGCTTTCATTATTGTCATCACCCCTGCCAAAAATTACATGGAATAAATATCTAAGTGGTTCTAAGTTGATAGGAAAACATATAAGTTAAAAATATAAGAAGCAGGTGACAGGAGGAAGCCTTAGCAATGCTGACAATTATTTTTAAACTTTGCGTGGGTGTCACTACCTCTCTCTGGATTGTCTACCTGCACCACTAAATATAGAACTTAAAAAACAACCCCAACAGTTATTACTTTTCACAAGCATGTGTTAAAGTTTATTATCTTAATTTTAATCTTGTCTTAATATTATTATCATTATTCTAACTGTTTTTATTGTTAAAACATTTAAACCAGTCTTGCATTAAATAATTTTTGGAAACCAAAATAAATATTTCTTATTTTCTATGCAATGCAGTTTATTTATCACGATTCGGATCTCCCTTTGGTTCAAAACATTTGTTAGGTAAAAGCAATTAGAATTAAGTAATGTTTTTGTATTTACTTAACGAACTGCAGGTGTAGTAATAATTTGAGAGTCATCTCTATTCATTATTCTCTAAGTCCGCTTACAATAGAACAGCTTGTAAATGTGTAGAAGATATGAAAGCCCTACAAGAGGCAATAAATAGTCTCGATTGAGAATGTATAACTACAATATACAATCATAAAACGTATATATATATACGAGTTCAAAATTCAAGAAGAGTAACACATAGAGTAAGGAAACACACTTACAGACTCAAATTTTCGGGAAATCCGTCTTCAGAAGAAAAGAGAAAGGGAGACCAAGAACGTTGTAGACGCAAGGGCAAGTAACCAACCCGGCAACCGCCAGTGCTGTTCCCCGTACCCGGTCTTAAAGTATAGAATTAAGAGAAAAAATAAGCAGAAATTCAGATAAGCAATATTAGTTGGGTAAATATATAAATTAGATAAAAAATTATAAGCAATAGAAAATAAAAACAAACTATATTAATCAAAAATAATGATAGAGAAAAGAAAAATAATTAAATACAATACAACAATTTTTTTTTTAGTAAATAAAAGGTAGAGACTAAATTTACCCTGTAAGGTAGTGTAAGGTAGTCACAAGGAGAGGAGACTGATTCACAGGGGAAGGGGAGATGGAAGGAGGATTGACGGATATATTCGCAGGGATCAGTCTTCTTTCTAGCAACGACGGAGGATAACCACGCTCCAGGAACTCTGTTCTGAGGGAGTTGAGGTGCAGGTTCTTCTGTTGGAGTCGGTTGCAAATTCGGTGGATTCGGATGAAGAAGGATCTGGGGATAGATTTCTTAATGTGGGGAGGGTGGCAACTATTGAAGTGAAGCTACTGATGTGGGTTTGAGGGTTTAGAGTGGACGGAGGTAGTGAGGATGTTGCCCTGGAGGGTAATGTCCATGTCAAGAAAGGTCTTAAAGTAATAGAATTAACAGAAAATAAAACGGAAGTTCAGATAAGTAGTACAAGTTGGGTAAATATAAAAGAATCAAAGGGAATTGGAGAAAATTTTAAAAGAAAAAAATAAATATGTAAGTATATATATATATATAAAGATTTCACATAAACATTTTTGGGTTTTTGACTCTGACGAAGACCCCTTGTTACGGTTGAAAGATCTTAGTCTTGTTTTCCCATTTCTTATTGTGGTTTGATCATATATATATATATATATATATATATATATATTATATATATATATATATATATACACTTTAACACATAGAAAAGAACACAGAAAGACACTACAGAACTCACTTCGATATTTCGACATCCGTCGTCATCGGGAAGAAGTGCGAAGTACTCGCGTTGAGAAGCAAACTACTACTGGCCTCCAGAGTAACTCGTGGAACCACCGCAATGCTGCTCCCCAGCGGAGGAGAGGAAAAATAGAAATTCTTCCAATATTTATTTAGAAAACAAGAAAAAAATATATAAAATACGAAATAATAATAATAAAAAATAAATAATAATAATAAAATAATAATAATAATAATAATAATAATAATAATAATAATAATAATAAAATAATAATAATAATAATAAAATAAAATAAAAAATAATTAACGGTACAGGTTGAGACCAGGAGGAGAACGAGCCCCAAGGAGGCATATGAATGCCTCTTCGGAAGCTCTAAGGGTGACATGGGGATTAGACTCGGGGATTTGTTTGAGGATTTGTATCCTATATATATATATATATTATATATATAAAGGATTAGTGTAAAAAAAAAATATCGTAAAATACATAAACAAGTATATAAATTAAATGAAAAATCATAAGCGATAAAATAAACTGAATATATCATAAATAATAATCGAGAGCAAAAAATAAAATAAAAAAAAAATAAATTAATACAATACAAACAAATATATATATATGTATATATCTCAAATATAGAAAAAAATCCCAAGAAACCGATGGTCACTATATTATGTGTATTTAACTACAAATATGTCTCAAAAGTTTCTTGTTTCTGTTTGCAAGTCAAGTTGTTGAGAATTTTCTTCATTTGAACCCCAATGTATATATATATATGCCTAACCACAGTAAGAAATGCAGAAATGGGACTAAGATCTTACAACCAAACATAAACATTTGGTCTTTGTTAGAGTCACACTCGAACACACTGTGATGTCCACATAATATGTATTATATACGTCACTATGTATGTTTACCAGGTGAATAGGAGTAGATCTTCTTCTCGTGATGACGGCAAGGTTGAAATATCAAAGTGAGTTTTGTTGTTATTCCTCCGTTTTTACTTCTCTTAATTGATAAGTTGTTCTAACGTACTGTTTCTCAATACATATGTATGTATATATGTAAGAAGATTTCAAAATAATGACATGAAATAAAAATCAGTGGCTAAACCAAAAGCATCAGTAGACTCTTACGAAGGTCCCTTGTTTTGGTTGAAAGATCATAGTCACTTTTTTCGATTTGCTTACTGTTATTTAGACGTATAAAGAATTTATACAACTCTTTTCTACATTTCTTTGTTATCAGGAGGAAAATTGGGCCCAAGATTGTAGATTGTAAGGCAGCGACTGAGAGCTCTCTCTACTCCTGAAGACAATGAAAGTGATTTTTTTTGCTCAGGGCCAATGCCCGGGCCATGTCGTAATTTGTTTTAATTATGATTACAGGCTTGCTTTTACAGTTTAATGCTTATATTAAAACGTTTGATCTTACATGTACGTTTATATTAGAATACACATAATTTATACACAATATATTCTAATTGCTATCTAATTTTAATATTACTTTCAGATCTAGTCATTATTTCCTCAAATTATTACACCCATAGCATAGTGATTTGATATATATGCCCTATTATTATCGTACCATGTCACTTCCATTAATTAAAAGGGAGTTGTTTCAATTCTTTCTTTGTAATTTGATTGCTATCTATGTAGACCGTTTTTTTTTCGTAAATTGAAATAAATGCATAAACAGATCAGCACAGTTAGATTTATTTTTGTACAAGTATTAGGTTTGTTATCTGGTTTGCTATCTCATAGCTATTTTCTTCCTCCTGATGACTGAAAAAAACAGAACTTTAAGTCTATAAGTGTTCTTTATTTTTCTATCGTGCAAGATTATTCGGTTTATTTTCAAAGTATATAAATCAGAATTTTAGGTTTAAAATTGACAATGACTAGGACGAGTAAAATTACATTGGAAAAACTAACATTTAGTCATTTCTGTTCTTCAACATATCGATGCCTGTCATCAGCAGGAGAAAATGTAGTCTGATAAAGTTGTAGTGTCAACTGTGTGGGAAAAAGTGTTCTCATAGAACCGCGTGTCATAGTACAACCAATGTATGCAAAGCATCTGAGCAAAGAAAAGTGTAGAACCGCGTGTCATGGTACAACCAATGTATGCAAAGTATATGAGAAAAAAATGCACTGTGTAAGAAGCAAAGCAAAAATATATAATAAGAACAAATGATAAATAAATTAAAAAGCATCTATTAATTTATTCTTATTTCTTTTCTCCATTATTTATCTTTGTTTATATAGGACAAATAAAACGATTCTACGAAACAAATAATCTACATTCACAAAAAGGACTCCCATGAAAGGGATCACAAAAATTCAACGTCATATTTTAACATTTTTGTCATCAAGTAAAAGATGTGAGTCAGTCGCTCAGAAGACAAGGAAATAAGATAATCGCACAAATAAATAAACAAGTTAAAACATTTAAATATATTGTATAATATTAACAAAGAGAAAAAACAGAATTATAAATAAAAAATAGAAAAATAAAACAAATCAATTTGTTTAAAAACATGAAATAAATAATAAAGAACCATTAACCATTGAGATTAATCCCAGGAGGAGATAGATATACCTCCCAGACGACTAAGTGTTTCTTCTGAAGCCCTCAAACTGATTGATTGTGGGATCAGGAATCTGGAAAAGAACCTGTACATGGAAAGAGTCATTGAAACTGAGTCCGTGAGAACTGGCGTGAATCACTGATACAACGGAATAATCACAGGGCTTCCGTTGGCAAGACCTTCCCCTTGTCATCCATGTCAGTACTTACCGACTCGGCTTCAATCAGTGTCCTATGCGCAGGTTGTTAGCCAGATTCGTCATGCTGATCCACAGGAACCCTAATTAGTCTCCTAGCAGACAGATCTCCTCCTCAACATAACCTCAATTCTTTATTAATATTTATTTAGTATTTTTAAACAATATTTACTTACCCAGCTATTACTAGTTTTTAATATTTTTGTTAAAAGTAGTAGTAGCTTCTGCTCTCACGATTTTTGAGCTGGTGGCCTCAATCTTGCGGGCGATTTTCCGATCACTTCGACAATTAATGTGAAAAGTCCAGCCGCAAGGTCGAAAAATCGCCTGCAAGATCCAGCCCACGAGCTCAAAAATTGTGAGAGCAGAAACTGCTGCTACTTCTAACAATATATATATATATAAAATAAATTCAAAACGAAGAAAACACACAGAAAGACACAGACATAACTCACATCGATATTTCGACCATCGTCGTCATCAGGAGGTGTGAAGAGTGAAGAGTCCCGCAGGAAGGCAGGGCGGTGACTCCGCCTAACATATATATATATATATATATATATATATCTAAAGATTTCACATAAACACGTTAAATAACAATCAATGATCAAACCACAATATGAAATGGGAAATGGGTCTTGTTTTTCCATTTCATATTGTGGTTTGATTATATATATTGAAAGTGAAACTAAGGCTCACTTTTAATATTTTGACCTTGTTAATGGTCGTCCTGTAAAGGAAAAAAACAGAAACTTCCAGACAAGACTCACTACGATATTTGAATATCCGTTGTTCTGAGGCAGATTAAGTGAATCACCTCGAGTGGAACTGACCGACTAATGTTTAAGAGTTCGAGTAACGATATGTATAGAAAACCTTTATAGGTTTTCATAGAAACACATAGAAAATCTTTGGAATACGAGTTATTAGAAAACTATAAATGGAATAAAATAATAACTACATAATAACTACGTAACTACCTGGAATAAAATTACGGAAAGAAAACACATACCAGAGATTACAAAATCTCACTACTATATTTCGGTTCCAAACAAAAGCGAGTACTAATATATATAAATATATATATGTAAAAAGATTTCAACTAAACAAGTAAAATAACAATCAATGATCAAAACCACAATATGAAATGGAAACAAGACTAAGATCTTTCAACCGTAACAAGTAGTCTTCTTCCAAGTTATCAGTTCCAACTGATCAGTTGGGTGTTTGACTCTGACGAATACCACTTGTTACGGTTAAATGATCTTTGTCTTGTTTTCCCATTTCATATTTTAGTTTTGATCATATGTGTATATATATATATATATATATTGTATATATATATATATATATCCGTCGATGACGCCGGATGTCGAAATATCGAAGTGAGTTCTGTAGTGTCTTTCTGTGTTCTTATCTCTGTGTTAGAGTATATATATATATATATATATATATATATATATATATATAAATATATTGAAAACGATCCAAAAGAACAACAAACGTTTCACAATGAATAACAAACACAGAACTAAGGTACAAACACACTTACTGTCTCAAATTTTCGGTTGAAACGTCATCAGGAGAGTTGAGAAAGGGACACCAAGCGCACTTGTGAAGCGACGGTTTTAGTTCTGTGTTTGTTATTCATCGTAAAACGTATATATATATATATATATATATATATATATAATATATATATATATATATGTATTTGTATATTGGCTTTATGTCTAAATATGATTAGAAAAAGAACCACATTGTTCATGAATGATAGCAAAATACATTCAGAGTCTAATATAAGTTCAATTTTTATTAAGTAAATATTATATTTGAGAACTATTATTTTCATCGATTTTTCAAGCTGTGGAATACTTGTATATCATGCATTAATGCATAATTAATGTTTGATAGAAGCCTTAAGACGGGCGACTGAAATTCAATACTGCCCACTCCTAGCAAGGAGTCCTGGGCACTTGCCAGGAGACTAACGCATATGCGCCCACGGCCAACCTCTACAAACTGCCCTTTCTGATTCATGAGAAGCAGTGAGCATTTCATTTCACTTCTTCTTGGCTCGACCTTCTCCAATGAATATAACTTCTGCTCTTCAGTATGTATAGCTGTAGAATAGTTTTTCTTAGATGCTTTGTACTATTTAGAGATACAAATATTTATTGAGAAATACGTTCTTTTGCTAAATCATTTTTCAAGTCTTTCAACGTCATTCTACACTCTGCTTTTAAATTCAAATATTTATCTTCCTTGCTCGAATATTTCTCTAGATCCCTTTCTTGATTTTGTTTATGCATTTGACTACTTTTTATTTTATCTACATCTGTACTACTTTTTGTCCTTTATTTCTGAGATTTTTCGTAAATGTGTTTTAATATTTTTCATATTTTTTTTTGGCTAATGTCATGCACACAACAACTAATAGTTACTAGTTATTACCAATAGTTATTAGTTAATTACTAATAGTTATAAATGTTAATTTTATAGTTTCAAATATGAAGTCTTTGTAGCCGTACATTAAACTCGGGAATGATTACACGATTATTCTCATATATCTATGAAAAAAGAAAAAGAAAGTCATTATCACAAGCAAAAAGAAAAGGGAAAAGTTTTATGCCCTTTCGAGTGTTACTTCAGTTTTCAAAGAATCTTTTTCTTTAAAAGGCTTTTTTTAAAACAAATTAATTCTATAAAGCGCTTAAAACCGTTTTTTCTTCGTATGTATGTAAACGTCGGGGAAAACAGTAAGAAATCAGAAAGAAAGCTAAGATCTTTCAACCGTCAGAGTCAAATCGCAAGTGAAATCTGTTTGACACTCATGACGACCTCTTGTTACGGTTGAAAGATCATAGTCTTTTTTCCTACTGTGATCTGGACGTTATTTTTGTTTCACATGTTTATTGTTGCATCTTATAATAATAATCAATGTTCAAACCGCATAATAAGTGAGAAGAGCACTAAGATCTTTCAACCGTAACAAGCGGTCTTCATCAGAGTCAACCAGATTCCAGTTGAACTTTGACTTCAACGAAGACTGCTTGTTTCGGTTGAATGTTCTTAGTCGTTTTTCTCATTTATTATTGTGGTTCGAGCGTATATTTATATGTATATATACAATTAAAAGAAACGGTCCAGCGGAGTCGTTGCCCTGTCTTCCTGCGGGATTCTTCGCTCTTCGCTCTTCACACCTCCTGATGACGACGATGGTCAAAATATCGATGTGAGTTATGTCTATGTCTTTCTGTGTGTTTCCTTTGTTTTGAATTTATTTTATTTATATGTATATATATACACGAGGTGAGTAAATACCAAGGCGTTGGGGTCGGGATCTGTTTGAGAATTCGAACTTGAAACTGTAATTGAAACTAAGTCTGTGGGGTTTTCGATGGGTAGCAATAGGAAGGTTATTGCCTAGAGACGGAACCTCTATGGCAATTCAACATTAACTCAGTTTAGTAGACGGCAAACCAACATAAAACCACTACTCTCGGTTCAGTTCAGTCGGAAGACAGAGTTCGGGAAATACAGGAACTTTTGGCATTTATAAAGTAGGTATACTAAAACTGGTATATAATTAACTGACAATCAAATTAAGTGATTCCACGAACTTAATAAACTACAAAAAAATACACATAAAAGAGGTCATCGAAACTCTTTTTTCTGCGTCGTCGATTATATAATATCTTGACGACGATTATGTAAAGTGAACACTTTAACATAAACTGCTAAGTATTTATTAACGCTACAAAGACCCATTTGTCTTTATAGGACCTATAAAAGAGTCGTTACACAATAGAAATCAATATCCAGATGAATACAAAACTGATTAATTAGTACTAAAAACATTATAAACCAAAAGGACGATTGAGGATGACGTGGTTGAAATATAGTAGTGATCTCTACTATATAAATGAGTGTCATCTCCTTTATGAGTGTTTTATATATATATATTATATATATATATATGTGTGTGTGTGTGTGTGTGTGTGTATGTATGTTATTTATATTTTAGAAAATTATCAAAATAAAACGTAATGTAGGTATTCAAATAACTTACCACAGATAAAAACAGACGATTAGTGCTCTAAGGTCTTCGTATGACACGTCTTCGGAAAGCAAGTGCAATCAATTATTAAATAAAGCAAAACAGACTGCGTAATTTGGTTACCGTAGTATGGAAATTGGCAGGAGTGACTGTGTTTATCTCCATTATATTGCAACTAGTCTTAATCTGTATGATGATTCCTTCAATTACAAATCCATCTAATTTAAGAAGACCTGGGCTATTGTTGACTAAACTCTTATAACAGGTCTTTTTTATAAGTGTTCTTCCAACGTTTCTTTTTCCTTCAGAAGACATAAATACCAATTTTTTTTTATCTTATCAGTTAACTGAATAATTTTTCTTTCAAATCTGAATAAATAAAGCACCTTTTTCAATATCTCTTGTAACAAAAATCTTATAATGCTGCTTTATTGTGGACAGATAACCTTTTCCATCTGTCCCATGTAAACTAATACATACATAAAATAAATGTAAACTAATACATAAAGGCTTTTTTTGGTTTCTCTTCGAATTATGGACAGCCTCTTTACAAGTCGTCATCATTAGTAAAGGCATATGCAATACCTAACTCTTTCACAGTGTTTAATATGGACTTCAGGGAATTATTAACAAATGATGAATTTTTTTAAATATGTTTGATTAGTTCATGTAAAACTCTTCACTGCAAATTTTAAATCCTCTTATGAACTTATTACTAAGAACAGATTTTGTAACACTCAATGGGTCAACAGAGAAGATATGTGCGTAAGACTATACTTTCGTGGTTCTATACTATACTTTCTGTAAGTACTAAAATTCGAATTGTTACCACTTTTATGTAAAAATACATGCAGAATAGGGATTGTTATTTTCTATTTTTTTGTAAGTTGAATGGACGTAACAAACGTATTAAAGATATCCAACAAAAATGTGCTAATATTTCACCATCTGGCCAAATGAATAAAAATCAGAGAAGCCAATTAGCATTGTTAGATAGTACTGTAGGTAGGAATGCCATCTCAACATATAACCTATAATGTTACTGAAAACTGGGAGGGAGGCGATTTTCCACAGCGAAGCCAAACTTTTGCTTAGAATCTCCCTTGAAATGGAAAAGAACATTCCAATAGCAGTGACTTCACTTACACTATTCTGAAAGCAGTAAGAGTTTAGTTTCCAAATAGGTTCAGTGTTGTTGATGCTTACAGAAACAGTACTTGCAAATGGAAATAATATAGCGTCAAACGATTTAATAACAGTATGTCTTGCCGGATTACCATCAATACCCCAGAGCGTCAATCCGCTGATTTTATTTGTGGTGAGTTACTTAAATATGTATTTGTATTTGTTTTATAATAAATATATGTATTTGTTTTTTATGTAGACTTCTAAACAACACTAAGTAAACCAGAAGTCGAACTGATATTCTTTAACCAAAACAGCTGGTCTTCGCCAGAGTCACACTCAAATATATATGACTTTATATATAAAATGTTAATTTTAATGGCAAACACAGTAGAGAAAAATTATAAAAATGCGTTAAAAACTTTCGAAATTCCGATGAAGGAAGCGTTTAGTTTATTGCTTCAGTTTGAATGTTTCTCAGTTCAACTGTGACTCTGAGGCGATAAACAGTTATTTTGACTGAAATATCTTAAGTCACATTTCTGAATATCTGTGATGAGAGTTTAACTTATATATTAATATTGATATATAGCATTTCAAAATTAAATGGTAATAGAGGAAACTAAACACAATACCCTTTGGCAATATAAAATTACAATTAAACAAAGTAAGGAAGTATAGGACGTTGCAAGTACCTCTGAGGAATTGAAGAGTAATGAGTGTTAGCGAGAAAGACAAAAGACTTCAGTTATTTCAGCTTAGTTCTAATAGTACGACGTGGACGACTGCCAATTACGTCTTGATATATTTTGTTTCAAACCGAACAGAAAATATTTTTCCCTCTCTATTAGCATTGAAATTAAATTACTTTAATTCAAATTAACAATTCAAGTCCTAATTAAATTAAAATGTTCCAATTGTTTTTTTCTAATTTTCTATTATTTAAAAGATAAAGATATTTAGAAACCCAAAACTACTAATTAATTTAATAAAAAAAATTTACTTCTACCCATTTAAATATCTCCGCTGTGTTTCATTGATGAAATTGATTGTAGCCTATGAATATGCGAGATTAATGGATCCTGGAGTCAATTTTATTCTAAAATCTTTTGAAGGCTAATTGAAAACACTTCTCCAAAGTATTCCAATTAAATCTATTCACTGGAATATCTTTTGAAGAGGCTTTTGAGGAAAAAGGTTTTACTCTTGGCGTTTAAGGCTTTTACAATGTTTAATAGTTAATTCATGTTTGGATATATCAGGCAGGTGTTCAGGGCGGTTCACTTCTCCTCCTTTAAACGTTTCTCTTTTTTATTTCAGCTTCATTATTTTTTTAAATTGTTTTAATTATTTTTTTTAAGATTTTATTTGTGTATTTGCATCGTTTGATTGAAATAACCAGTATCATCTAGAATGGTTGATTTCTTGTTAAATAGTACTTGTCCCAGGGAAAACTGTACAAAAAAAAAAACTGAGCCTGGAAGAGTTCAGGTACCAGTAAATGACAAGGGAAACAACCCTTGCTTCATTCATGTCAAGTTCTAGGAAAATATGCCAGACTTTTGAAAGCTTGGATATGCCAGACTTAGTTCATCTCTCCCGGTTTACCATCCCCTGATGGCGCACTGATGTAGAAATATCGATGTTATAAGACTGTTTTTCTCTGTAATTTTTAGTTTGACATAATTAATTGTGTTGATAAAGAACAGTATAGCTTTTGATGAAATAACTTATCAGTGTGATAACAGTCATTTAAATGATTTCAGTAATAATCTTGCTAAGATACAGTAAACAGAAAAGAATGAAAGTCTTTTAATTGTTGATCAACATGAACTCTATAATCGCTGATGTGTAGTAAACAAAATTCAACAAGTGTTATGTTAACAAGGTCGCACTTGAGTTGAATGAGTTGGGTTCTATGTTGACATGGCTACGACGATTTACTTGACATGATACTTTATGACATTTATGCTTCTAAGCATCTTGTCTTAGAGCGAAATAGCCTAATCAATGACAGAGAAATAAATAACTGTCTAATGAGTGAAAAGGATGTGAATGGGAGCACAGGCGGAGTTATCTGGCCTTGGCGATAAGGCGGTCAGTGGGTGCATCTGCCCGCCTCTGTCTTGTCTCACAAATCCTCTTCTCACCCTTCCTTGTGTGTCCTTGGTGCCAGCTATTATAGCAATTCAGTCAAATTTCACCACTGTTAAAGAAAACTGTGCGATTTTGTAATGGTTTCATAATAGATGATCTAATCGTCAGATAGTTTTGCCATGTCTTATCATAAGGGCCTTTGGCCCTGATTAGAATACAGAAGCAAGGCACTCCTCCTGAACGATAGTTCGTCGTTAGGAGAGGATTAGAAGAAATGTAAACTGTGCAGTCCCACGAAATAAATCACTCAGAGTTCAGGGATGGACACCCTGCCACATATTTATGGCATGTCGAATGTAGTCCTGTATATTTGTTATTTCCTTTGCCTGTGAATTTTTTCTTTGCATACTGAACAATGAATCACTAAACATTATTTATAAACTTTAGGTAAAATAAAATTGACTGCTACAATTTTATTTTTAACTTTGAATTTCAACACTATTAAAATTATATAAATAAGAAAGAATTGTAACAAATTTGCTTAAAGGAAAATAAATATAATTTAATTATGCATGTTATTAAATTTAAATATAAAGAATGTCACTAAAAAATGATGAAGTTCCATATATTAAATTGAGCTTAAATAAACAAAAGTTTTCTAAGATTTCCTCACAAAATATTGATGTTTATGAAGTTATTGAGGAAAGCAAGCTAGAAGTTGGTAAGGCAAAGTTTTTTAAAATCTTACTTGACAGGGTAGGGGAAGGAGTCAACAAAATGAATGATAGACTTTTTTGAAGAGGGTTAAATTAACTTATTCCCGAAGATAGATGGCATTCTAAAATTTGAAGTTATAGCTAAAGTGAAAGAGTTGCGAATCACAAAGGTCAACACAAATAATGTGATGTGTAAGAATGCTAAAATTTAAGTATTCCTTGGCATATTTTGTTTATCCAGTGTACAAGATTCTCTTATAAACCTGCAAATTGAACCACCTTCCTTTCCTTAAGATTATTTGGCTATTTAATAATCAATATTATTAAGTTATTTGTCTTCTAATGGGAATATGTCTAGATTCTTGATTAAAGAAAATAGAATTCCAATTTAGTCACCATCCTTCTCAATCCAATCCATATTGTGTTTCTTTATTCTTGTGATAAACTAAAGTTTTCAATCACATAATAATCAACGCAAGGAACAGTGTTTTTTTTTCAAAATACGTAAGTTTTCAAATTAGTGTTTTCCAACCTGGGAATCACGGATCGCTAGGAAGTCACGAATCTGATAGGACTGTTTATGTCTCTCACTCTCTCTCTATCTATCTATCTCTATCTATCTGTCTATCTAATATATATAAGCAACTATATAAAATGATTACACGAACTAAACAACCAAATTCACAGAAAGAAAACATACACGAGGTTACAAAAACTCACTATTAAATTTCGACTGAGTCGTCATCGGGTAGAAAGATGTGAGTCTCTTCGAAAACAAGCAGCATTGAAATCGGTTTCAATCAAGACCAACTCAATCAGTATATCCAATTTACGAAGGAAAGGAAGATGAGGATAAAATAAATAAAAAAAAAATAAATAGAGATATGAAGAAAAACATTTTAAAAATAAGAATAATATTAAAATTAATGAAAAACTGTGTAAATGAAAAATAAACACGTAAACAAGATTGTTTAACAATACTAAATAAATAATACGAAAAAAAAATTGTCGGTTGAGGTTAAGCCCAGGAACAGGTCTACCTTCCAGGAGACAAATAAGGCATCTGTCTAAGAACCTGTGCCCGGGAACAACAATTGGAACAGAGTATAGAGAAGTGCTTGGAATGGCAGCCTGAAGGTCACTGCACTTACCAACGGAAGACCTGTAGGAGTTCAAAGGGATGTGACATCTATTGTAACCATGTTGTAAGATGCAGCAATGTAAGATTTTGAAACATGTTACTTAAAAAAATTGTAGGGAATGGGTTTGTAATTGACCATGTTTCATATTTTTTCTAATTTGTTATAATCTGAATACTTTTTTCTCTTCATTTTTTGCTGAATAAGGTATTCATATTTTGATTATAACATTGCACAATTAAGCGTTGACGATGTGATAAAAAGTCCATATAGAGTTAGTTAATACGTAATTTACGTATTTCGTTTATTAATAATATCGTAATAACAATTATTACAATACATTATTTAATTTATCAGCACTTTATTTATTACATCAAAAATAGTGCTAAAAGAGATAAAAAGACAGTGCAAGTTCTTTGTATTAGATAGTCCAATCACAGAAAAACCCTGAAACGATAACTCACGGCTCATATTGAGCCTTCCTCATCGTTAGGAGAAGAGGTAATCCGCTCTTCATTTTACATTCTTTGATCATTTATATTTCTTCGCACATTGGTAACTTATTCTGACTACCAACGGGTACTTCTCTCTGCTCTATTTTTTGCGGTTACTTCTGTTCCTAATACAACAGGTGTCGACATACAGAAGTGAGTTTTCAGCAGTGTTTGTGTGATGTATGCGTGGATAGTGTCAACATATGGAAATGAGTTTTTAGAAGTTATTGTGGCGGTAGGTGTGTTTGTTTTGAGTTCATGTGTGAATTTTTTTTTTTCGACTTATCTTCATAGAGTTTTGTATTTCCATGGCTAAGTAGATTTGTAAATTTGAAAGTAAACAGTAAACAAAGTTAATAAAAAGTTGGTAAAGGAAAGATCTTTCCACGTCAAAGAAGCTTAGTTAAGTGTTATGATGATGTTAATTTGTATTATAAGACATTCCTAAGCATGTTTGTCAAATAAAATTAGTCGTGTTTGAATAGTGACATTTATTGGAATGTTTTCCCCCTATCTAACATGTGTAGGACGTAAGTGTGTATCAGTATTGTGAAAAGAGGTTGCTAAATTTGGTGATAAAGCCGCTATTCTGAAGCAGTAATATCGAGGTTAGCTTTCTCGCTGTACTAATTTCCGGTGACAGTTATCGTTTGCTGAAGTCCTTTGGCCCAGATAACTGACAGGGGTATTACTCCACTTGATACATCGTTAACCAGTTTGTTCCCTTGGCTTTATTCATTTTAATATTAAACTAGAAATTCCACTTTCAGTTTATAATCACCTAAATATATACACCATAATGAATTACTGTGGTAATATTTTATTAATTAACTTCCTTAATTTATCAGTTTTTCACTTGAAATCATTAATTTAATTAAAACAGTATGTTAATTAATCAACTAATCATTCATTTTTTTGTTTATAACTTTTCACTATTAAGCGTTGACGATGTAATAAAAAGTCCATATAGAGTTAGTTAATACGCAATTTATATATATATATATATATATATATATATATATATATATATAAAATATACAAGTTCAAAAACGAAGAATAGCAACACATAGAGAAAGAGACACAATCACTAACTCAAATTTTTGGATAATCCGTCTTCGGAAGAAAACAGAGTGGGAGACCACTACAATCATTTAATGGCCTCGTCATCAGGAAGATAGAAACGAGTCGCTCCGCAGGCACATATATATAAACTTTAACACATAGGAAAGAACACAGAAAGGTTACTACAGAACTCACTTCGATATTTCGACATCCTTCGTCATCGAGAAGAAGTGCGAAGTACTCGCGTTGAGATATATATATATATATATATATATATATATATATATATATATTCACTTGATAAACGGAAAGACGGATTTCTCCTGAAGACGGATTACCCGAAAATTTGAGTCTGTAAGTGTGTTTCTTTTACTTTCTGTGCTACCTATCTTCAATCTTGAATTGTTATATATATATATAAACAGTCCTTTAGGACAACTTCTCAAAATGTTAAAAGAAAAGAAAATTGAGAAATAAAAACAAAACTAACTTTAATATTTCGACTTTGTCGTCATAATGTGAAGAATAAGAAGAGTTCTGTCTGGTTGTCACATAGTTACTGACCACACAGCGAGTACGTCCATGTTATATACATTATGGCCAGATCACAAAGAATAATAGCAACAAGGTGAACCCAATAAGAAATAAATTAAATAAAGCAAGTAGCTTAGAGAACAAATGAAAACACAAACATTTTAAAAATATAACGTTTTTGATATGAGAGCTTTATGAAAGCAAATATGGTTTCTTCCGAATATCTTAAATTAATACGGGGATAACATGTGAGATCTGTTTAAAGTTTTGATTGTTATGGATGCGTCAGAAATGTAGTCACCTATATTTCGGAAACACATTAACTAGAGAGATTGCATAAACACATCTGTAAATGTAATGTTCACGCACCCTGCGAATTTAATTTAAATACACCTAAACATTGAAGTACCTGCAAGGTTAAAATAATACGTAATAGTGTACTGCAATAACTATAGACAAAAATAAATATGGAATACGAAATTTGTATGTAATAATACAATTTTTTATAATGATATAACTTAGGGCTGCGGAAGTGATGACCGGTTGGCTGGCTTGAATACCTGTGAGATATTGAGGTGTAAATAAAATAATTTGAAAGCAGGATTACTGCGCTCTTTTATCTTTATTATTGCCAGAATTGAGCGAAGAGAGTCGAGCGGTTGATTAAGGCTGAGGAAGCCCTTGAGGGTTGATACTGTTAGTTTTAATGAAGCAGGCAGCCGGTAAGAACATGGGCTGCATCACTTGCTCCTCCTGTAAATACTTTATAGCTCTTCCTTACACCATGCGAATTTGATTAAAACTTTACACCCAACTACTCAATTATAGTAAATAAGATTAAAATAATTCGCTTAACCGAAAACCATTCTCCTTTTTATCTTTTAAATAATATGCGCTTCTTTTCAGGGGTATACTTTTTTTGTCTAATATTAAGTCTGTAGTCCTTAACCTTTACGCCATCCATTCTTTAACCTTGTTTTATTCTCTAGCTCACCCATCTGCGCCGAATAGAGTGATTTTTGCATATTGTTAGCACATCATAGGTTAGCATAGTTTACATTGAAATATGTATTAACCGTCTTACGTTGCTGGTAGTGAAGACTGCTTGGTCTTATTCGGACCGAATACCAGCGAACACCGGTCCATTAATCTCTTTAGTAGAGTCTTAACACCACATCAGTTTATGTTATTGAAATGTACTTGCTGGAGACGAAATACTAACAATAGAGTGAAGTACATAAATAGAATTGCACGTCTAAAATTAATGTCCCTGTTGTTAGTTTAGTGTGCCATTAGCATAACTTTATCTTTGCGCATTAGTGTAAAAGCTGGTGCCTTATATTTGAAACACTTGCGCAAAGGTATCCACTCTTTCCTATATTGCCAACTCATTCGTCTATTGTGTAAAGCTATTGAGTCCCCTCCTCAAAAGTTACAATACTTCGTCATTACCCATTATTTGGGTTAGCTCACAGTTTACAAATCACACTCACCTAAAGCGTAAATGCACCAATGTTCCCGTAATAACTTAAGTATTACGTATACTCCTCAAGGTTGGCATCTCTACTCTTGCACATTATATAATCATCAAGTTAATTTCAGTTGCTAATTCTTTCTTCACAAGTCAGACAAAAGTCCTTGAAGAAGCAAAGGATTTTACACTTTTGCCAGGTCAAAAACTTGGTTTTTTATGTATTTTTTGTCTATGACAATATCTTTCAATCTAATTGTTAAATAAATACAACTTAATGTCACTGCACATTCTGGTGTACATGTTTATTTGACACAACCCTGTTTTTGAAGTCTCTTTTAGTATATTAAAATGAAGAAATACTGATTTCTACGATTTATTCTTCAAAAACTAAAATAAAGATAATAAATAAAAGATAATAAAACACTAATAAAAACTATAATAAAGATAGTACTGCAGCTTCTTACTGGTTGTATCACAGCGGACTGTGACGAATCAAATCGATGAAGATAAATGATGACGTATAACATTCAATCTTTGACACTACGTTGGACCAATGCTTCTAGACATTGGGATCTACCCACAGTATTAAGACTGGAACTGGCAAGAAGGCTGAAATTAACAGAAACCACAAACTTTACAATTTCAAATAAGACTTCTCGGCTCAAAGTCGTTCACAATGTTGTGCAGCCTTAGATTTTCATTTATGCCCCCTACTCAAACAAGTTGAGTAAAAATGAATGTAGGTTGCCGGTTGCGGAATGAAGCTCGTTATATGGTACATACACATACGTATGCCCATCTGAGTTGCCTTGCTGGGAACAGCCATCTTCACGTAACCTACCCTAACTGACTAGGTATCAAATTCACGCAACTGAAGTCAAAACAGACAATGGCAGGGCTTTATCTCATTCCCACGGTCTGACTCTTATGTTTCCACTGATATTCTAAGCAACCTTACTCTCTTGTCTGCAGCCGCTTCTTGTCTGCCTTCTTCTAAGCACTTACCTTTCCTTTAACTTTAATCGTCATGTCTAAGTCTCTGTTTTTTGTACAATTCTAAATTATTTCATATAAAAATGTAATTAAACCTCGTTTAACAATAATTGCAAGTGTATAAAAGGTTGCAAAATACTTGTTATTAAACAAGTAATACATCGATGCATAAGGAGTTGTATCAATTAGTGTGATGCGTTGATTGAACCATTAAACTACACATCAATTTTTTTTTATATTCTTAAAAGGAACCAAATCGATGTTTTCGCAAGTATCACTCTTGATGGTATTAAAATGCATATTTCTTTATCTGACGTCGTCATTCACCCTTTTCAGTAATAATATGGTGGGTAGCAAAGAGTGTGTTGAGTAACAGACGTACAAGCAGAGTATGAGGACAGTATATTAAGTGACTTGTGTATGTGCTAACGGCCCCTGTGGTTGCCTTTACTTTGTTAAAGACTACACTTTCACCCTCTTTTCTAAGAATGTCAAAATGATCTATAATTTGAGTTATTAATTTGACCAACATGTTTCCTGCAACAGGTATCAAGCATATCTGACTGTCAGTTTTTATTGAATATTTTCTCCCTGCCTTTATAATCAACAGCCCCCTATAGCCATGAAAGAACGAGTTGCTCTGACAGATTTTTAAAGCTTCAATCATACAGACGAAATTTACTCTGAGATATGACTATCCTGTGAAAATGGGTCTCATGCTACGTAAGTGTCCAAATTAACGAAACAAACAGGATTTTTAACACTTATGATGTAAAATTTGGCATCTAACTAGAAGTATTAATACGTGTAATAATTTATTAAATACTGTAGAGCTGTGCTCTGAATGGTGTATTTAAACCTTTGTCACTGGCGGCACTACCTAAATTGGTAACTTTTCAAATTCCATCTAAATCAAGTATGGTTACTAACGTTGAACAAAATTAAAAAAAAATAGTTGTTTTTTTTAACTTTGAAATACTTTTACGCTAATGCATTTTTTATGTTATATAATAATTAGAAAAAGATAAAAAAATACCGACGAGGGGAATCATTTCATTATCTGTGTGAAATAAATAAATGATTTTTATATTTCAACTAAGAGTAAATATTGTTATTGTGATTAAATCTGTTTATAACTTTATAATACCGAACTGTATTTCGGTTAGGTGAATGTTTCTAACGGTACAGGGTAGTATTCAACATTTTGCTAAAATAGTAGGACTGAAAACAATGAATTCTATTAAAGGTATTCTAGAAGATTACTGTTTTATTCCTATATAGGTGTATCTCATTGATGACTCATCAATGAGTCTGGGAGGTCTGTACTACCCCCAGAGAATGCAGTGGCCCGTCGACTGAGACACACGAAGAGTAATGATGCTAGGCCCATGACAAGGTATAATATCAATGACCAAGGTGTGTGGCTGCAAGGTGTGCAGTAGATTGTATTAGAATTGCAGATTACAGTAGTAATTGTAGTGGAAGTGTGCATAAGATAGCGAGAGAAACACAAAGTTCTCATCATAGTTTTGTCATATTCTCTTGGAATGATGGCTTATATTTACATGACTGTGTATGCGTCAAACACCAGAAAATACACCTTAGGTTAACAGACAGGCTTGTTTTATCGAGGATTACAAGATAGCAATGTTGCATTTACAAATAACCTAAATAGCTTATAAAAATTCAAAAAGAACAAGAACTGATTGTTAGTTTATGAATCACATTTAGAAATAAAAAAAATATAGTAAGTAGCACTATTTATTTAAATAACTCCATAATTGAATTTCAGAGAAGTGAGAGGCCGATTATTTCGTCAATGAATGTGTGGCTTGAAGCAGCCCGCCCATATAAAAGGTGGAATCCCGCCTTAAAATAGCCACTGATAATAACACTAAAATAGGGAGGGGGTGTGATTTAGAGGGGAAGATGTATTAGTCTCCGAAAGGAAAAAGTACCCCATAATTTCCCATAGCCTGCCTTCGTGGCAAACTTTCTAACTCTTAACTGACCACGGCTGTCTGCACTCCACCTAAATCAGATAGGGCTCTTAAACGGCAACATGTGTCCACTTTTTCAAGTAGACTTTTTTTTTTAATCTAATCGGTCGTAGTAATATGTGTGTTAGCAATGAACTACTAACCTTATAGAAATAATCATAAAAGTAATAACGAACAGTATTAATTACCAAGTGTCTTAAAGAAGTATTAGTAAAGTAAAATGGAGGACTAGTTTTTTTTTAACATCAAATCAATGGCGACATATTTCAGCCACCATGCGACCATCTGGAGATTAAATACTTCAGTAATTCATGGAATTCTTAGCATTATTTCATAAAATTCTAGATCTCATAAATTGAGTCTTGAAAAAGCAAACTGTTACTCTTAAATTTTGCACTGTAACATCGTAATAATCGAACTATTTGACTTGAGGAACTCAAAATTAAAGAACAGTGATAATCTAAAGAAACTTGTTTTCCTCAAATGTCATTCTGTTTTAACCACCACTATGGTCACAGTCAGACTGTAACTTCCTTTTCATTTCGATATTAAATTTCCTTCAATTTTAAATTAAATACACATTCGCAATTGAACTTTTCAACTATCAATTTTTTGATATCAGAGAGAAATCTACTAGAAGAACTTTATTCTGTTTTTATAACAGAGACAACTCTCCATACGAAATTAATTCGTTTTGGAAGCAGTTCGTGAGATGAGTTTTTCATAAGATGAATCGCTAATTACATGTAAATTGCCTAATGCATTCCAAGCCCCCATTACTCATCCCAAAATACATTTGATAAATTAAAATAACGAGTACATGTTACAACTAATATAATTATTGTCATACATATTACAATTAGAATAAGCATAGAGATAAATTTGAAAATTATGTAATAAAAGGTAAAGCCATTTACTTTTGATTTGAGTGACTGGGTGAGAGAGTTGTGGGTGTAGTGGAGGGAGTACGGAGGAGAGGAAACAAGCCTTTCCTAACTGCAAAAGGTACACGTATGCACTCAACGAACTCACGCCCACAACTTACTTTAAACTTTAATTAAAATTATCAATTGAAAATAAAATTACTTGAGTTAATAGGTAGTAGATCTATTTATTAATATAAAGTAACCCGACCTATTATTAACGCAATGTTCATTTTGACCGAATTTGTTAGCGTTCAACTCTCAGGTAATGAAAATAGCTCCAGCTTTTATGAATTTTTTAACTTTTTAGAAAGTAAACTTCAATATAAGCAAAAAATAGTTTCGTTCGTAAATGCTTTCGGCTGAAGTGGTATGTGATTGAGACTGAATGAGATGCTTTTGAAAACAAAGATAGCTGTGCCTTCTAGTCAGTGAGAAATAGTTGGGAGGAAGAGATAAGTTCCTTCTTGTCTGGGGAATAATACTCAGATCACGCTGGAGGCTAGGAGTTTTATACTGAAGCTATCAGTGTTTCGAAAACTCCCGAGCTGAGAAAACAAGTTCTAACTTTGATAATTTGGCTCTTCCTATGGTGAAACAAAGTTTGTAAGCTGAGGCAATTTTTTCCGAGAAAGACCTTTTGTAAAGTGGAAATTTCGTAAGGAGATGCTTTCATATGAAAAAGTACTACCGTACTTGCTTTTAAATATTTCGTATAAGCCATGAACTTGAGATGGTTTTTTTCTCAGTATATCCTAAAGTTATTTAAGAGTTGTGTTACTCGTCATGCATACACAAACAGATCATCCAGAGCTTCATGACCATTCGAATTCAGTGGAACTTGACAGTTGTAATTGCTTATCATTTGCTTTATACTTTCGTTTATTACTTTATCATATGTTGATCTTTTCCGCTTCAATAATAATCCATCAGTTGTGTATAGAAGTTCCCGATTCAAGTTCGTGGGAGATTCGTAGATTCAACAAATAGTAATACCTTATCGATACTACAGTTTCTTAGATAAAGGTTTCGGGCTGAAGGAGTCGTATTAAAATGGTCCACTGAACTGGGTTGCTGAATAATTAACCAAGTGGTTCTGTCTAGTTTTTGATGTTAACCGCGAAAGTGGTCTGACGAAACAGCCTTCACTTTTCAGCTGTGACGATATTGTTTGACACTCTTATTCCACTAGAACTCTCCTTCTTCCTTGACCCAATTCTTAATTATTCAACTTAATAATTTTTCATAATTTCATGGCGTGGAAATAAATTAGTTATAGTTATTTACAATTAATTTGTCTATTTAAATATTCTAAAACTTAAAAAATGGTTGTAATACCAGTAAATCAATTGTATTTACTTATTCATACAAAAGAAATCAGGAAAAGTTTCCTCATACTGAAATGTATAAAAAATAACGCGTTAGGACGCGTTCTTCAATATTACATTTAGAGCAGATGTGACTACATTTGAATTATACTATTTTACTATAGAATTGAAATATACTATTTTCATAAAACATTTATTATTTTAAAACTATTTTTTGTGTGTTTTTTTTTGAGATTTCATAAATTTATTATATCAACTATAGTGTTATTTTGATTATTTCACTTATATCAACAATAACATCTAGTCCGTATCAATTCTCTTGACTATGTCGAGCTATTCTTAAGGATTATTTCTTAAATGTTTTTCTATAAAAGATAAAGAAATATCGAGTTTTGTTTAAAGTGAGCTCTGATGTTTAGAGTGTTGATTTCTTTCCAGTTTCAAGATATTCAATACAAAGTCGTTTTAATTAAAATAACTTTTCTGTGAGAGGTAGACACTGCTCTCTGGCCGTTACTGTTGTGTTTAATGATTGGGCGAGCTCCTGGCTTGAGTGGTTAAGGTGTGCTTCCACAGCGTAATTATCTTTTGACACCTCACAACCAGATTTATTCTACTACTTTAAAAGAGCACTTATCACCCGAACAGATTATTTTACTAGTTTTTGAATTTCAACAATAACTGTCTAGTTTGAATGAACACGTGATAATTTCAATAAAATAGTCTCTAATGTAATATTTAGTTCTTATATTTCAAAATGTTATACTTCTGTAAGTTCTCTCACTAACCTATTCTCAAAATGTCTACTGTAATTTCTTAATTTTAAGTAATTCCGCTTTTTATGTATGTGTGATTTTTGAATGATTGAATTATTTCTTATATTTCCTCTGTTTTGTAGACCTATGAAAAAGGTTAAAAAAAAAAAAGAATGGTTGGCAATAAGAGTTTAATTTGAATCTGAAGAGTTAATTTGACCGAGTCCTGATAAACTTTAATTCTTTATATATATATATATATATATATTTCGTTGAACAGCTGACCGTATTTCGCTGATGTCATTTTCTTCACTAGTTTTTCAAGGTTTCTGAATACCTTCTTCTTTCCTTCATCCAAACGTTGGAGAATGTTAATTAAGTTATAACCGACATGTTTCGACTGGCTTCCAGTCATCTTCAGGGTGATTAATTAAACAAAGAGGAAAATTATTAGTCTTTGGAGTTGGTAATAAAACACATTATATAGTAGAAGTTTGAAGTAGCTGCTCTTCGGCCTGATTCACAAGAGCAACTGACTGTGGTGGGGTGGATGGTGGGGTGGGGGTACTGACAGTTAACGGTTTTTTCATCCAATCAGGCGCATATAGTTTAAGCACTCTCTCACTACTACCCGTTTGAATATTTATTGTAGGTTTATTCTGTTTAATTATTATTGCTTCTGCGATTTGCAGCCGATTGAAGTTGTTTTCTTTTCTAATTATTTTAGTTCCACTCACGAGTAGGTCTCTAGTTATTTTGGTATTATGATACCAAAATAATACCATAATACCAAAATAACTAGAGACCTACTCGTGAGTGGAACTAAAATAATTAGAAAAGAAAACAACTTCAATCGGCTGCAAATCGCAGAAGCAATAATAATTAAACAGAATAAACCTACAATAAATATTCAAACGGGTAGTAGTGAGAGAGTGCTTAAACTATATGCGCCTGATTGGATGAAAAAACCGTTAACTGTCAGTACCCCCACCCCACCATCCACCCCACCACAGTCAGTTGCTCTTGTGAATCAGGCCGAAGAGCAGCTACTTCAAACTTCTACTATATAATGTGTTTTATTACCAACTCCAAAGACTAATAATTTTCCTCTTTGTTTAATTAATCACCCTGAAGATGACTGGAAGCCAGTCGAAACATGTCGGTTATAACTTAATTAACATTCTCCAACGTTTGGATGAAGGAAAGAAGAAGGTATTCAGAAACCTTGAAAAACTAGTGAAGAAAATGACATCAGCGAAATACGGTCAGCTGTTCAACGAAATATGCTTAAAAGAAGGACTGCTTCCAAATTTTACAAATATATATATATATATATATAGTCAGTCGTTATCAGCCTTTGGAGCGATTCACATCTTTTCCTGAAGACGAGGACGTCGAAATATAGTAGTCAATTCAGTGATTTCTTTTCTATGTGTTTTTTTAAAAATTCTAGTTTATATATATAATGTTCCATATGGATAAAGAAACATATATTCATTACAAGCACACACTTTCAGTATCTAATTGTCAGTTTGTACAGTCGCCGTTTGCATAAGCGATATTTACCAGTATCATTTAAGTGATTTTTTTTTTAAAGTTTAATATTTTGCTTGTTTTTTCTAAATTATTTTAAACTGTGAATTGCTTTCCTAATAAATTAACTGTAAATATTTACTTTGATCTTACTGTTTTCTTTATCAGTGAATATTATTATTACAATCTAGGATATTATTTTAAGACTTTGGTTATACAAAATTATATATCGACGTGAATTTTAAGAATTTGGAGAGAAGGAATTGAGCACCCCGTTATTATTGTTACATTTCTCCTGGCCCAGTATTGTTACAATGATATTAAATATCATAATAAACTTAAATGATATTAAACACAAATCATAAACTTCAGCAGCAAAGATATTAAACAAGAGACTATATAAAGTTTAATATAGATAAAGAATTGATAAATTGAAAATACACAGTTACAGTTTCTAATTTTCTTATTGTACCTTCATCAGGAGAGATAAGAGTTTGAAGCAAGCACATTGGTGTAGAGATGTTTGAAGACAACTGCACGAGATGCTTGCTTTCCCTCTCTTATCTCTCCTCATGACGGTTCAGAAAATTTGAGACTGTAGGTGTGTATTTTTAATTCATCTATGTTTTTTTTATCTATATTGAACTTTATTTGTCAGATTTGGGTAGATTTTTCATCGTAGAAGTGTGAAGTACAATAAATATATATGACACAACATATAAAATAGAAAAAATAAATCAGGTTTGGTATCAGGTGAGCACTATTACTGTCATACAGGATATGAAAACTGTTTTATGAGTTAAGAGTTATTATTTGAATATATAGGGCATTACAAATAATTGTGATTATACAGTTTGATCTCCTGTTTCCAGAAGTTCCTAGTATGTTTTTTGTCGTTATCGGTTTGTTGAGTAACCCAAGACTTCATTTTGAGATAGGGCCCCATGACACTTAACTTATCGAGTAGCCGCAACTGTTATTGTCCCATTGAGATAAGGATCCCGGAGGCAGTAATCATTTTCAGAAAACCTGTTAGTAATTTTAAATTATTATCTTTGTTTATTTCAGTACTTTATTCTTGAATATATGAATAAAGCTATAGAAACATATGAATGTTATACTTGATAATGGAAAGCACAAGTATCAAATTAGAATAATTGTTTAAAAAATATGTTAGGACAAAAATCACCAAAACTTTTTGACAAAATATGGAAAGATGAAGGAGTGCCCCACAAAAAATGTACACATTTCAAAACTAAAAAAAAGTTGGACTGAGAACATTTCTCTAGTCAGTAACACCAAACAGTGGTGTAATAGCTAGCTTGTTTCTTGAGCTTAATATTTCTTCTCGTAATGATGACCGGGTTGCATGGTTTTGTTAGTTTTTTTCTTTCACATTTCATTTACTGTTCTTGTTTAACCACCATAACTGAACATACCACATAGACACTTGGTATCAGGGCTGCACCTCTCAAATATGGATCTCAATAAAAAAAATGTGTAAGTATAATAGTGCTTGGGTGCTTGAAGGAAAAGCGGAAAGTTCTTATCAATCTTTATCAATAAAAGCTGAATCATGTACCAGTACGCTAATATATATTATATGAATAGATATGTATTCATAACAGTATATTCTTATTTATTATGTTACTTCCGGTGTGGTATATGCTTCATTATATAACTAAACCTCACCGTCTAGTCGAGTAGTGAGATATGAATGCAACTGTCCAGCAACCTCTAGCCAAGCCATTTGATATCCGCTTTCATATCTCAAGGCCATACATTAGATTGTATTGACGGGTTCCATTAAAACATGAAGCCAGTGTTTAGTAGTCATACGCTTTGTTGCATAGAAAGCATAATTAAATCTAATCACATCTTTACATATGTATAGTTCTAATTGATCTTGAAATGTTGACATTTTTCTTTAAAGGTGTATCTATTTCTCTTAGTTTTATTTCCAAAAAGAGCTTTTATGGTGTATTTTTAGAGAGCCTTAGACTTATCTGGAGATGTTATGGTGTTTGCAAAAAATAGACGGTCTACAAGAGTTTATTTGTTGCAGGCATAAACCTGCGCAGTAATGGAGCTAAGCAAGAGTCGCCGCCTAGCGACTACATCGAGGACTCGGCCAGCGAGAGCACGTGTTCGAGCGTCGCCTCGAGTCCCCTTCCACCAAACCAGGCTTTCCAGGCCAAGAACAAGCACCCTCACCACATCCCCTACGACCCTAAGGTAACTACTTCACTTATTCCTCTTCAAACTGCCACCTTTTAGACAATAGTTTACCTTTTAGGTTCAATTATAGATAGAATTGTGTTTTTTGTCATACAATCGATTGTAATGTAACTGCTAAGGCATGCGGTCTGCTATCAAGCCGTACTCTCCATTACGTAATGAACCCTCAGTGGGTCTCACGACCATATATTCGAAATCACAAACTCCCTAGGACGACAGCTTGTCACTCATACACACATGCCGGCAAAAAGACCCACTTTGACCTTACCATTTTTCTTCGTTCTCAAATCATGCAGTAGTCAACAACGGCCACACACTTTCAAAGTGGATAAGTAAAGGAGTTGATCCAGAAAGAATTTCAAACCTGTTGAACCTTTAAACATTTAACGTCTACATCCTGCAAATATACATCTTAACTTATTCAGGTAGACACATTTTCGATATCTCAGTTTTTTTTTAAAAAAAAAGAATTTTTTAAATGTTAAAAATCTTAGCTTTTCCTCTTATTAATAATACTGCAATTTCCGTAAGTCAGTCAGCTTTTCTGATTTTAACTAACTTGTTAGATCAGAGTAAATGACGTATGTTAGATCCAGTAAAGGTTACTATTTTCATTCTCCTGAGATGAACAATGAAACGGAAATCCCGAAATTCTAGCTATCCCACGTCAGTCTGATGTCCAAAACACTCGAAAGCCGGTCTAATGAGAAACCTCTTGCTTAGTAAAATGGACAAGTTGCAAAACTGGTTAAACTTCTAAGTATAATTACTCGCAGCTAAAATCAATGATACTAACTTAATTACTTAATATCATTATTACTTTAAGTGCTATTAGGAAAACCCACTAACTAGGTAATTGACCTTCTGACATTAATGGTTAAGGGAGAAATTGAAAATCTTGTGCAGAAATGATTTGGCCAGAGTACAGTGCTGCAATAACAATATAATTACTGAATGAAGAGAAATCATCCTTATAAAAATCGGCAGACCTTCACACCTCGAGTTCTAATAAGTGGCTTTCGGTTGTTTAAATTTATTGTTAATGTTTCTTTTAGCTTGCTCAATCATATATCTGAATGACTAAGAGCCTTCGGTCCAAGTGATTTGGAGTTCTTGGAAAGCAGACTTGAACGTGATGGATGGTACTCTCAAACAAACAAACTTCACCTTTCTTTCCTTAACTCACCAGGCTAATTGCGCTTGAATTCACCTTTATGCCCAATTCTAACTTGTTTCTTGAACATTAATATGGATATTTTATCGCGATTTTTTTTTTAAATACACACTTAATTGCAAAAAAAGCTAAAAAACAATCATAAATTCATGATGCAAGAATTGATGGGTAATAACTTTTTGCTGTATCGGTGAATAACAATCGACTGACCTCGACGAACGTGTTCCAGTCAAAGCCCAATCTTTATATCAAGTACTGCCTCTCTGAATCATTATGGATTTCAGCTTCTCCACATGTTTCCCTTATCTTACTGATCCATCTAAATATTTATACTACCTTTCAATTTCAATAAATCTCAATTTTTGATAGCTTCAGATAAGTAATTTAAAAATAGTCTTAAAGAATATTTATTTCTAATGAAGACCTAGAAAGTTAGCAGTGCTATGAGGCATTGTAAGACATTCACAATGCTAAACAACCGAGATAAATGACAAGAGATTGGCACTTTGAGGGAGACTGCAGGACAAGGACTTACCTACTGCAGCCATCATAGGTATATGTTACATTAAGTCCGTCTAGCAACGTCTGGTTTTTAAGTTAGTGACGACTGTATCAACCTCTTTTAGTGTGAAATAGTACCTGTATAAGGAGAACACCATAATAGTACCAACAAATGTACTCCAAAATAATTTGTGTAAACAGAACTACTAGTATTTCCACATGGTATGCTATTTCAACGACAGTTAGTTGGCAAATTTTATAATAATTTAAAATAGCTGACTTTCTGTGGTTCTATGTACTAAACTATTATAATCAGTAAAATGATAATTTAAATAAATTAAAGGTTTGCAATGACTTTTAAAATGAAGTTAAAGTATTTGAAAAGTTAAGTAGATAGATATTTGTTTTCCTTATAATTCGTGTTTGCATCAAATTACGTATCTATTATGGCAGCGGCTTCCATGCACATCATGATTATGATTTCTACTGTCTATACGACTAACATGTGATCACATCATTGTGAAACTTCCCTTGCACCACTCTCTTCATTGCTGTAATTCCTGTTTGTTAATATTTTTAACTAATATTCACTTTTAAGCTCTTCACTTCATTAATATTTAGCTTAGGATTTTATGCTTAATCATTCAGATTAGTGGTTCCTTTGTGTTTGGGAGATTGTATTATTATTATTATATCAAACATACGAGAGGAATGGAAGGAATTCTTATTTGGGAAACTGAAAAATTTCCTAAAAGGGTTTTAGTATTGATTCTAAAGATAAATTGAACTCCTTTGAGGCAGTCTCTACACTAACACATTGTATTCACTTCTATTGTCGTATCTTTATCTTCAATAGCCAACACATAGCTCTTCACTTTTCATGTTGTTTTAGGGAATAAAGTAATATTATATTCAACAAGTTTAGTTATTGTTCAGCCAAATTATCGGGTCCATCCCTGCTTTATATAAGCTTGATTTGAAATAGGCATATTTAACAAGTGTCTGACCTTATGCAGGCTCGAGACCTAGCATGATTAGCAAATTAAATTTCATATATCAATGCGGATATTTTTTTTATGAATTTATTATTTTATTACTTTATAACAGTATATCATTTTATAACAAGTATTATTTTTACATTAATTATTTATTTGAATAAGTAGAACAACGGAAGTGTTGATGTACTATTTGAACATGGTTTCTAACCCTTGGGGTATGAGATTTGTTTTAACAGAGTTCCTTGGCTGGGGCGCGAGTATCCCGCATTCATCAAAGCCTAGCATACTCAAGTCATTATACCAAGCTATATTTCTCTAATGTATGTAAGTAATTTCAACCTATAATTTCATTTTTAACACAAACTACCATTTTCTTAATTATTTTGCTTTCAACATCTCCCTCGGTTTAGTCGATAACGCAGTGCTTATTGCATCCACAGACAATCGCTACGAATACCTTAGTGTTTGGTCCTTTGTCTTGTCTAGATGCTCTGTTTCTAACATGAGATAGTGTCAATAAAATCCCTTGCCACCTTTTAATGTGTAAGTTATTCAGGGTTAACAAATATTTTATGATTATTTTATTAGGCACGTTACTATCATTCATTAAATTATTACTTTTAAATAGATGCGAAGAGTATTTGAAAGCAGTTTTTTGGTTTCAGGGATTTTGAAGGGTTTAAACGGGATGGAGGGTTAGGGAATTAAACGGTTATTGGAATCAGTCCCAGATGATCCCTTCATCGCCCTAACAATATTTCTAATTTTATTTCGTTTATATTTTCATTGTTCTTATTCTCTAAATTCATTTGCCAGTTTTTTCACAAGGTGTTTGATAGTACTCTAGCCTGGAGTAAAATAGTGAATATTTAAATTGAATCATTTCTTTTTTGAAACAGTTTTTATTTTATGACTTCATATGAAAAAGAAAAACAAAATATGTAACAGCAATGATATTTTACTTCTACAAACTTTCATCTTTCAAACTACCTACAGTGCAATTTGTAGTATTAATATATTCTTTTCCTTTAATTTTTTCTTACAGAAATAAAAGGTGTTTGTTTCGTGCACTTTTCCAATTATCTACAGTCTTGGTTAATTTAACATATCAGAACATATCAGTATGGTTCCCCGTTTGAAGTTGGTATAATCATATGAAATAATTAAAAACTATTTTAGATAAAAGAAAACAATTTTAGAATTCATATTTTACATCTGGCAGTTTTCATATTCGTCAATCCCGAAAGCAATATGGGAGCCTCTTTGGAGGAGGAATAAACCGGCTCAAACTTGGGGAATCACAGAATAGATAAATGGCGTTCTACTAGGTCGCCAAAAGGTTTATAAAAAGCGCTCCTCTAGATCATAAAATCTGCTAAAATGAATGGAATTAAGATAGGTTGTACGGTGCGTCAACTTCCCTTACCGTACACTTACTTAAAGGAAGTCAACGTCAGTGCCGTCTAAGGGTAAAATTCGTAGCTTAGTTGCTAATTAGAACATATTTAGGTGTATGTGAGTTACATTGCCAGTTTAATTCTACAACAGCAGCCTGAATTACGACTTGCTCTTGTTTCTTAAAATAGTTGTGTGTTGACATAGCGCAGGCATGAGCCACCATTTGAAGCCAAACATTTGAAGATGTTTTCTTCAAAGAAAGGCGAGTACGGGATTTTCTAATCAAGGGTGAAATCTTTTACATCATTATTATGGTGAACAGAATAACACTGGTCGTTATCTGACCCCTTGTTTACAAAGTTAATAACAATGTATGTTTATCACAAAGTAGAGTAATAAAAGCTGAATGTGAAGTTGGGGTTTTCTCAGGGCAATCAGCGAGAGTGGTACAGAAAGCGGCTGATTGTGTTGCAGGTACACGTGACCTCCAAGCCGCCCTACTCGTTCTCCTGTCTTATCTTCATGTCTATCGAAAGCTCTAGCTGCAAGGCACTGCCAGTTAAGGAAATCTACGCCTGGATCCTGGACCACTTCCCCTACTACAGGACTGCCCCAAATGGCTGGAAGAACAGTGTCAGACACAACCTTTCCCTCAACAAATGCTTCAGGAAAGTCGACAAGGCACCCGTCAGTATCTCCCCTCAATAACCTTTCAATTCAGTCGCGTTACATTAACTTGCAATATTTCATCTCACAATTATAATTGTAGATTAATACAAAGTTATAGACTAATATAAAGCACAAAATAGACAGATTTTGTTAGACCAAGGTAGCTATATTCTTCGATAGCCCTTTAAAAGGAGCTCCTTATTACTTTAGTATTCACTTACGAAATTCGTTGCAACAGAATTAATATCAGTCGATTTGTTTGAACCATAGCTTTTACATTTATGGTTTACATTATCTATTAGGGCCTGAGAGGATACATTAAGTCTGTAAATATAAAGATAAAAGAAATGAACAAAAGGAATTTGCTAATTTCTTTTGATATTGCTCCTTTTCATAACAAGTCTAAATATTAGTTATGAAAACGTGCGTACTTCACTGAAAGACTAAATCAATAACTTCACCTGATTAATTGAACTTGCTCATCAAAAATAAAACAAAGGTTGGTACCCTATATAAAGGGTATTAGACACATTATATAAATATTAAAACAGATCCAAGATCATTACGGTTATTTCTTCCAACATCTGTGATACTAACTACATGGTGCCGAATTTCTTTTAGGAGAAAACCATATTTTTAAATGTTGATGAACTATGTTTCATATGCCTACTAATATATGAGTATGTATATTAGTGATTATCAAATTAAGCGTCCAAAAGGACAGTAGATTAGATTCAGCCTTATAAGAACGAAATTCACTTTTTTATTTCAAAATCTGAGATTCAGCAGACGAAAAGTGAAGCTCCATCAACGTTCAGAAACTTACTTTTCGTTATGCTTCTTCTGAATACTAAGCTTAAGTAACAGACAAAGTATTGGGATTGTCTCTCCTCCTTCTGATGGCCAATGTCAAACATCAATCAGAAAGTTTGTCTTTTCTCCTTTGCGAGAGTAAGCTCAAATAGCTAGCAGAGACTTGAACCTTTGAGAGCCAAGCTAAAGAGGCAAGCAGATGATTGAGTTTGGCTATTAGACGTCTGAGGGTCAAACTCAAGTAACGAGCAGAGACTTTTCTCCTTCTGAGACCAAGCTCAAATATGAAGGAAAGAATTCATTTTGGCTATTCTGAGGGCTGTTATCGAAATGTAAAAGTATGTTCTTCTGAATTAACGTATGTTTTCTCTAAACTTCATTTATTTTCCTTTTGGCATTTTTAATATGATATGTGTATATTAAACTTGATAAAGATATGAAAATTAACTCAGTTATGATTATTAAGTCCAAAGAGAAATAATACTTTCCCGCTGTAAACATATGTTAATTTAGTTAATAAAGGTGAGGGCCTTTTCTTTGATTTTTGTTGTTGTAATAGTTATTGTTTAATTTAAATATTATTCTAGTGTACTGTTTAAAAAAATGTTAGTTTCTTTGCTATATAATTCTTTTCTGAGTTTTTACAGTAGAAGTAATCAAAAAAGGTTGGCAATTGGTGTAGATTTCTGTGAAAATCCAAGAATTCCTAATAATTTTTTTATCGAGAGTTGGTTACTAGTTACGTTAACGTAGTTAACTGCTACTTAAATTCTAATCATCAAATATATTAGTCTTTTATTACAAGAGATTGTTATATAGATCTTGACAATGTCATTTGAAATAATTTGGACTTCTTTTCTACTTATTATAGTAATTACAAACTTAACTTAAATTTAGAAATTGAATTATTTTTTTCAATTCTTCATTGACTTATTTTGAATTTAAAAATTGTTTTTTTTTCTTCATATTGAGATGGTGTAAATGATGACCCTTATAGAATTGCATAGTTTGTCCTGTACTGATAGTCTTAAGTATTTAATAAAAACTTTTATTGTTATTTAAATATTAACAATATATTAAAGTTTAATAATTGCTTAAAAGTTTACTAAATAATGATAATGGTACCTTCATATTATGTTATGAGGATGGATTTAAAATAATTATTAAATCTACTAATGTTGAGTTTATTTAACCGTTTCCATTTGTCTGTTTTCCTCGATATGCATATTTCACTGTTCTTCTTTAATTAGATCATAGTGCACCCTGATCGTTTCTTAAACTTAAAATATGGTTCAGGCAAAAACAAATACTGTTCATTTTAGTTAATAAATCGAAACATTACTTCTTCTATTTATTTCCATTAAAATGAATCTACAGCAGATTCTTAGATAACAGCGTATTGATGAAATTGTGAGTCCTAAAAAAATGGAAGTCCAAGAGGAAAGGAAGTGCAATTACAACGATGTAAAGAACACAGCCTAATAGAAAATTCCGACATGCTCCAGTTTGTCTCACTTAGAAGATAAAAGTTTGGCTATTACATTAATTAAGCCATCCTTTTTGTTTATCAAGTTTTATCGCCTATTTATCTTTGTGTTTTATAATTTCAATTTTTCTTAGAAGCGTTTTATTTGTTTTAATTGGAATTTATATTGGTTATTGATCGGTTGAGTTTTAACAAGAAAGAGATAAAAAATTACAATTTTTGTTTGTGGTTATTTATTTATAAAATTGTCCTGAATAGGTGTTTTAAACAAAAAATGGATAAAATTATTTTACAGCAAAGAATCATTCGTTTATAAGTAAGTTTCCAGCTAAAACTATCTCAAATACATGCATATAGTTACTACCACCGAGGTTATTCTGATTTATATTAGAAATACGGAAAACCGTCATAGCTCGTAAGATGTTCTTGGAGTCGTTGGAGCGCTTTCGGATGTTGTCCATCTTCGCGATTTTTTCCGTGGTACCTATTATATTAAACTGGGGCGAAACGCCAAATCACAAAGCCCTACTGCATTCGTCTAAGAGATTAGTACCTTAGAACGAGTTTTTTGAGTAGCTCTATATGCATTAGCTGAATGCATCAAATTCATCCGTTGCTCAAGGGGACGTCTCAGACGTCGTAGAAAGGTTCTTGTTATAACTGGGTTTACCTTACAGAAGTTGGACCCAAATGAAGTGGCCACTTTGGCATCAGGCTTAAAATTTAGTTGGTCCACAATATATAATGTAAAACAAACGTAAGTTTGGTTACAAACATTTGTTCTAAGGTGCAAACGTAAGTGGCACCTGGTTACTCAGTTTTGACACTATTAAAACATTAACCTGTTAGACCTTATGTCGGTGTCTCAAATACAAGCAGTGGATGGAATTCATTTCATAATGTCATTGATACTCGAACTATAAATGAAAAACAAAAATTTGAATGGGTCTCATTTACCAATGAGAGCTGACTCAATGAGAAGGAATCACGAAAATAGTAGGTTGTTCGATGATGTAAACGTGAAAATAGATGTAACGATGACGCATTGTATTTATTGACACTCACGGAATTCTGAAGTCTAAGTGCAGCAACACTGCTCTCACTGTGTGCTTTCCGTTGTCGTTATAGCTGAGAAAGATAATGCATTATACAGTGAAAAGTAGTAACTAGAAGAATCACTTAATACATTAAAAACTTTAATTTGATTATATCGTTTAATTAACGTCAGTTTATACATTAACCCCCCCCCCCCCCCCCCCCACAAGGAATTAACAGACTCCTGTGCTCCATAATTCACTCTCTGCAATGGCATTTTGATTCCAACAACCAATCTACATTTAACTCCATTATTCGAAATATGTTTAAATTAAACTCAAGTAATATCGGTTTTACTAAATCCAAAAGAAGAAAAATACTATCTTCAGTGGAAATTAGTATGCATTTTGAAATATTACTAGTGTGTCCTTTCGAATAGTGTTGTATTGGTCCCCAATGCAGATCTATCGGGGGCTGAAATCGAAATGTCTTCGTTTCTATGGTTCAATAACTTAATTTGATTTGGTATGTGTAAAATGTGTTAACTCTGTTCTAGAACTTGGGAAAAGGATCATTGTGGATGGTAGACCCTGTCTATAGACCAAATTTGGTTCAAGCCTTAATGAAGGCCCCTTACCACCCGTACATCTACATGGAGAAGAGCATAAACGAAAACCACAGGTAACTATCTGCAGTCCATTATATTCCATGGAATATTCAGAGTGCCAGATCACTTTCGTACGTATAAAAGTTCACGGGTTTTAATATCTATAAATAAATTTCTAGTTGGTAATTTTGTTTCTATGATTGTTATACAATTCAGAGAAACTTTGTAAGTGCAATGAGAATTAACGATTTCTACTTTGCTTACGTATAAATATGTCATGATACTATTGGAATAAATTACTATCAACTCTCCAGTCCCAACTTCCTAGGCTTTGAGACTGCCAAAGATTGTTATAATACAGAAGCTACTATCAGGTTGTCACATCAAGACAATATACCTATTAGTCTTTTACTAGGTATTGGAAACATCTATGAGAGATTTTAACACTTCATTTTTTTAAAAATAAACAACTCTTAACCTTTCAAGCAGAACAATTCAAATTCTGAAGCCAACATGGAACCACACTACATCTTGCGGATTATCCAGTTCGTTGGTTTGTCCTCCTCTGTAAGACAGTTGCTTGTTTCTAGATCGGGAGCAACCAATAAAGTATTTCCTTTAACAAACACAACTGCTTCATTGCAATTAGAAACGTACAGTGCACGGAAATATTCTCCGGTTGTAGGTTACCTCTGGCGTATATAACTATAAGGCAGATATATTTACTGTCGCTTTGTGGTATTTAGTTATTACTGGAAATTATAGAACAAGTCTGCACATGAAAATGAAAATGCGTGTTATAATCATTTCGAACATCTAATGCTGTCCTTTAACTTCTATCTGCTTTTAGTGAGAAGGCTGAAACAGGAACCTTCCTCTTCATGGACTTTGAACACTACGTGTTCGAAATGCCTTGTTTTGGTTTCATGATGTGTTGGCTTGTTCTATGATTTCTAAAAAGAGAAGAGTTTGGATGCGTAGCCTGATCGGAGGCGTCATTGACTCTAGCGCGACGCTTCTCGAAGTCTATTTATTTATAGTGTACTCTTGATCAGAATTGCATTAATAAGTTGAAAAGTGTTGTTGTTTTGCTCGATGATGTGGTGTACACTTACTCGTGCAGAGTCTCGGCTGAGCGGGAGCAGGACGCTAACGGCTACTCGAGCCTCGACGAAATAGACGACGTGGACGCCGCCAAGGCAATGCTCGCCCTCAAGCACGGCCCTTACGCCTCTCTCGACGTCATCCAGAGAATAGGTAACCAACACTTCTTCCTTTTTTTCATTCACCAAAAAACCGTCATTATTCATTGTCTGTTTACTTTTAGTTGAAGAGTACCGGAGGAGTTGCAACTCTCTCCCTGCCATTCGACAAAAGGTAATTCAGTTATTATCGTATTAATTCTTGTTGAAATATACTTGGCATGACTCTTTGATTACTTAATGTGCGATCTGGATCAGGAATGCCAAAGTGCTTACAAAGTTTGACAACATATAACAAAGTACAAAGAAATTTAGGTATTTATTTGCTTAGATACCCAGAATGGAGTAACATGAGAGAAAACATGTTGTTTTGGCTGATATATTTGTGAGGGGAATTTGCTTTCTTGTATGAAAATAAATTACAGCCAGTTGCTCAAGGCTGACTGATTCCCATCTTGACGTATCAATGAAGGTCATAACAACCACAGACTATGTTCAATACAAGACGGAGCTGTTAATGGCACACTTACAAGAGTAGAACAAAAAATTGCCTTTGTCGTACTTTATAACGGAAATGGAGTTATTTATTTTAACATGTGTAATAAATATATTCAGGAGGCAATGGTATATATGAAAATCTATCTATCTATGGAGGGGTGGTGGGTATTCAGTTTTTCTAATTCGATCAAAATCAAAATATGTTTTTAAAAAAGTGTTGGCTAATTATCGAATATAGTGTTAGTATTACTTGAAATGTGCTCAAGTTGATGTTCTGATATGCTCCTGTTGTATAACTTCAAATTTTTGTCTATGCTTTCAATTTTTGTTATTAATACATTTTTTCATTTAGTTTTCTTCTTAATTAGAAGAAAACTAAATATTATTGTTTATAGTTGTTTATATTTAGGTATAACAAGGTTTCACCCTCCATACGTGACAAAAAATCAACATCTAAACACAGTAGAAATTTAGAAATGGTACTGAGATATTTCGAACAAAATAACTTTTTTCGTGACAGTCACACTTAAACTGACTAGAATGATGGATAAAGGAGGAGGCAAGAGATATATTCTAAAGGGCATAAAAGCAAAGGCACAAAAGAGTAAGTCGGGTAACCAAAACAATACAAGAAGAAATAAATATTATCTGCTAGTTGCTGTCAGCCTGGAAGTCAAGGTTATTGCTCTCTTTAATACAGAGTGCAAACTCAATAAGCTATTACTGACATTTATGGTATTCGATCTATTAAATGTAATCAATGATGACACAGTAATATTACTTAAAAACACTGATCTTTCATACTTCATTATTTTAGCTTCTGTTCAAAATGTATATCACTACATAAATGATTTAACCACAATCTGAAGTAGGTAAAAAAGACGAAGATCTTTCAACTGTACAAGCGGTTTTCGTCACAGTCAAAAACCCAACTGAAACATTGGTGATTTTGGCTCTGACGAAAAGCGCTTGTTACATTTGAAAGATTTTAGTCTTTTTTTCCTATTTCATATAGTGGTTAGATCATTTATTGTTATTTCACGTGTTTATTGTGAGTTATATCGCTATACTATGAAGAAATAAGGTACACCTTTGTTCAGCTCTAACTATAGATACCAATATTGTTTCACCCGCAACTATAATGAGTTAATAGTTCCATCTATGTAGTTTATGACAACATCTATCTGAGGTTTTGTAAGTACCCCTATACTCTAGTTATCTAAGAAAGTTTTTAATTATTATATAATAATCAATAATAACATTCATAAAAAACTGGTGTAGAGTGGTATTTAAAAAACCCTTCAAAGATCCCTACTCTAATAACCTCGAGTGACGTAAAATTTACGATTGCCGATGGAAATGTTACAATCAACCCGGAAATGTTTGCCCATTACTAAAATTAGTGTCAAATAATGAGCTACACTTCTGCTTCTAGGACACTATAAAAGCTGAATACCTATAATTGTTGGCCTTATAAACAGACGACAGTCATCAACTTACAGACTAAACTGTTTTTTAAAGCTGGGTGTTAAATATGCAAATAAACAGAAATTGAACATTTATGTTCAAAAATGTCTGTTCTACTACCATTCTCAAACTCTTGAAAAAAAAAGATATTTCGTTATCTAGTATGTCACTGTTTACGTTCTTCGGTTTAAATAAATATGCTTACTTTTCTACTAAACATAAATAGCGTCGAACGAAATTCCCATAAGAAGCAGCTTGTATATACTGGCTGTGTATCACATGAAAGAATGAAGAGTAATATATCAAGTACTTTTCTCATAGTGTATATATCCTTGTAAGAATTCTAGAAGGAAAGCCATTGTTAATGAAATAACTAGAGCGAAGAAACAATATAACCCTGAGGTAACTATTAATTAACTATGGGTGTTAAAGTAAAGACAATCTATCAATGGAAGCGGACTTTAATTAAATGATGCCTTTAATAGAATTGACACCTGTGCCGGGTCTTTATCAAGGGACATTTTATAGTTCTCTTGGAGAGGGTCCAATCATTCCTTCTTCTTATCAGACTTGAAATTAAAAATGTTTAGAGTTGAGTGTCTGCTTGTCCAGGGCAGCGCAGTGTGGTGTATAGCGAGAACTAAATTAAAAAGTTCGATCCTAGAATAAATTCAACTCCGACTGGGAAATTTAAACAGTATTTTTTTTCTTTAATTCTGATTTGCATTAGTTACAAAATACATAAAATAAGTGTAATTTATTATACTATTAGATAGTTATAAGGAGCATTAAAGATGTTCAATGCTACCTTCTGTAAGATATAAAGTGACAATCCAGCTTCAAATAAGAAAAAAACTGTAGACTCAAAAATTGACTATTTGTAGCAATAAATAACTAGAAAATACCAAATTAATCAAAATTCGCATAAGAACTTTTTTTTCAAAACAGAATACAATGAGATAATAAACTTTAAAAGGGAGAAGATATAGTAACGGACAAAAGAAGATTAAGCAGGTGGTTGAATAATGAGAAAGCTCTGGATATCTACTTAATGCATGATTGTAGCACGACAACATTGATTGAACAGAAGGATTTAATCATCTCTCGAACTTCTGCAAGTTCATAAACTATATATTTATAGTATATATGAGGAAGAAACACCATTGCACCTGCTGGCTGATTGCCAAGCCACTGTGCTACACAAAGGCAAGTGCTTCGGGATACTGAACAAAACCATAGACGAACTTTTATCGTTGGACCGAGCAAAAGTGCTGAGCTTCTTGGTGGCGTTGAAGCTAACTGCTGGAGAACTTTAGTGAAGAAGGGGGTGTGTACAATAGTTCTTAGAACGCAGCACTATAATCGCCCTCAGTAAAATAAATAAATAGTATTTATACTACATTCTGGTTAATCTTTAGAATAGTTCAAATGTGTCCACTGTGTAATTAGGTAGACTAATTTTCAAGCTACCACTTCGCTATAGAAAGATAATAAGACAGAAAGAGCATCTCTCTAAGAAAATCATTAAAGCAGAAGCCGCAGTGGTTTTTAATAATACTTGTTTAAAAGAAGCCTTGCTCCCAATGTTTATACCAACATTTTTTGCTAAATACACATATATTATTTAGGATACATTACATAATCACCCACATCTTTTAAATTGAAGTGCACCTTCTGTAAAGAATTAACAGTCAAATTAAAAAATTATTTAATTTACCTTTAATTGAATATGTTTTTATAATCCCTCTCAAATGATAAAACAAATTAGTTAAATATTTAACTGCCTAATCTCTACTTCACCCATCAGATGACGTCCTAATTTCTTCCATTACACTCACTTATATGCTTATTACTATCTTTCAATAAGTGTTACATAATTAATTTCATTTGGTAAATCATTTAATAGGATTTAAATAACATTATTATTACTTAAATTTAATTAACATTAATTCTTAATCTTCATTAACTCCATTACTGAATAATAGTCGTGCGATGGAAACATATCTTGCACGCATTCTCTAATTAACATATATTGAAACTGACAATTGCAGATTCATGATTATAATTGTCCAATTACAGAACCAACATTAAGCAAATATATTAATTAGATGAATTGTTCGTTATTTCTGACAAAGGGTGTGAATACTGTAATGTTAAGTGTAGGCAACTTCAGATTTCTTTTCATCGTTTTTAGTCATTGCACTATATTATATTTGAGTTTTAAAATTTTATGTTTTTATTATGTTTATAAAACTATTTTGAACGTACTATGTATTGGTACATAAAAAGAATGTTTAATCGGCTGTCTAATAGATAGAATGTTGAATGAATTTGGAGTGAAGATGAGCCGGAGACCCGATCAGTGGATCATTGCTAATTACAGTGGGAGGCTGACTGCACGCGTACAGCGACGCGCAGCCTCAGTGACGGAAACCCTAAGCCCAGTAATTAGCTTGACTAATTAGCAAAACGTATATTAGACTCGCTAATCCAAATGGTCCTACCTAGATGATTTCATCTCGGCAGGTAATTTCATTCGCAACTGTTAAGGGAATCAAAACATTAGCTCAATGACTCCTGCAAGCCTTTGCTTAATTACCTTTATAATTTTAACATTGCTTTTGTCTCAAGTAATGTTTCAATTTTTTTTGTTTTACCCAATGATTCATAACCTTTTCTCTTAATGGTTTTTTAATTTCTTTTTATTTCCGATACAGCTTTATTAACAATAAAGGAAAAACGAGTTTTCGTAATATCGCCAGTAGTAACATCCAACCCATGTAAGATAGCTGACCCAAACATCTCTGTTCAGTTTTACTGTGTCATTCACATGTTAGCCTGAACGTTTTTAAAGATGATTCACATACTTCTAACGGATCACTGACAGATTTTACAGCATCTATATAAAATTGATGTCTGCTAACACCTGTAGTATTCAGCTGCACTTCAGAGAGATTAAAAGAGTTTTAAAAGTTGCAATGTTACGGGGATTCAAGAAGTAGTAATGGTTACTTGAGACGTGCCAAGACCTAAGGCGATAATCTCGTCAATGACACAGTAAAAGGACTGCTACTCCTCCTAATGGCGACCGGCCCTCAAGGCCAAGCTGAGATTTAGCGCCGCTACCCTAGCATCACCCGACAAATGATAAGCAGTCCTCATCATTGATGAAGCTCTTGCGGCTCCAACAGAGTCCTCTTTTGTAACATTAAGTTGCTTAACGGTTGTTATTATTAGCTATAAATATATTAAGGTTAAAACTCAACAATAAAAACAATATAATGCGTTTATAATGTGCCAGCCCCCAAGGCTTTATTTCTGTTGTTGTTGTAGTTTTTCCCTTTTCGTTTTGTTTTTCATTTGATTATTACCATTACAACTCTAAACCTGGAAAATTATGTACATTTTATATTTCATTTGGTACTAACTGAAGAAATAGAAAAAAGAAATGTAATTTGATTGCGGGACACCCAGGGGATACTTTATTTTATCTACCGCTCACACTTATAAGCTTTACTCATTTTGTGCTTCATGAGGGTAAACATTGAAGCCATCTCATGATTAGGCATCCATGAAGTCAAATGACGGAACCTCAAGTCAGTAAAGTCCACACTCTGGTGCGGCCAAATCTATATTT